>CM031243.1:156553162-156920722 GCA_018340775.1 Taxus wallichiana var. yunnanensis | reverse complement strand
TCTTTCACTTTTGTAAAGAATTGATGGTACAAAGGCTTAAAAATAGTTATAAATCATTTCAACGTTACTAATAATTAAGTTTCCATCCAAATGAAGATATTTACTACTCCAATCCATTGTAAATTATAAAAAAATCCTCCAAATCAATTTGAGTAATCCACTACTAGTAAATGAATTTTTTTCCTAGTTCCTATGTATAATTGGGATCTTATGTTTATTTCCTTATTATCATATTTGATATTATAGTATCTTACATATTATTCCTTTTGAGTTTATGTACATTTCTCATCAAGATAAAAATCATGTTTATCCAAATTCCAAATTTTCATTATAAATTTCTTGACAAATTTGTACTTTACACAATAAATTTTGGGGATTGGAAGAGCTTGTGGTTCATCATATTGCTACCAATTATCTTTTTATTTTCCTCGAGATATCATGTTATCAATTTTTTTCAAAAATCCTAAATTCTCTTATGGGACATTCTTCCACTTTTGATTATAAAAATTATAAATAGGTTGTTTTCCTTCATCTATATATTTTTAACCATTTAATAACTCTTTTCTATAGGGAAATAGTTTCTTCTAATTTAAGTTTTCTTCTTCTTAAAACTTCTCATAAACTCATAAGTGTTGTGGTTCTTATCTATGATAAAGTTCTTCATGATTATCTAGTGTTGATTAATGTATTAAATATAAATTGAAGTAGTCACTAGGTTTTATTTAGGTTTTAAGTTCTCATTTAGGAAAAAGGTGTTAAATATTGATATTTTATATTTATAATACATGGATCAATAAAAACTATGGTTGCCTAAAATTACACCCTTTGTTGAGGCTGAGTTCAAGCACCTTAGTGAAACATCGAATGATCTTAAAAGTGTTGGACACTGATTCATTTAAGGTCAATATCCGAGAGAAGGATGTGTTGGTTTCTCAAATGTGCACCCGCGTATCGAGATATTGGAAGGGCCAAGTTGTTTGAGACCACAATAGAACCGTCCCTAAGTTGTGGGATCTTACGAGCTTAGGGACGAATCTCCAAAGAAGGCCGGTTCCTCTATCTATTTCTATTGCTACTGCTAATCCTAGTGATGGAAGGGAAAACTAAGCTAATAATGCCAAAGGACATGGGATATAAGGATAACATGAAAGTAACTATACTAAAAGGTGATAGCACCAGAAAAGAGGGATGAACACTATCTTTGTGAGAAAAAATGAGAGGAGATGCGTGAAAGGAGGATAAGCATGAGTAACACAACTAAACACGTATTTACCGGATCGTTATCATGGGACACAAGTAAATAAGGAGTTGTAAGGGACATGAAATGGTGCAACCAACACATAACAAAAAGAAAAGGAAAGAATAAGGAATGTAAACATGTTAGGACAAAGAATAGTCACAAAATGATGCTTCTATTACTTGCAAAAATGCACAGAGCTATTAAAATGATGAAGGAGGCTGATATCCACATGCGAAAGCCATATATAGAGGTTTATAACTCAAAATATAGACAGTATGAAGTCCTTAGCAAAATGCGTAAGGATACAGAGTGTCCAACATCAATAATGATCCCAACTCTCATATTTATAGATAAATCTATAGAAGGAGAAGAGAAGGAGGGAAAACTTGAATTTGAAATACAACCACTAATAAAAAACATTCAGTGCCTACAAATCCACCTGAGAATCTTTCAAATGTACTTCCCTAGGTCTGTTTTGGCACGTTGGCTGATGAAGGAGGATGAATTAGATTAGATCGGGTGGTTAGAGAAATCAGATCTGCTCATTAATGCTTAGAGATGTTTTTCTATTTCTCACCTACTAGATCCACCAAGAATTTTAATTTGAATGTATAACACTTTATCCAATGTCAAGAAATCGCGACAAGTCTAGGAACACACCGATCTCGAGCTCATGCCAAAAGATATGGTTGTCAAAAGATGTCAGAGTCATCGGCACATGCAAAACACATGGTGTGGGAGGATTGGCTAAAATGATGGCCAACTATGTAAATATTTTTGGTTTACACCACATGTTAGTTACTAATTTGTGTGATACTCAAGCATGTCAAAAAGGTGACTGGCATAGAAGGGCATAAAGGAAGGAGTGAGGAAATGGCATGCATAAGAAAACATAGGAAGGTGTCGAAGGAATGTGCATGCGATGCGCATGGAAAATGAGGCAAAATGGTGAGTAGAGAATGCATGGTCAAGGTGCAACCATTACAAAGTAATGGGAGTGAAATGTGAGAGGGCCAGGGATTTAGCTTATTGAAGTAAGTGTGAGATGTGCACGCGGGGTGAAGGAGCTGCTTAGAAATAAAGTGAATGTGTAGAAGGTGGGCGCAAGGGAGGAGTGGAATAAAGAGGAAAGGAAAGTGGAAGGAGAGAAAAAAAGTGCTCAAGGGTGCTTGACGAAAATAAGGGGCACGAAGGGGAAACTGTAACCAAGGAATTGGGCCAATTGAACTTGAGCATACACAACATTCAATGAGGAATTGAGAGCCGGATGTGTATATAAGTTATCCAAATCACTAGGAGAGTTATTTGGATAATAGTTTTGGTAAATTTCGGGGCCATCCAACTACTAGATGAAGGAGATCATAACATGAAGCATCCATTGGGCATGAATTCTATTTATGTAATCATGAAAATTCCCATGTAGTCTCTTGAATGATCATTTTTGAATCTATTTTGAATCTTGTAACTTCTGAAAAGAAGCTCTACATTTTGAAATCAAGAAAAGAGCACATGCGGGAAGCATGCGAGAAGAAAGAACTATGTACAAGAAAACAATGTGCATGCGGTGTACTTGGAGGAATTGAAACTACTCTAATATATATAAAATGATGTTGCAAACTTAATGGAAGGGTTTGAGATAGATCCCATTTACTGGGATTTACAACATGACGTGCCTCCATCAAGATGAGTTAACTCAAAAGAGTTAGCCTCCTTGTAGGAACTGATGATGTATGGGCCACTCCAAAGTGCATCAAAATTTGAATGGCACCCTAGTTTAGCTCTGTCAGCATCCCATTTTAAAACCAAGTCCCCAACCTTAAAATCTTGAGGCCTAGCCTTTTTGTCAAACCATTTCTTTGTTGCTTGTTGATGCTTTGTTCTAGCTTGATCATGGCAGTATCCTTGATTCTTTAAGATCAACCACCTCTCCCATTCTGATTTCTCTCTGGTTTGCACCTTCAAATTCTAGCTATGGGGCAAGCGCTAATGAATTTAACTCTAGTTTCAAAGGAAGGGTAGCCTCCTTACCATAGAAAAACATGTAAGGAGAAGTTCTTATTTTCTATTTAAATGTGATTCTATCTACCCAAAGCACGCACGAGACCTTTGTATGCCACTATCTTTAGCTGATGTTCATTATGCGCTTCATAATTTTGATTAGGTTCTTGTTTGTTAAATCTACTAGACCATTTTGTTAGGGGTAATGGTTGGAAGAATTATTTAGGTAGATGTTTAGATTTAGCACCCAATAAGTGATTTTGGTCCCAAGGAAGGCTTCTACATTATCATAGATAATGGTTTGAGGAACACCAAACCTTATGACTATACCATCGAGAAATTCAAGGATGACTAAATCAATGTATTCCTTGAGTGCGATAGCTTCTATCCATTTGGTGAAGTAATCAGTAGTTGTCAATACCATCTTATGTCCAACACTTGAAGGCGATTGATTATGCCTATAAAGTGAAGACCCCATTACACAAAAGGATGATCTTCCTAGATTGGTTGGAGGAAATGTTGCCCATGTTTTATTTCATACAAAGAAAGCACATTCCTTGCATTTTGTGACCCACCTGTGTGGATATGAAAATAAGGTAGGCTAGAAGATACCCGCCACTATGATTTTCATTGTTGTAGTTTTGGTGGAAAAGTGTCTCCACAAAGAATCCATTGTGAATTTCTCTTTGACAACTTTTCGTTTACATGCCATTGATACATCTTAATATCACGCCATCAATATTTCTTTTGAAAAGAATTCCATCAATCAAAACATAGGGGATAGATTATAACCTTAGATGTATTCTCTTTACTTTATTTAAACTAGGAGTGTATGTACCCTTGGAAAGGAATGTGATCCTGTCCTTCATCTAATCACACATGTCAAGATCGTGTTCTTTCAAGTTTTGTTCACAGAGAGATCTTCATTCATAAATAATGAAGTCTCGGATTCATTATGCAAATACTCTGCAATCTACCTTCAAATTTCTCTACCTCTTACCAGCTTTTTGGCCTTGATAGTCACATCATACTCCATGCTTTTGGTCACCCATCATGTTCTTTTCTCACTAATTTCAGCTCCCATGATGAATTCTCTGACATGAAGAGTGAGAAAATAACACCTTGATATGATTGGTGGTGAGCATATTCTTGAATTTCTTAAGCACACACATGATGGCGAAGACTTGTTTCTCCGTGTGACTATACTTTAGTTCATAATCCTTTAGTGTATGGTTGAATAAGGCCACTAGTTATTCTAGATATTGTTCATTTTCTTGTGTTAGGACAACAAAAACACTTGAATCAATGCCATAAGCATAAAGGATGAAATCCTTTAAGTAATCCGGATTGATGAGTGTTACGTGCATAAAATTTCTTTATTGATTTTTTTAAGCTTTATCTTCCTTCTGCTGTCTATTTGAAGGTTACATCCTTCTTCTACATCAAGGTGATGGGCCAAACCAATCCTACAAAATTAGGGATAAAACGCCTAAAAAAATTGATCTTGCCAAGGAAGGACTGCAAGTTCTTTTTGTGCGCTGACATGGAAAGAGATAGGATGGCTGAAATGCACTCAGGATCGATTATGATACCATATTTTGAAACCACATGGCCCAAGATCTTTCCCTGCACCATTGCAAAATTTCACTTCTTAGGGTTAAGAGACACCCCAAACTTTCTACATTTCTCAAATACTTTCTCTAGGTGCTCTATATGATCCATGCTCTGCTTTGAGAATATTGTTATGTCATCAAGGTAAACCAGGACGAACTCATTAATGTAACCTTTGAAGGAAATATCCATGTCAAGCTGAAATGTGGCACCCACATTTGACAGACCAAAGGGCATCTTCTGATATGCATATTTCCCCCACTTGGTTGTAAATGTTTTTTTTTTAAAATTGATCTTCTTCCTTGACCAGGTCCTGATTGAAACCTGAATACCCATCTAACATTGAGAATCATTGTGCGCTAGCCACAGTCTATAGAATATACTCCATTGAAGGAAAAGGATAATGATCCTTCAAATATGCCTTGTTCAAATCTCTAAAATCAACACAGAGTCTGATTTCATCATTCTTATTTCACACTAGAACTAGATTTGTGACCCAGGTAGAGTATTTGATGGGAAAAATAATGTTTGCCTCAATGAGTTTGGATAATTCCTTTCTCATGAGGGGCTCTATCTTTGGATTGAATGGTCACTACTTTTGTCTGACAAGATTGATACCAGGATCAAGGTCAATGGAGTGTTGAGAAACACTTGGATCAAAACATTTGAGGTCTTCATACTCCCATGAGAAGATATCACTGTATTTTTTATAGAGAGATATAAAGGCCTGCTTTTCTTTGTGTGTGCAAGATTTATTGA
Organism: Taxus wallichiana var. yunnanensis; assembly: GCA_018340775.1. Taxonomy (NCBI): domain Eukaryota; kingdom Viridiplantae; phylum Streptophyta; class Pinopsida; order Cupressales; family Taxaceae; genus Taxus; species Taxus wallichiana. The sequence goes on along the minus strand of CM031243.1, from coordinate 156,915,114 downwards.
GTAGTAGCTCTTTCCTGCGCATGCAATAGTGACTTGGGAACAATCTTCTTACATGGTGCATGTGTAAATTTCTTCACCCTTGAACTCATCATCAGGGCTAAAATTTTTCTCTAAGGTGACCATCACTTTACGCAACTTGTTTTTATTCAGCTGTATTACTTGGTCACCATAGCTATTATGTAAATAAGCTTACTTACTTGATGAAAGTTTGGATTCATTCGGATAAACTAGAAGATATGCGTGCCAATCTCAAACACTTTTCATCTAGTGTTGTTATCTGGAATGGATGGTCTAATCACCATCTTAATGTGCTAAGTGTTTCATTTTCCAAATTCCTCAAGCGGAGAGAATTGCAAACCAAGCACATCCATCCGTGAGTCGACCTCCTTGTTCATTTTTGTGGCAACATTTTCAGATTTAGAGCATTAAATATCTCAAGGAGGTCCCAAAATCTATGTTTATGAGCTCTGAGAATCTTGTTATTTGTCTTGCATTTGTTGGTGACCTAATGGATAACCAATTCTGTGTCCCCAAAGATCTACAATGTCTTAATTTGCTTCTTCTCAACAATGAGAAAGCCATGCACCAGATTTTCATATTCTACAACATTATTGGAACATGTGAGCTGCAGCCTATGTGCAAAGAATAATTTCTCATCCTTAGGGGAAATGAGAACCACTCCATCAACAATTGCCATTCTTTCTTCTGGATCCATCAAAGTACAACTTCCACACACCCAGTTCAACTTTGCTTTTCTTGAGTGCTTGCGGTAGCATAACTTATTCTTCATGAATGTAATAAGTACCAAGCCTAGTTTCACAAGCTTACAATTCTTCAGCATATGGATCAAATTTATGGTGCCTCTCCACTCATTCATCAAGTACTAGGCCAAGAATAGAGGGTGGAAGAGAATTCTCTGTAGGAACTAAAGCTTGTTCTTTGACTAAATAGTTGGCTTGGAGAGGGCACAGGGACATATTTCTCTACTTGATAGGAAAATATAGGCTCAACTTGTATGGTAAACAAGGTACCATACCTCATCTTGAGTAACATATGACACCAATCAAAAGACAAGTAACCACCTACTTTAGCAGTAAAGTTCCTTGATAGATATAGGGAAAACAAAGGAGGTAGGTCAATAATTGAAACATCTTGAGTTATTGTTAGGATTAGACATGTATGGAGGGTTAACTCAAGATCCTTGATGACTCCTAAGGTGGTGACAGTTGAGCCATCAAGTTTTAGGACTCCTTTAGAAAAAGGGATATTCTTTAGACCTAAGACATCAACAATATTCTTAGGTATAATAGAAGTACTAGTGCTGAGTCAATCATGAAATTATATATTAGGTGTTTTCCTATGATTAAGGACAAAAAAAGGTGGGGTTTTAAAAATTACTTAATTTCTTCTCCTATTCTTGGCAAATTATGATATAAGTGCACAACTTCTACACAACTAGATAAGCTCACGAGAGTTGTGCTTTGAGAGCTTCATGCAGCAGATCCCATTGAGATGGAATGGTTAGGGCATCCCACATTGTGACATTTATGTTTGTCTTCTTCATTTGGTCAATAATGCTAAATGGGAGACCCATTGTCTTGTGTATATGGGGAACAACATCCCTTCTTGATTGTTTAGGCATGGAATCCTAGAACTTAGCTAGAGTAGAGGCTTGACCTACCAAAGGAGGGGAACATGCTTCTTCAGAAGGATCTTTACATGGAATATCTTGTGTAGGGACTTTGGCTCTCTTGCTATTGGATGCCTTGGCTACATATTTTTGATTATGAGGATCTACTTGTGTAGTTGGGATCGTGACTGCGTGCACGATTCTAACATACTCTTTTTGTATCTTGTGTTATTTGTAACTTGGGCACACAATCTATTTGTATCTTTTACAGCTTGGTTGATTGCACTTAACTCCTTAACTCCAAAGAAAATAAAATTTATCTCTGGAGGAGCTTCTGGTGTTTCTCAGTTATCTGCTTTAGGGGTACTTGTTGAAGGCTCATAGGTGGAAGCATTCTAGATCATGAATGCTTGCATGTGTGTAACATTGGAAAAATGATATTGACTATGAGACATGTTGCAAGGGAAGCACCATTCTGACTCTTGCACCAAATTATTCGAGAAGCTGGAACAAGAACACGATGCGTACTTTAGGTACTAGAAGAGAAGGTGTGGGAGGAACAAATTACAAGGGCAGATGTGCATTGGGATGTCATCTATCATTATGTTGGTTGGGAGTGTATCTTTGATTTCCATATTGATTATGCCAAGGCTGATTATTATGGCTATGCACCTAATTAGAATTGCCTCTATAGGCTTGCGCCTGTTGCTTTTCTAATGATATGAATTTGTTTGATAAATTTCTAATCAGGGCCTTCAAATATTTATCTTCCTTATGCTGCGTTAGAGAGTAGGATGTTGATGTAACTGGTTGCATGCTTTGCTTAGGAACATGAATAGGGGCCATAGAAGGTTGGGGCACTTGTGACATTTCTAGGAACAAGGGCATAGGTGGTCTAGGATATATATTTCCCACCTAAATAAGACTATTTTCTTCCCTTACTGCAATACTATAAGCAACTAGTAAAGTCCTACCTCCCATGGATTGGATCATGACTGAGATATCACTATTGATTACCTTCACTCAATATAGGAAAGCATGCTAGGCTATAGGTCTTACCACAAGAGGGATTTTATCCCAATTCTTTTGAAATCTGATGTTGAAATTAGTCATTTTTATCATTAGGCACCCTCCTTGTTGTTGTCGATTGCTCCACCAGAGATAGGTGATTTGACTTATCTTCAAAGCAAATGTAAAAAATTGTTCCTAGCTCATCCCATGTGGTGATAGATCTAAGTCTTAGGCCTCGGTACTATTAGAGTGCTTTAACTTTGAAAGAGGTTGCAAGTAGCCTGAATTATACATCATCATGTGTGATTAAATAGAGTGAAAACACATTTACTATATCCTAGATATGTTCCTGAGGGGTGAATTGATTCTAACTAGTAAAGTTCGGAATACTCTTGAGCATGCCATTTGGTATATCATGTTGCACATCTAGAACCAAGGGACTTCCTCCAGTAAAGTTTACAAAGTTCCTAAGTGGAGGAGGTTGCTGATGTGTCATTTCAGGTTACACAGGTTGTCTACTTTGAGGATTTGAATGGGCACGACACGTGGGAGATGAAGATACGCACACAATTTTTTTGGAAAAAACACTCCTCGAGGATAATTGGAGGTACTCAAAAGAATCTTCAGCTGCTACACTTTTCCTTGTATGCACTCTTCTCATGAAAGGTGCTTAGGACTGCTAAAATAGAGATTTGAAAATGTTGGGAGTCACCAGATGTGTTGAAATGAACTCTAAAGGATGAATTACTAAGTCTACACACCATAACTTAACCAATATGAAATTTAAGCTTTCATTACTTATCCCACCGAACGTACCGAAAACTATTGGTTACTCAAACATGCACTTGTAACTTAGATCTTGGAAGGGATGAGCTATTTGAGACCACAATGGAACCATTCCCAAGTTGTGGGACCTTGCACTCTTGGGACGGATCTCCAGAGAAGGTCGGTTCCTCTATCTATTTCTACTGCTACTACTCCTAGTGATGGAAGGGAAAACTGATATAATAATGCCAAGGGACAAGGGATAGAAGGATAACATGAAAGGAAAATACACTAAAAGGTGATAACACCAAAAAGAGGGATGAAAACTATCTAATTACGAGAAAAAATCGGAGGAGATGCGTGAAAGGATGCTAGGCATGAGTATCATAGCTAAACACGTATTTACCATATCGTTCTCATGGGACACAACTAAATAATGAGCTCCAAGGGATGTGAAATGGCACAACCAACACACAACACAAAATAAAAATAAAGAAGAAGGAATGCAAACATGTTAGGACAGAAAATAGTCACAAAACAATGCTTCTATTACTTCCAAAAATGCACAAAGCTATTACAATGATGAAGGAGGCCAATATCCACATGCGAAAGCTAGATCTAGAGGTCAAAACTCAAAATACTAAAAATATGAAGTCCTTAGTAGAATGCGTAAGGATCTAGAGTGTCTAATGTTAATAATGAGCCTAGCTCTTACATTTATAGATAAATATGTAGAAGGAGAAGAGAAGGAGGGAAAACTAGAATTTAAAGTACAACCACAAAAAAAACATTCAATGCCTAAAAATCCACTTGAGAATTTGTCGGATGCACTTCCCTAGGTTTGTTTTGGTGTGTTGGATGAGGAAGGAGGAAGATTAGATTAGATTAGGTGGTTGGAGCAATCAGATCTACTCATCAATGCTCAAGAGAGACATTTCCCATTTCTCACCTACTAGATATGCCAATAATTTGAATTTGAATGTCTAGCACTATAGACGATGTCGGTAGCTCTCTTACAAGTCTATGCATGCACCAATATGAGCTCTGTAGCAAAAAAGATGCGATTGTCGAGAGATGTCGAGTCATCGGTGCACACAAAACATGTGGCATGTGCGGATTGGATGAAATGATGATGACATTACAAAAATATTTTTGTTTCTTCCATGTGTTAGTTATTGATTTGTTATGATAATCAAGCATGTCGAGAAGGTGACTTGTCACAAAAGGGCATAAATAAAGGCATGAGGAAAGGGTGTGTGAAAGAAAACAAAGGAAGGTGCCAAGAGAACGCGTACGTGACATGCGTGGGAAATTAGAAAAACTAGTGAGCAGAGAATGCATTGTCAAGGTGCAACCATTACAAATTAATGGGTGCAGTGCACAAGAAGGCTAGGAATTTACCTAATTGAAGCAAGGGTGATACGCACGCATGGGGTGAAGGAGCTACTTAGAAATTAAGTGAATGTGCAAAAGGTGGGCGCAAGGGAGGAGTGGAACAAAGAGGAAAGGAAAGTGGAAGGAGAGAACAAAAAGCACGTAAGGGTGCTTGAGGAAAATAAGGGGCCCCGAGGAGAAACTACAACCAAGGAATTGTGCCAATTGAACTTGAACATGCACAACATTCAATGAGGAACTGAGATGCAGAATGTGTATACAAATTATCCAAATCACTAGGAGAGTTATTTGGATAATAAGATGGTTCCTTCTATTCTAGTTCAATACAACTAGACTAATGAATAATAAAACATACCATTAACTAATTCTAACCTAAATTTTCCAAGGGACCAAGCTTTAGAAGGAGAATTCAAAAATAAAGAACGTTGATGCACCATAATAAAATAGGGCTTGTTATGACTCTAATAGACACAAATAAAACTCAAAATTTGGAGTTCAAAATAATGTGCACATAAATCCCATGTAGAATGATCACAACAAGAATGAAATATTGCAAGAATATTGAGATACGACATCAAATATATATGAATTAAAGGAAATATATATAACTTTTAAATTTTTCAAGAATTTAGTTTTCACAATCACACATAGTATGGGTATGTGAAACTTCACAAACACATTACAGAGGTTTACCAATAAAATCTTAACACTCAAATGGGAAGAGATCTATAACTTATAAATAAATACCTTTTACTTATGCCCATACCTTTTATTTAAAGAAAATAGAGAAGGAAGAAGAGAAAATTAGATCAAGCCCAATAATTAATAAAATAAACCACTCTTCTAACCACTAAGAACAAATTGACATTCAATTTTTTAGACTTGGTATGGGTTCCTGAGATTGATCAAATCAAACTCTATTAGGTTTTCTTAAAAAGAGAGTGGTGTAAGTTGTGATTTAATGTTAGTTCTTGGGGTGGTTGGCCATGCATACTAATTTTTGCATGGATTTTTTTTACTCTATGGATTTTAGATGATATGCAACCTTGTATTTATCCTACATGGCTTCTAGCATTGATTGGAATATCCTAGATGGTTCACGACCTCCTTTTTCATTCTAAGAAATTGGTTTATATTTTGTGACCCTCCCGCTTCTTCATTCCACATATTTTACCATTTCATGAATTCTTTTTGTTTCGGAAGATTTCCTTTATACCACAATTTTTCTATTTTACTTCATCTCGTATCCCTTCATTCTTTTGGGGGTTCTATAATTTCCATGTGGAAAATTATTTTCTCTACGATAATATGTGTTTACTTCCTTTTCTATGGCATATACCCCATCACCTTGCTCATTTTTTGTGTGGATTTTCTAATTTATATGGCCACCATATTTATTTTTTCCATAGATTTTACTTCCTGAAGCCTCTTAAGTCTATAATTCAAATCAAGTTGTTCAAATAAGCATAATTTGCTAATTTGACAACAAATAATTATGGATTTCTCATGTTATTTACATTATTAAATATTATTACTTAAATGGACACGTCATCAAATAATGTGAGTTCATGGTGTGTCAAATTCATCATGTTCATATGTCATAGGAATAGTGGGCATTTATTTATGAATGATACAAAAATCTAGGAGAGGATCCGCTCGTGTTTCTTGAAATCTTTTATCACCTCTAGTGCTTGGAGAAGTAATATTTTGGGCTTGTGTGTAATCCTCTAGCTACCTGTAATTATGACTCCGTTGTGAACGGTTTATTGTGTGACCAAATGGGAGGATATCTGGTTATAACCGAACCCGTAGATCTCGAAGGGTGACGCCTTTGATTCCATGGCTATGTTTGAAAGTAAAGGTTTTTCGCCCTTCCTCAAAAATTTTGAAGGCCATTTTGAAAATCTTAGTAAATATTTTGCTAGCACTTGGAAGACTACAAAAAAGGTGCGGTTGTTGAAATGAAAGGGATTAGCATTGATATTTATGTGGATTTGGTCACTAAAGTGATGGGTCTTCCTATTATTGGGAGGGAGGTCTATAAACCCAAAAAGAAGCCTCTGACGAGTTGAACCTATTTCTCAAAGGTAATGAAAATATCACTCCCCAATTTACTGGTTATCTTTGTCTGTCTTTACCTAAACTATTTGACGATGTGGCTCTCACCCTTATCCGGGCTGTCACAAATGCATTTACACCTATCACCTACCTATGCTTAATCATTTTAGGCATGGCTATGCTTTTAGCTTCCCCTACTGTAGTCAATTTTAATCCCACTATAAAAGGAAGTGTTAGTGCAAAATCACAGCACCCCTGGATGCACATCAGGCTTCTAGGTTGATGTTCAGGCATCCAGTGTGATTGCACAACATGGAAACCTCTCTCCAAGCGTGGGACTTGTGAAACCAAGAGAGGAATCTCCAAATTAGAGGCTGGTTCCTCAAACTCCTCTGATTTAGATCTATATTTTGTAAAACTATAGAGGTTTAGATCCTAATCCTATTCTAACTTGCAAGGAGACAGGGGCAGAAGTGCAAAAATTGAAACTAACTAAAGATGGTGATGCACCAAAAGGAGAATGTTGGACATCTATCAAAACTGCCATGGGACAAAGAGAGGTGAGCAATGGGAAGGATGGATAGATGCATCACAGGCCCAAGGATAGATTTCACACAGAAAATGTCCCAAAACTCCATGAACACAACTCCAGACCTGCAATGAACATTCAAACATGCACAAATACCTGCAATGAAGAGAGGCGAGAAGAGAACAAGCAAAAACGAGGAAGGATGGACGGATGCATCACAAAACACGTTTTGTTGCTCGTCAGTTTGCCTGAGAACATCATTCCATTAGTAAAAGGCAAAAATGCCATTACAGAGCAAGGGAGGAGGTTCGAACTCCATTTTCAACCCTAGAGAAGAAAAGAAGGGAGAGCAGAGCAGAAAGAATGAACAACCTCTTTTCAAAATGAGCCAAATCTGGCTTTTACATTGCATGGGTCAAGCCCAGGGGACAAAAACGTAGGAAAACGTGCAAGCCCATTCCTCATGACTACAGGTGCATTAAATTGGCATGGGGGACCTTACAAACCCATACCCTGTTACCTTGACCGGATTACAGGAGAATGCGACCCATTCTGCATTAAATCTAGTCGCTGGAATGTCATTTCTGGCCATGAACACGCATCAGAGCCGTTTCTCAATTTTCTCTCTTCAGACTGCACCAAAACTCAAGATTGATCCCAGAATCGTTTAGATAATTTCACCAGCTTTCCGTTGATATAAAGAACGTGCAAATCCGAGCTCTGGATCGAAAGTTATGGTGATCTGAAGAATTAGGGCACGAAACAGGTGAAAACGGATTTTGAAATATTTTCCGCGCTCTGCCACCTGGATGACACGTGGCAGGCTCTGATTGGACGAGCAATTCTCTCTCCTCCATCTTTCGTGGGCTTTCCTTTGAAATTTCCTTGTGGGGCCCTTTACTGGGACACGTGGCACTATCCCATTGGTTCGGGCTGACCCTTTAAAACTTGCCCTTTGACTTTTGACTTTTCTCCTTGAGACACGTGGCATGATCTGGTTGGTTCTCGGCCCTGCCGGCTCTTTCGCGCCCTTCGTCTTTTCATCCCGGATGTCCCAAATGCTTAGTGCTCCTTGTGCTGATTTCACGCGAACCGGCCGGTTCGCGTCCATTTGTCCCAAATGTCCCACTTTGCTTTGGACTGCCTCGACCTTTTACCGGTTAAACCGGTTCGCGCCTTTGGCCCATTGTCCCATTGCGGTTCGCGTACTTTTTGGCGCGTCCCTATCTCGCCGCTTGTCCCATTGTGTTTCGGACTGTTTGTGCTTATTTCACCCGGTTCGGCCGGTTCGCGCCTTTTTGTCCCAGATGTCCCAATTGCTCCTAGGACTAGGACTTAGCCGATTTTCACCATTTTTTCTGGATCAACCTTCTTGCCTTCTGCAACCTTTTCCCGCATTTTCTCAGAGCTTGCTCCTAACTACCTGGACAGGAGAGTTAGAAAAATATCTGAGAGAACCTCAGAAACATGATGTTTGCTCTGAATCAATCAATGTGCCTGGGACTTGAATATTCTGATGCATGTTATCAAAATTACCCAGGGGGGGTGAAATTTTGACAACAGTTTGGCGACTCAGTGGGGTCATCTGCCTGCTAGATGAAAAGACCAGTAGCCTGAAGCAATCCATTGGGCATGGAGTCATAAGCAAGCCTGAAAACTGATCTGAACTTGAAAATCTCCCCTCTGAGCCACTTGGAAACCACCGGGCATGGAGTTGTTCTCACCAAAACCACTGAAATGAACTGTGCCAGAGCAAAACCAGCAACACCAAAACTATGTACAGAACTGAAAATCATACATGCCCCAAATGGAACATGCAGAGTGTGCACGAGCACTTCTTCTACTGAAAGCAAATCTACCTACTCTACTCTAGCTGGAAGCAAAGGCAAGCTAAACAAACCCTGCAACTGGTTGTGAGAAATAGCTTCCTTTCTTCAAAATTGGCAGCCATGCAATTGATTTGGCACTGATCATGGCTGTTTGGATGGATGGAAAATCAACAAGAAGCTGGTCTTCTATCCAAATCATCAAGGTATCAACTGAAAAATCCAATACCTCTTTTAGTTGCTCTGCATTTGGATTGGAGAGGTATGGCAGCTGATCCTTGGTACTTTGTAGCTCATCCTCATGCTCAGAAGCAAGCATGACTGGTTGTGGCTTCTCCTTTGGCTCCAATGAAGCCAAATACCTGATTGGGCAAGGTATGGTCCTTTGAGTATGCCCATTGCTGTGATTTTCAACTCCAAGAATGGAGTCTTCTTGTAGACCCTCTTGAATGGATGATGTGGAAGAAATGGTGAAATTCTTCTGTCCTTTCTCTTCCTCCAATGAAGAACAGGGAAGATTAGAATCTTCCAATTTTGATTCCAAAGGGCTGCTATAAGATGCAGGCTGCTGTAAATGAAAGTTCTCCTTCATGGCAGCAGGCTCTTGTGTTTGGAATGTGGATGATGAAAGAGAGAATGGTGAAAACTCAACCGACTCTTCTCCATCAAAACAGTCCTCCAAATCTGACAGGTAAACTGCATCATTGTTGTCCCGTTGTTCGTGTTCAACTTCCTCCATGGTGTCCTCTTGATCTGCAACTTGACCACCATGGTTTCCTTCACTCTCCAATATTGAGTTTGAGAGATCAAACTCCTTTTCAGTAATAGAACTTGAGAGAGATGAAGTGGAAAGAAGAACTGAAGGTTCTTCTGTAGCCTGCTTTGTGCTCAAAGCCCTTGGATCTGCACTTTTCTCCTCCACAGCTAGAATGTGCTCCTCTTCTTTTGGATTTGGAGCAGCTTCTCCTTCCTCCAATGTTTGAAGAGAATCTCGCTCTTGATTGAACTCCTCCTCCAGCATGAAGTTTTTCAAGTCAAACTCTTCAATTTGTTGCTCTAGAGGACTAGTTGGGACTGCAAGATCTTCTTCTCCAACAAAATCAGTCCTCACCACCATTTGTTCAACCTCAGCCTCTTCTGTAGGCTTAACCATCAAGGGGATCTTTGTCATCCCAAATCTAAGAGCCCAACTCTTCAGACTGTCTGTCACTTCTTTTCTTTTTGGCTCTTCCTCTTGTTGTCCTTGATGACTGATTTTTTCAATTTCTTCTTTCCCACATGGAATTGGGGATGCAAGAGGAGGGATAGGTTGAAACTCAACTGATTTGAAAATTTTGTGTGGTGGTGGAGGCGGTGAAACCTCTTGTTTCTTTGGAGGAGGGGGTATTTCTGTTAGCTCTTGTGGAGGGGATGACTGTTTGGAAGGGAAAAGGAAAGAAGAATCGAGATGGGGTGGAAGACTAGGGGATGGAGGGATGGATTCAACACATGGGACAGCAGATGCGGAGTTTAAATGAGATGGTGCTGCTTGAGTAATGGAAAGAGAAAAACCAGATGATGGTGTAGAACTTACCCATTGACAAGGTTGTTCAACAACAAGTCTGTAGGCCTCTATCTCTGCTGTCCATTGTGCAAGTTGGGGCAGCATCTTTATCATGAAGTCCAGCTTCTCCTGAGGGCTGTAGTGCCTTGGAAAAGGTCCCACCCATGGACAGGGTGCTCCATAACCGATTCCAAAAGCTTTCATTTGTGCTTGAGCCCTGGACTGCACCATCCCCACCTCCATCTTTTGGATTTTCTCCAACAGACCAGCATCTTGGATCTGATGGTCTTCATTGTATGCATACTCTTGCTCTTGGGAAGCTTCATTGCGAAACTGACTTTGGCACTGCTGTTCATATGAGTATGCATGCTGATCTGGAGGATTTGTAAAACATGTTGGAAGTGGAAAATACTGCTGTTGTTGTAAATGTGAGTTCCATGATGGAAATGAAGTCATGGTTGCACAACTTCATGGAATGGAAAAGAATGAAAGGGATGGAAAGAAGGATGAATGAAAAATGGATGGAAATGAATGGAAAGGAAGGTCTGCAACTTCAGAGATGGTTGTTGACCAGATGGAGTCGCCAGATGTGTTTGCAAGTGCCTCCAAAGGCTGAAATCTTCACAGGAACACATCAACCTGTAAAAGATGAAGTGAAAGACCTCTAAGGTCCCACCGGGCGTGCCAAAACTGTTAGTGCAAAATCACAGCACCCCTGGACGCACATCAGGCTTCTAGGTTGATGTTCAGGCATCCAGTGTGATTGCACAACATGGAAACCTCTCTCCAAGCGTGGGACTTGTGAAACCGAGAGAGGAATCTCCAGATTAGAGGCTGGTTCCTCAAACTCCTCTGATTTAGATCTATATTTTGCAAAACTACAGAGGTTTAGATCCTAATCCTATTCTAACTTGAGGAGACGGAGACGAGAAGTGCAAAAATTGAAACTAACTAAAGATGGTGATGCACCAAAAGGAGAATGTTGGACATCTATCAAAACTGCCATGGGACAAAGAGAGGTGAGCAATGGGAAGGATGGATAGATGCATCACAGGCCCAAGGATAGATTTCACACAGAAAATGTCCCAAAACTCCATGAACACAGCTCCAGACCTGCAATGAACATTCAAACATGCACAAATACCTGCAATGAAGAGAGGCAAGAAGAGAACAAGCAAAAACGAGGAAGGATGGACAGATGCATCACAAAACACGTTTTGTTGCTCCAGAAGTTTGCACAGAACATCATTCCATTAGTAAAAGGCAAAAACACCATTACAGAGCAAGGGAGGAGGTTCGAACTCCATTTTCAACCCTAGAGAAGAAAAGAAGGGAGAGCAGAGCAGAAAGAATGAACAACCTCTTTTCAAAATGAGCCAAATCTGGCTTTTACATTGCATGGGTCAAGCCCAGGGGACAAAAACGTAGGAAAACGCGCAAGCCCATTCCTCATGACTACAGGTGCATTAAATTGGCATGGGGGACCTTACAAACCCATACCCTGTTACCTTGACCGGATTACAGGAGAATGCGACCCATTACGCATTAAATCAGTCATTTGGAATGTCATTTCTGGCCATGAACACGCATCAGAGCTGTTTCTCAATTTTCTCTCTTCAGACTGCACCAAAACTCGAGATTGATCCCAGAATCATTTAGAGAATTTCACCAGCTTTCCGTTGATATAAAGAACGTGCAAATCCGAGCTCTGGATCGAAAGTTATGGTGATCTGAAGAATTAGGGCACAAAACAAAGTGAAAACAGATTTTGAAATATTTTCCGCTCTGCCACCTGGATGACACGTGGCAGGCTCTGATTGGACGAGCAATTCTCTCTCCTCCATCTTTCGTGGGCTTTCCTTTGAAATTTCCTTGTGGGGCCCTTTACTGGGACACGTGGCACTATCCCATTGGTTCGGGCTGACCCTTTAAAACTTGCCCTTTGACTTTTGACTTTTCTCCTTGAGACACGTGGCATGATCTGGTTGGTTCTCGGCCTGCCCCTTCAGCTCTTTCGCGCCCTTCGCGTCTTTTCATCCCGGATGTCCCAAAATGCTTAGTGCTCCTTGTGCTTTGATTTCGCGAACCGTTGGGTTCGCGCGTCCATTTGTCCCAAATGTCCCACTTTGCTTTGGACTGCCTCGACCTTTTTCACCCGGTTCGGCCGGTTCGCGTACTCGCGGCCCGCTTGTCCCATTGTGTTTGACTGTTTGTGCTTATTTCACCGGTTGGCCGGTTCGCGCCTTTTTGTCCCAGATGTCCCAATTGCTCCTAGGACTAGGACTTAGCCGATTTTCACCATTTTTTCTGGATCAACCTTCTTGCCTTCTGCAACCTTTTCCCGCATTTTCTCAGAGCTTGCTCCTAACTACCTGGACAGGAGAGTTAGAAAAATATCTGAGAGAACCTCAGAAACATGATGTTTGCTCTGAATCAATCAATGTGCCTGGGACTTGAATATTCTGATGCATGTTATCAAAATTACCCAGGGGGGGTGAAATTTTGACAACAGGAAGGAATCCCATGCGTGCTAGCCTATCACCCAACAAAAGCTAAGTGCTCACTCGAGGCACGTGTAGACCCGAGTCTCTTTATGTGAGTTTTAATGGGAAGCATTTATCTATGATTAGTGTAAGAGTATTCAGGAAAGAATTTTAGACATAAAAGAATCACAAGGCTTAGAATGGCCTCCCAGATCCTTGTAGTTTCTTCGAGTGATCCGAGTGTTTTAATAGACTCATAAAGGAAAGAGAATTTCTATGAATGAAATGTACATAAAACCAACTAATATTCATATCTAATTGCAATAGGTAACCTTATTGTATACATCGTTTCATTACAGAGCCATAGAGAGTAGACCATAGTCATGCACATCACTAGGCTTGTATAATTATGCCAAAAAGAAAAGGAAATTACAATGCTAAGATTAGTACATTCCTTTATGCCTCATAGATCCACTCGCAATGTAACCCTACAGAGCTTCACCCATGTTATCTCTCTCTCTCTGTGTATCCCTCCTATCTTCTCCTCTCATGTCTATATTCCCATGTCCTCCTTCCTAAATCTGCATGCACTTGTATTTATCACCTTCCTTCACTACCAATTCACCTTTCCATGCCCCATATTCGTTGCCAAGTGTCAAATGTGGTCCTTCAGTGAGCATGTTTCCTCATGCCTAATCTCTCCACTCCATCTCATGATGGTATTTTAGAAGATTCCTTTCTGGCATGCTCTTTCCTAGGCCACCTTTGGTCTTAATGACATCTTATCCGTGTGTATTTGATCACACTTTTCATGTGTTCTGCCTATGTTTCTTAAATCGGATAAGTCCTGAATCTCCTTTTGTGCGCTGTGAATTCTATTTGATTCCTTAAGCGTTTTCTCTTACACACTTTTAAGTTGCACACCCATTTATAACTGGGGTCCCGTGCAATGCGCCTCCATACTTAGTCAATATTTTAGGTGCCCAACATCACCCCACACTACGCCTATTCTCCACTCTCGGTAACATTCTACTTGACCAAGGTGAAATCATTACTAGGTGCGCGGCCATCTTCATAATAGGGTCCTTGATGTCCGAGATGTCATAATACCGTGACCCTTTCTTGCGAGCATACTTTGTGACGGTCTCTGAATAGCCTCCTTGTCACCAAGGTCATCTTCTAGGCTATCTCCCTCACATATGAGGCATGTAAAATATGTAATCAATCGGGAGTTACGTGCATCTTATGCCCAACAAATTGGAAGTAGTCCTTGTGTACCTAAGACATTAACCACTAATACAAGTGATCTGGCTTCCCAAAATAAGGCAACTCATAAAGTTGTAGCAACCCCGCTTTGCTTTACACTTGACCTTCATGTCATCATTATAGATAGGAAACCCTTTAGGTGTTTGCTTTTTTGGTTGGGCATACCGATTCTAATGCCATTTATTTTTATATAGTGTTGGTGTGGTTATTATAGTCACCGGTCGGTATGCTTCTCAAATGGGATTCCCATTCCTTCCCCATCACCACTCCGTTAGGGTACTACATTTTACATACCATTCTTCGTTTTGTATCTACCTCGGGTTCGATTGTTTAGCCTTAGCTTTGCCCTTCCCTTTCTTTTCGGTGCTATGCCATGGTCGAGGTAATTATGTCACTTGAATCCTCTCCTTGTTACTCTATTTTCCTTCTCCCAACCCTTGATCTCAAATCCATGATACAATTCTCCTAAACTTTGCCCTAGTTTACTCGAACCCAACTTCGATAAATTCTTCACAAGATAGTGTATTTTCACTTCGTTCCATGCCCATGTAATATATTCCTTCTTGGTTTGTAATATCAAACTAGATCTTTATGTTTTTAATCACACACAGATCTTCTCCTTGATCAAATCTAAAAAGCCCTAGCTTATATCTTTCGCTTATATCTCCAACTCTTTGTTTTCGCAAAGTAAAATGAGAGTTCCCCGACCCTCTATTTATAGTTTTTCATTTTTATGGTCATTAAATGCCACTTTACCTACCACATAATTTGTTCCTTTAATGTGGCTTTTTAAAAAATCTCGTCTTCAATGCCTTCACTCATGCACCCTTCCTACACGAAAACTCCTCTTTACCTCACGTGCCCTTCCTACGTGAAAACTCCTCCAACCTTCTCGCGCACAACCAAACCAACTCCGACAAGACTCTTACGTGCACTCAACCCATGCCGAAAGAACTTCTTCCTGTCTAGATTCTTGCTTTTACCTACCTTGTTTTATTAATCTCAATCAACCAAAAACTACAGAGAGAATGGGCTGCAATATTTATAGATATTGCATGACCAAATACAAACAAGATTAAGTTGCACAGGTGAAACCAAGTTCCAAAATACACAAGCTTCCAATAACATCCGGGAAGCAACAATTAAATACAAACAAATATATTGTTCAAAACAATATAACAACATCTATGAAAGACAAATATGGTTTATGAACCATATAACAATACATAACAAAATATGGTTTATTTAATAACCATTATTATTTAATTAATAAAATTAATTAAATAATTATACTATGCATAATTAATTAGGATAATAATATTTTATCCTAACATTCCCCCCCTTAATTGTGCATTGTCTGAAGAGATGAGGAGAGAAACTCTCTGAACAACTCGAACTTGTCACGTGCAAGTGACTTTGTGAAAATATCTACTCGTTGTTCAGCAGTTGGACAAAATTGAAGCTGGATGTTGTGCTTCAACACATGTTCACGTATGAAATGAACTTGAACCTCAATGTGCTTTGTTCTCTCATGAAAAAATTGGATTGCGAACAAGTTTGAGAACACCTTCATTGTCAACATACATGGTGGTCGGTTTTTCCTGTGGTATTCCAAGTCCTTCCAGTATGCGACGTAGCCAAATCACTTCACAAACAAATGCCTCCTCCTGAGAATGATACTCGGCTTTTGTGGAAGAGCGAGAAACAAAGTGTTGTTTCTTACTTCCCCATGATATTGGTCCAGATCCCATAAAGAATACAAATCCAGAAGTGGATTTTCTATCATCAATGTTACCTGCATGATCTGAATCCGAATATCCAGTCAAGAAGAAGTTTTCGTTCTTCTTGTATTCTAGACCAAGATCCTCTGATCCTTTGAGATATCTCAAAATGCACTTTTCTGCTTTCCAATGACAAACTTTGGGTTCCTGCATGAACCTGGATAGATAGCTCACTGCAAAGCTGATATCTGGTCTAGTGTAGGTTAGGTAAATGAGACTCCCAATCAGCTGCCGATAGAGAGTGGCACTTACCTCAGGAGATGGATCTGAACGAGATAATTGTAATCTGTTCTCCATAGGTGTAGCAATTGGTGTGCAATCCATCATCCTAAACTTCTTGAGCATAGTCTTGGTATATTTCATCTGAGAAACAAAAATATGATTCTCTTTCTGCCACACTTCTAATCCAAGACAATAGTGCATCAGCCCGAGATCGGTCATGTCGAACGATCGATTAAGATCTTTCTTCGTTGCATCGATCATCCTCACTGAACTGCCAGTGATGACGAGATCATCAACATAGACAACAACAATCACCATCTCCCCCCCTTGCTTTTTGAGGTAGAGATTGGGATCGTATGGATTTCTAACAAATCCATGTTGTACAAGATGCTCATCAATCTTGATGTACCATGCCCGGGTGCCTGTTTGAGGCCATACAGAGATTTCCTAAGTCTGCATACCTTTGTTTCTTGACCAGGTACAACATATCCCTCAGGTTGAGTCATGTAGACTTCTTCTTGTAAATCTCCATTTAGGAAGGCACTTTTTACGTCCATTTGGTGAACTTTCCATCCAAACTGAGTAGCTAGAGCAAAGATCATCCTGATCATTTTGATCTTAGCTGGGAGAAAATGTCTCCTCATAGTCAATGCCTTCTTTTTGTGCGTACCCCTTTGCTACAAGTCTTGCTTTGTACTTGTCCACTGTCCCATCTGCTTTGTACTTAGTTTTGAATATCCATCTGCATCCAATGGGTTTCTTCCCTGGTGGAAGATCAACAAGCTGCCAAGTGTTATTCTTCATCACTGATTGATATTCAGAATCCATGGCATCTTTCCAAGCTTTTGACTGTAGGGCTTCCTGGACTGTAGAGGGCTCATCTGATTCAATAACTCTACTCATCAAAGCAAAGTTAACTTCTTCTCTTGCTTTACTGCGAGTCCGTGGTCCAGGGGTGGATGTATCCGGTGGAGCATCCAATCTTGCATCTCGTAATGTACTTGTACACCATTTAGGCATACGTTGAACTGTTCCCATGGGTTGTGGTTCTATTTGATCAACACCATCATCCCCATCATCACTTTCATCTTCTGAGGGAACATTAGCTTCAATTTTTACAATAGGTGAAAAATCTACATCTTGCGAGTCCGGAGGAGGAGTCTCTGCTTCCTTCTTCTCGAAAAACTCAACATCTCTGCTGGTGTAGACTTTTCTGGTCTTAGGATCCATCAATCTATACCCAAGAGTCTCTTCACTGTACCCAATGAAGATGAGTTTTGTGACTTCATGTCCAATTTCTTTCTATTCTGTTTGGGTATGTGCATGCTTGCTTTGCACCCGAATACTCTGAGGTGTGCAATGGATGGTTTCCTTTTTGACCATGCTTCTTGTGGTGTAATTCCATCAAGAGCAGTTGTGGGCGCTCTGTTCAACAAATACACTACTATTTTTGCTGCTTCTACCCAAAATGTCTTTGCAAGTCCAGAATCATCGATCATGCATCGCACCATTTCCATGATAGTACGATTTCTTCTCTCAACAACACCATTTTGCTGCGGTGTGTGTGGAGGAGGCATTTGTCGATGAATCCCGTGAGTTTGTAGGTAGTCTCTGAACTCATCACTGGTGAATTCCCCCTCGATCTGAGTGGAGAGTTCTGATGTGATGACCAGTTTCTTTCTCAACTGCTACTTTGAACTTTTTGAAGGTTTCAAACACTTCACTTTTCTTGTGAAGACAAAAAATCCACATTTTCCTCGAATAGTCGTCAACACAAAGCATGAAGTACTGGAACCTAGAATGACTTGGCTGCATCGGACCGCAAAGATCGGTATGAACCAGGTCAAGTTTACCATGAGCTCAAAAAGTACTCTTTTGGAATGAAGCCTATGTTGTTTTCCTGCTAGGCAGTGAGGACACTTGTCTGTATCCTTCTGAAGAGAAGGTAGCCCATGTACCATATTACACCGACAAAGTGTTTCGAGATATTTGAAACTAACATGACCAAATCTCCGATGCCACAACTGCTACTGAGGTGGAATTTTTAGCCACAAGTGCTTGATCATCTCTATAAACAAAATCAAGTTGGAACATGTGTCCCACATTGGAGGCTTTTGCAATTATTTTCGAGCCTCTTGATTTATCTCGAATCAAACACATTTTCTTGCGGATTGACTATCAAAGTCAATTTTTAGGTTGTGATCTAGGAGTTGACTAACTGAAAGAAGATTCTTTGTCAACCCAGGGACATATAGGACATCTGATAGTCTGCATTTGCATGAACCAAGGGGTAGAGAGATGTTCCCAATCCCCTGAACTATATATGAAGAATCATCTCCCAACGAAACATGATTTTTCGATGGCGTGTCCTTCATTGAAATAAACCAGTCTCTGTGGCTGGTCATGTGTCGAGTGGCTCCCGAATCAACATACCAGACATCACTAGATGACGTGGATGGTTCACTTGATCGAGCAAGTGAACAAGAAGTCTTCATTATCTGATTGTTCTTGTTGCTCAACAATATTACCTTACTGGTGGGGTCTTCTTTTCCAGTTCCCCTTTTTCTACCCGTGATAGTTGTTAGAATGTCCCTTGTAAGATTGTTGTTGTTGTGGTCCAGAGTTACTTGATGAACCTTTCTTATAAGTGTTATACCAACAATCTTTTAAGTCATGTCCTCTTTTACAAATTGGACATTGCTTCTTCTGTTGATTGTCCCCATGATACTCGATTCGATGTTGGGACTTCGATAGGATTTAGGTTTTCCTTTACCTTTTCCTTTCCATTTTTGATGTGAAGACAAGCTGCTCCTCTTCATCATCCTTATTGTGCATTGCTTCCTCTTGTTGCAATAGGTTTACCAGCTTGTCAAAACTAATTGTCGTATCTGACAAGTTTAGAGTTGTGACAAAAATGCGGTAAGAAGAAGGGAGAGCTCTCAGAACAATGGGAACAAGAGATTCATCTTTGACCTCTTCTCCTAGGGCTAGAAGTGAAGCCCTCAACTCTACAACTCTTCTTAAGAAAGCTTCAATTTTCTCATTCTACTTGAACTTCAATGTATGTAACTGACTCTACAAATTTAGTATGACATTCTTGTTCTTGGCCTCATATATTGTGCTCAACTTATCCCACGCTTCTTTTGCTATTGTGGCATCTCGAATGTGGGCTTGCACATCGTCGACACTCCAAACAAGATGATGAGTTTTGCTTTCTGATCTGCTCTATCAAACTGTCGTTGTGTTGTATCAGTTGTTGATCTGGTTAGAGTACCAGTCACAACAGGCCAGATTTCTTCAAACTCAAGTTGTGTCTTTATTTTTGTCTTCCATGCAGCATAGTTGCTTCCTCTGAGCAATTGTGAATCCGGAAGAAAAAATTTGGGGGCATTGGTGCCCATTTTGTAGAGATCACTGACAGGTTTGGCTCTTATCACTCTAGGTATTAGGTCTCCCAATCTATATACCGTCATTCCGATATATCAAACCTTTCTATATACGCGCCCTTCCGATATACCCGTCGGTACGTGGAAGAAGCTTGCCCTTTCTATATACCCAGCGGTACGTGAAAGAGGCGTTAACGTACGTGAAAGAATTCAATATGTGGTACCAAGACAATACTGATGGGGTCTGTGTGATTATTGACACCGGCTCAAAGAAATATCCTCATACGCACACGTAACTTCGCTATATACTTGGATAATTTCTCAGTCCAGATTTATGTCGTGCAATCATTCACAGACGGATGGGATGGTTCATAGTGTGTGCATTGTGACCTTATTACTCCTCGTCGATTTAAAGGGACGATGCCCAGACGATGTTGTTGCAACTATATTAGGCGTTAAGTGTAGTAGTAGTCATGATGGCTTTACCCGTAAGCGCTTCCCAGAGGCACCGTATATATTGAACGCTTGCGAATGAGATCTAGGATCTCGTGAGTGTTACAGAACCAATTTTTTTATTGTTTTTTATTACAATTCTGCCAGTTTTTGAGTAGTTACAAAGTTTGTAGTTGACTATGGCAACCTACAAATTAGTACAATATACAGCAGTATACAATTTACATTCAAAAAACTAGACAATTTGAATGGCAGGAAAAATTTCTGTTTCGCGGTCTTGTGGCCTCCTGAGCCCAATACGACCCAAAATGCTAAAAATTGCAAAAAAATAGCTGAAAATGCAATTTTTAGATGGGTCTCCTTTTGCAAAAAATGTCCAAAATGAAAAACCAGGCCGAATGGGAGAAATTTTTTTACCCTAAATTAGGGATTTCTCCGCTAAATTTAGTTAGTTATAACTAAATTTGAATTTTCCGCTAAAGTTAGCGGTTCCACTAAATTTTCCGCCAAATTTGGTAGTGGGTGAGGGAGGGGGATTTGACCCCTTGACCTCCTTTAGTGAGAGTGTCTTACAAAATAATAGGCTAGCCACTTGGGCGGCTTAGTCAAACTAAACATAAAGTGAAGACATTTTATTTAAACACTTGTAAACTGTAAAACCTTACCTCTATGAACCCACGGTTTGCTCAAACGTGGTTTTGAGTGAATTTTCCAGCAAAGAGAAAAATGATCAGCAGTTTTTGAAGGTGGTTTTGCGTGAATGAAGGTGGTTTTGACTGTGTATAGCACTTCTATCAATTTTCTCCCCTCCTTTGAGCTTGCAATCTCTTCCTTGGCGGATTCTATCCTCCTCGTGCTTGAATTGCAAAGACTATACATGGTTTTGCATAGATTTAATGGTGGTTTTGAATAATTTGATGGTGGTATTGCAAGGGATGGGGCTGGGAAGTTGCAGAGGCAACTCTGGCTCTCTTTTTCTTACACAAGCTTCTCCAATGCTCCTCAAACTCTGCTGCAATCCTCAAATCTCCTTCAACCTGCTCTGAAACCAAATGAAGATTGAGAAACAGGGATGGAAGCCTGATTAATTTTATTAATCTCAATCAACCAAAAAACTACAGAGAATGGGCTGCAATATTTATAGATATTGCACAGCCAAATACAAACAGAAGATTAAGTTGCACAGGTGAAACCAAGTTCCAAAATACACAAGCTTCCAATAACATCCGGGAAGCAACAATTAAATACAAACAAATATATTGTTCAAAACAATATAACAACATCTATGAAAGACAAATATGGTTTATGAACCATATAACAATACATAACAAAATATGGTTTATTTAATAACCATTATTATTTAATTAATAAAATTAATTAAATAATTATACTATGCATAATTAATTAGGATAATAATATTTTATCCTAGGTCCTCTCATGCGGCACTCATAAATTCTCCAAAAATAGCAATAAGGATACCGCGCCCAAGGCACAAAAAAAAAACAACAATGCGAAAGGGAAACACAAGGAAAGGAAAATGCATAAGGTTAAATTCTAAACTAACCGACAAAACTACCTTATTTTCAAACACCAAGAAGACTTATTTATAGTAGGGCTTCACCTATTGCCATTGAAGTGTCCAGGTAACTTCATTCCATCCAGTTGCTTATAATCGGCACGCGCTGAATCAAGAATGTACGAGATTGTGTAGGGACCTAACCAATGGAATTTCAACTTCCCAGGATGGCATAGAAAATTAGAATCATATAGTAACACCATCTGCCCAACCTCAAATTTCTTGTTCCTAATATGGCAATCATGCCAAGCCTTTTGCTTTTCCTTTTCCACTGTTTGGCTCCAACGGGCAAGTGATCGTCTCTCATCCAGTTTCATTAGTTCATCAATTCTTTCTTCCAATGCTTGTTCATTGGCTAATCCTCCTGCACGTGCTATTCGCAGAGAAGGTAACATAAATTCAACCGGCAAAACAGCTTCCGCGCCAAACACCAATTGGAAAGGTGTGGCTTTATTTAGTCTTTTATACATAGTCCTGTAAGCCCATAAAGCTGATACCTTGTCATCCTAATCTTGTCTTCCAACATCACAGATTTTAGTCAAGGTATGACTAAGTATTTTTTTGAATACTTCTGTGGTTCCATTTGCTTATGGGTGATAGGGCATAGTCTTATGATGAGCCACCATGAACTCAAATAGTAGGATCCTCATGGTCTTATTTAGAAAATGCGTACTCTATCACTGGTCAAACTCAAAGGGCATCCATACCTGGTGATAATGTTCTCCCATAGGAACCTTTCCGTTGTTGTTGCTGTGTAATCTTTAGTCACGGCTGCTTCCTCCCACCTTGTGAGATAATTCGTGCAAGTGATCACATAACGTGACCCAATCTTATGCAATGTTGGTGCAATAGGTCCTGCAAAGTCTATCACCCATTTTTCAAAATGCTCAGTACTAGGAATCAAACATAAAGGCATTTCATCTCTTCTTCCTAGTTTGCCAATGCACCGACGGTGGTCACATGCTTTACAATAATCTCTACAATCCCTGTACATGTTTTCTCACCATAAACCTGCCATTAAAGTCTTGTGCGTGGTGGCATCACCTATGTAATGCCCACCCACACTTCCTCTATGATGGCCGGTGTTCATGCTCTAACACACATCTACACAAAACTTCATCACGTCCCAATTTGTATAAGTCTCCACTAATCAACATGTAGGGCATGGCATGTATGGCCAACTACTTCTTTTCCAATGCCCTCATTCCATCCAACGCCACATCTTATTTTAAAAATATAACAATCTCTTCCAAATCTGAGGGCACGTCTTTGTAATATAAATAGTTGTGCATCTGACATTGCTTCCTCAATACTTTGCACATCCTCTCCTGAATCAATTCTTGACAGATGATCAGGTCCACAATTACTTTTTTTGGGCTTCACTACAATGGTGAACTCAAACTCTTGAAACAACAACACCCATTGACATATGTGCCCTTGAAGAATGGGCTTGTTCACTAAATACTTTAATGCCATGTGGTTGGTGTAGAATACAAAGGGTGTTGCCAGCAGATACTATCGAAATTTGAAAAGTGCATAGATCATTGACAATGCCTCACGCTCGGTTATGGTATAATTCTGCTCTATTGGTGTTAACTTCACCTTTCGTGAAATAGAGAGGATGATCAACAATCCCCTCACCTAGTTGTGCAAGTACTGATCCAATGGTGGTTCCTGAGGCATCTACATGGACATGGAAGGGTTTGTCCCAAGAGGGAAATCACAAAATAGGCACGGTAATAAGCCTATCTTTTAATGTATCAAATGCCCTCTGTTGCACCTTTCCCCAATGGAAGGTACTTTTGTGTCTAAGAAACTCCTCTAAAGGCATGGAAATCTTGGCATACCCCTTAATGAATTTTCTGTAATATCCCATATGCCCAAGGAATCCACGCACTATGCTCTAGCTAGTAGGTTCCCTTAACCCCACAATAACTACAACCTTAGCAGGGATCTACTAGCAAGTCCTCCTTACATATATGATATGCCCCAATAAATTCCCAAAGGGTGTAGCCAAAACACACTTCTTAATGTTGAGTGATATCCTCAACCGCCTACACCTTTCAAACATTAATCTCAAGTTGTCACAATGGTCCTTAACCAGACCATATACTATCCAATCATCCAAGTAAACCTGAAGAAACTTATGAATGAAGTCCTGAATGCTTGCACCACTATGTGTGAAAAGATAGCAGGAACATTTTTCAACCCAAAGGGCATTACCGTATATGTAAAAATTCCCCACTCGGTGGTGAAAGTTGTCTTCTCTTGGTCCTCCTTTGCAATCAAGATTTGGTGGTATCCTGAAAATCCATCCGTAAAGGTTCCAAAATTTCTTCAAGATGAAGGGTGCCGGAAATGGATCGGTGACACAAACTACATTCAATTCCCTATAATCCACATAGATCCTAATCTACCCATCTTTCTTGATGCTTTGATTGACATTGGACTTATCCATTCCAGCTTCTTCCACTACCTAAATGATCCCAAAATCTATCATCTTTTCTATCTCTTCCTTAACCTTCATGCGTAATTTGGGATTCATCCGGTAGGGCCTTTTTCTAACCGGGTGCGCACCTTCCTTTAGTTTTATCCTCATCTACCCCAAAGAATGGTGGATGCCTTTTAGCTCATGGTACCCATGTGGGAATAAATCCTTGAATTCAACAATGATCAATGATCTTAGATACTTCCTTCTCCCTCCAATAATCCCTAATAGTAGCTTCCTTAGGCTCTTCTCTCAAACCGATGTTAACCTTCTATGTATTTAACACTCATGGTAAGCATGCACGTGAGCATCTGCACTATCCACTACTTCACGCGTCCCTATAAAATGGCTAACTCTAAGCTTTTTGGTTCCTCTCCATCAATCACATATACTAACTTTCCTTCTCTTTCTCCAAACACGCATGCTCAAGCCGTAACTCTTCCATTTCTTCAATCTCTTCAAAGTGCACCTCTAATCCTAGTTCACCTAGTAATTCCAGTAGCCTATATTCTATTCTAGCACTATCCCCATGGTAAGGCACTTGATACCTTGCATGGCCTTATCTACCAATGGGTTGGTACTCCAACATTCAAAGGCTTGAATAAGATCAGCTATAAGCTCTTACGAATTCCTTGTCTGGCAAAGATGTCTCGAATAAATGTACCATGCACATTCATAACCCTGCAATGTAGAATATAACTTGTGCACCCAGAGGGATGGTGGTAAGGATTCTGCGCCTTCTCTCCAGACCCATTCACACTCTTGGATATGGAAAGAGGTAGGCTCCTTCCCATGATACTCCTTGATGATGGTGGGTATATTACTTCTAGAAAATCTGACATTGAGAGAAATTCTTACCTTACGCCACTCTAAAATGCTCTCTTGATGCATGGCTCACCAACGAGATGTTGTGCCGAGAAAGACGTAACTCAACATCTCCCTTTGTTCCTTCTCATTATTCCACTGATCTTTTATCTCCTGCAGAAAGATCTCAAGGAAGGATCCTCCTGAGTACATGGGTAGTTCTTTCCCTCCAAGGTGTCAAACCATTTGCTCCTTTATTACCTTGGTTACCGATCCTCTCAACTACCATCCCATTAATTCGTAAGTCTCATTCACCCAATTTTCACATACCAGCTGGTGGTATCACTCACTGACTAAACTTCTTCAAACTAGATAACCCCATTAATAGGGTGTACCATCTCAGGGTCTTTGATTGAGCACACATAAATCTTGTCCAGAACCTCTTCTCCTAATGGTTCAATGTAGGGCACTAACTTCCCATCAACCAGGGGTATAATGACTCGCTTCTCTTTGTTATCAAAACTGATGTACCCTTTGTTGAACTAGAGGTTTGCATTCTTCTTGTAATACTAAGGGCGCCCGTAGTCTTTGGGAAATTGTCTTCCTCGGTGAGTGCCAAGACTTTGAAGTCCTCAGAAATTGGATCCTCGGATAGTAATAGCTACATCCTTCAAGACACCGATGGGCATTGCCTTAGTCTTGTTTTCCATATACAACACATTTGAAGATGGCTATAATGTAGGTCTCCCCATCTGATGCCATGCATCCAAAGTCAAAACATTAACCTCCGTGCTAGTGTCAATGAGTATATTATTGAGGAGCCATCCATCCACAACTACATTCAATGTAATCTCTTTGTCATAGTCGAGGCTATGAGGGGGAAGCTTCATGTGCAAGACCTGTCTCTCACGCTCTTCTCTGGCGTGTGGTACCTTCTCTCTCAACCAGGATCCTAGCAAAGGAATGATGTTCTCTTAGCTTAGCATTTTACACACCTCCTTGACCTCATCTAGGTCATATTTCTATGCCTTGATCCTCCTTCCTTATTCCTCCCTCCTGGATTGCTCCTTGAGACACTGGATCTCCCCTTGCAAGCTTCGAATAACATCCATGGTGTCTTGATATATCTCCTTCGATGTACGGGTCTGGGTACTTTCCATGAATGACCTCTTCCCTTGAAACCAGGCTCTTCTGTCTTGGTATCTCCCTTGTGTGTGTGGCTTCTACCCTTATTGTTACCAAGATAGGCTCCAAACCTTCATCCCGTGTTACCCGAGGCATCCATTATATGTCTACCTTCTTGATGCTTGACCATCGTAGTGCCTTTTTCCTTCCGGTGCTGCTGATTCATATGCTCATATAACTCCAGGCACTCCTCATACTTATGCTTCTTTCTACACCATGAGCACTATAAAAAGTCCAGAACTCACACTTGTAATGTTTTACAGATCCACAATTGAAACATGTTTCGCATGGGAACTCGCTTCTTCCTCTATGGTTACTTCATCCACAGAATCCTCCTTGAAAACCTCTTCCACATGATCCTCCATCTGTGTGCTCCACATAACGGTGATCATCATTTTTAGAACCATTGGAAATGCTGGTTTGGTGCACCCTATGATCAATGGCCTCATGTATCTGATCAATGAGCCTACAGTCTTTAGTATCATGGGTCGTGGAGGTGTAAATATTGCAATAACATGATACATTCTTCCTGATCATGTGTTGTAGCAAGGGACATCTACTGGCATCATGGTCCCCATGATAGATTTCATAATCTAATGTTACAGTGCGTGCCATCCTCCGGGGGAAATTATCCTTAATGTACCCCTCTATGTCATAATCTATGCACCACAAACCACTGTGAGTCTCATGGACTGAGTTCTGTAGATAGATTTTCCAACTGTTTAGCCAAGGCAGCAATTTGAGCCTCCAAGAATGGGCTAACTCTAGTATCAATACTACCAATAGCTTCAGTGTGTAAGGTAGCCTCCAATTCTTCACGTGGATCTATAAAAGTTTTATTAGACAGGGCCCTTCTAAAAGGGGTGATCAATCCTCCAACAAACCATTGTGCATGTTGAGAAGGATGTATATCATATGATGATTTAGACAAGAGAGTCTTAAAGCACACATCATACTCCCACACACTCTTTGCCATTCTTTGTATCTCTTTCAAAGTGCTAATGCTCTTTTGCTCAAACTCAAGAATGTGGAACTCGCCAGAATGCATTCTTTAAGGTAGTGTAATCCACCAACATTTGATGAGGATCATAATTTCTATGCCGCCGTCCTTACAACGTGGTTGCAAATTGACTAGCCTTTCATTCTGGGGTTGTGATACCTTTCGTGCACCATAGCAGTTCACATTTGTGAACATGTTCTACAACATCCTTAATGCCCCTGTAACTGGAAAATGTAGAGACATCTCAAAGAATACTTGAGGTGGTGGATGGCATCTTTGTCCTAGACCAGAGCCTTGGTTCCCTATGGTGTTTCCTCCATCACCTGCTCCACCAGGTCCACCGGGTCCTGTACCTCCAGAGCCACTAGATCCACTAGAACCACTGGGTCCAATAGGGCCTGTAGGAGCTATGCCAAGCACCCCAATGGTCCCACTGAATTATGTGCTGACAATCTATGACAACACCCAACTACCACTACTATGTCCTACGCCACTCCCTGATGCGAGACCAAAAGCTTGTACACTTTCTCCTTGTCCAAAAACTCCTCCAAATACTAGAATATGTGCATCCATAGAAGAAGGAAATGAAAAATTATTCCACCTAGGCATGGATCTATCTCTTCCACTAGTTTCAATTGGATCAATACTTCTTCCTAGATTGGGAAAACTAAGCACCAGGGATCATTCATTGGGTGGGTTCAAATATGAACCAATGACTCTCCTTTCTCCATGCGACGAACTCTCACCAGAAGCCGAAGGGGTCTCCCTCATGCTCTTGCGAAGATGGGGTAGCACAAACTACTCAAGTTCCACGTCCTCCATGTGAACCTCAACTCCTTCCCGCAACGTCTATCTCTATAGATCCATCACACTAGCAGCTTCACATCATCTAGTAATCTCCCTTTCATGTACTTCACCATACTTGAGTCGTCTTTCTTCCCTCTCCTTTTTGTTGTATCATCTGCCATCTTCCTCCACCCGAGCTTCCTTACCCAATGCTCTAAATGGTTTAGCCATCCATAAGGAGTGCTTCTAAACTCATGGTAATCATCAATATCTTTATAGCTAGAGGAATAACATGTAGAAACGATCCTCTAGGTTCTTGTAGAAACTCAAACTCAACAACCTCTAGACAAGAATACGTGTAAATGGCATATTCTAGAGTGTAGCTAGCTAGTACGCCTCCCCACCGGTGATATACAACATGAGTCCACATCAGATCTGTATCCTACAACCTTTGGTAGTCTTCTTCAGTCCATATCCTCGACCCATAATGCCAACTTGATCTAGATGCATAGGCTGAAAGCCATCCAAATAACTCTACTTTGGAAACAACAAAAAAAATTCATACAAATCATGGTAGAGATTCTCTTCTACCCATCTACGTGTATCAAACTTAGGTCTAGCGCTTTGAATCTCTAGGTAAATTCATCTTCTATGCTCTTGAACCACAATTCAACATTTTCCAATGTTAACCGATCCGTTATTACTCTTTACACAGATCATGATGCATGCTATATCCCACTACAACTTCAAAAGAGGTCCCAGCAACGGAACCAAGATGTAGTCAATTTTACTCCCACTAAAAAGGAAGGAATCCCATGTGCGCCGGCCTATCACCCAACAGAACCGAGTGCTCACCCGAGGCACACGCGGGTGCTGATTCTCTCTTTTATGTGAGTTTTAATGGGAAGCATTTATCTATGATTAGTGTAAGAGTATTCAGAAAATTTTTAGACATACAAGAATCATAGGGCTCAGAACAGCCTCCGATCTTTGTAGTTTCTTTAGACCAATTGTTTTAATAAACTCTATAACATATATTGTAATGTATGAATGATACAATCATTCATTCATAGCATGAAAAAAGAGTATTTCTATGAATGAAATGTACATAAAACCAACTAATATTCATATCTAATTGCAATAGGTAACCTTATTGTATGCATCGTTTCATTACAAGAGCCATAGAGAGTAGACCATAGTCATGCACATCACTAGGCTTGTATAATTATGCCAAAAAAAAAATAAATTACAATGCTAAGATTAGTACATTCCTTTATGCCTCATAGCTCCACTCGCAAAGAACCCCGCAGAGCTTCACCCATGTTATCTCTCTCTCTCTCTATGTATCCCTCCTATCTTCTCCTCTCATGTCTATATTCCCATGTCCTCCTTCCCGTCGGTAGGCACTTGTATTTATCACCTTCCCATGCTATGAAATCACCTTGGCATGCCCTCAGATCTGTCGCCAAGTGTCGAATGTGGTCCTTCAGTGAGCATGTTTCCTTAGGCCTAAGCTCTCCACTCCATCTCATGATGGTCTTCTAGAAGATTCCTTTCTTTGGCATGCTCTTTCTAGCCACTGTTCTAGGTGGCATCTTATCCAAACACAACCGATCATGCTTTTCATGTGTTCTACCTTTGTTTCTTAAATCAGCTAAGTCTCAAATCTCCTTTCACACGCCACGTGTGCTATTTGCTTCCTTAAGCCTTTTCTCTTGTGTGCTTTTTCCTTGCACGCCCTTCTATAACTGGGGTCCTGCGTGCCCACGCACCTTCATACTTAGTCAATATTTCAGGGGCCCAACAACTACTTTCTTTTCACTCCCGAGCACTTCTATATATTAGTTTAAAGTAGAAGGGTCTTTGTCCCGCTCCACCAAGGATTTATTCTCACTCTTTTCAAAAGATCAGCTCTAGATATTGACAAGTTTGGTTCCCTAACCGAAGCCCTAAAATATTAATGGGGTCGAATCGACTTGGAGGAAGAAGACTCAAGTGAAGAGTTTGATTCTCAGGAAGGTGACTTAGAGGAGGATAAATATGGTATTGAAATCGTGGCGGCTCAAAATATTAGGGAGATGAAATCCAAGCAGGATCCTAGTGTTTTTTTTAATACCAAAGGGAGTATAGTAAATAGCAATCTCCATCTCCTATCAATGTGCAATTAGAACAATAGTTCGAGGCTATGGGGCATGTTGGACATGTGAAAGGGGAGAACCATCTGGCTAAGATGGTGGTGGACATTGAAGAACTTAAGGGAGATATGAGACTCACCAAGAGCTTTGTGTAGTTTTTGTTCAATGATTGGCATAAGATGAAAGCACAGGTTGAGGAAGCAAGCAATATTGGGCATGGAGGAGAAATCAAAGTTTTAAAAGCCAACTATGGTTTCATAACCAATGAGTTGGACCATTTTCATGCTATTCTCCACAGCTACATGGAGTGGAGTGTTGTCACGGTTAAATAAACCTGCAACATCTCGGACTGGGTCACTCACTAATTCTTATAGTGTTGTGGATAGTCAGGGAAGGAAAAGAAAGGTGACTCCCGAAGGTCTCAACTTGGTGTCTTTGGCTGGTAACATAGATGCTTTGGATAAGGAATGGGCAAAGGTGTTGGAGGGGCTTGAAAAATCCTATAAATGATCTGGGGAGGGGTGTTTGTTTTATTTACTATCTTTGTGTCTTTTTGGTTGTTAGTTTCTATGATGTTGTTAGTTCCTCTGTGTTTTTTCTATTGCTCCTAGGGGAGCCCATTTATTATGGAATTTTATACTATCATTTTTGATGGGTATGTAATGTTTTAATCTTCTCTCATGGAGTTGTGACTTTGTTCGGGGTAGGGTCCCCTCAACCCTTTTTTACCTCTTATAAAAAAATTATTAAATATTATAACTACTACATTTTAGGATTTTAAGATCATTGTTGTGATGGATAATGAGGTTAATATGTTAGGGTTTGATTTTTTTTTCTGATTTGTGGGTAATTCAAAATAATTCTATAAAATATTTAACATTTTAGTTATTCTTAACCATTTAAACACATCTTTGTAAATAATGAACTCGAATGGATGAAGATAGTGAAAATAGTTAGGTTTGTCGACGTTTTATCATTTTCCCTATACTTTCCCCATTTAGATCTCTATATTCATTTTGAATATTCCAAGAGGTATTTGTGTTATACATTTTTATTCATACTTGTGAGGCAAACTTTGTATACATTCAATTCCTTAACGCATTTTACCTCTAATTCATGGACATAATTCATATTTGTGTATAAAATAAAATCATATTTAATTTTATTCTACAAATGTGTTATTAGGTTACTAGTGACATTTAATTAGATTCCTAGTCATGTATGTAACTTTTTTATTATATCCTTAGAGACTAATCATTCCAATCTAGGTGAAGTTTGTGTTTGAATTTCTAAGGAATCTTTCCTTAGATTTGAAAAAATAGAAGAAGAGAGAGAATACCAACTCTCATATTTTTTCACCTTAGGTTTGACTAAATTTTTAGACAAATCATTTTCTACAATAACCAATATTCATTTCTCCATACCAAAATCAAGGGGCACATAATTGAGCTCTACCACATTCTATCAAACTCTTTAGTTATCTATAATGTATTATCATCTCTCACTTCTTCTAATTTTTACCCACACATTTACTCCAACATGGAAAATATACCTATATAAGACAGCCTCTTACATTCTCTCACAACTTATCTTCCTCAACTCTTTCTCAATTTCTTTCCCTAATTATTTCTCATATCAACTCATTCATGCATCTTTGTCTTCCTCCCAAATCCATATTTTGAGATCTAAAACTAGATTATATTTTTATTTAAGGGGTATGAAGTTAAAAATATCTCAACCATATATCCCACAGTCACAAAATAGAAAAATTGAAACTAATCCCTTTTTACTGATATTTAAATCTTGAGTTGAACTTGCAAACATTAGCTTTCTCTATCTACTATTCACTCTCTAATCCTATTAAATTTTTACACACACTTGTTATAGGATTTTGAATCCCATAATATTATACAAAAGTATTACACAATATTTATAGTTCTAGTAGGAATGTATCTATTCAAAACATGAGGCTAATAAATAGTTCACTATCTTTGGGTTCAAACTTGAATAAATTTTCATACCCGTTAATATATTTCAACTAACCAACTTGTTGTTATGGAAAAACTTACAATTTTTAAAAAATATAAAATAACCTTTTATATCTTATCTATTTTTAAGAGTTCTTAATTATTTTGATTTCTTTGAAAAACTAATAAATAAAATTTTATTTATATCTCTCTATATGGATCCTTATGATTTGTAAATGAAAATGTGAACACTTTGTATTTTGTGTGGATTAATAACATATGACACATCAATAATATACCAAATAATACCTATGATTTATATGTTATTTTGATCCTCATTCATAATTAAAATTTTCATTTTTCCTTCTTTTATCCTTGTGGATGCTCAAATAATTGAATGTGAGCTACTAAATTTGGTATATACTTTCATATAAAGATACATCTCACCAAAGTTTGAAACATGAACTTGATACATAGCTAATCACTAGAATTATTACCTCAAGAAGAAGATATTTTCATGATATTTACATTGATCACAAAATCACATTGATTAGAGTTTTTGTCAAATATAAACCCCCTAAATTCCTTATAAACCATTTATATTGTGATCGTTTGAGATATTTGGCCAAAAATTAGACTAAAAATCGAAATTCCACTTTTTACCCCTATAGATTTTCATTCTTTTTACTACATAATGCAACCCATTTTATTTATTAAGTCCTATAAAAACATATAACAAGATGGTGACATTACATAAGGTAAGAAATCAGGGATTATGGATCCAAGGGCATTACAACAGAGGAGAAGAAAGATATTACAATGAAGAGTAACATAGATGGCCTCTACCAATAGCCGACAAGACAAACAAATCCAAGGAACACATGAGAATACCTTTTCCCAAAAAGTGAAGGTAAGGTCAAAAAGGCTTGACCCAAAACAAATCAAGAAGTTTCATGAGAGAAACTCCAAGTAATCTGGTGATTTCTAGGATGGTGACACTTTTCATGATCTTCTATTCTTTTGAATTATGTGACAAACCCAAAATGCTATGAAATTTTGTGAAATGATTCACTAGGATTGTGAAATACATTACAATCATGGTGTTTATATATAATTATTCCATTTTACATTTTCTATGTTGTACCTAGAATTATCATCTAGAATGGTGACACATGTTAACATCAAGACTCTAAAATTACATGATATGAATCACGTAGTCCCAAAATTTTGTAAAAGCCTAAGTTGATGGTATTGTGAGATTTTTCACAATCTTGATCTCTTATACTCTCACAATTGTACCTTACTCTTCTATTTGGAAAATTTTAGACTTTATGGCTTAGTAAGAGTATATATTTTCCCTAAAAAATATGTTAAGTCCTATTTAGTAATACTTTACCACAAAAGTAAATTCAACTCTGCGTGAACATTTCTATCTATTCAAGAGTAAACATAATCAAATAATTATGAAGGAAACCATTAAACATGTAACTTTTAAAACCAAATTATTTTACTAAAGGTCCTAAGTGATAACAAAAAAATACCATGCTTTTATTTGATATGATATTTATCTTCAACTTGGATGGTATTTCGTCCATGTATCATGTATTCGAGAAGGATATGTTAGCATTCCTTTTTATTATATTGTTTTCTCTCCTACAACACATGCATACTAAATGAACTTTATATTTACATTTTGCTAATTTTTCTGTATATAGAAACCATTAGAATATTAACCCCTAGATTAATGCCATACAAGTCATTACATGGAGACAAGACTATAAAATATGGTTAGGCTAGTTAGTGGCATTTATGAGATATATTTTCTGTGTAATCCTTGATACCTTAGATATCATATTTTATACACCTCATAGTCATCCTTTATAACCTCATTCAACATAAATTTAATATATTATTATTATAATTTTCATATCTAATAGTAGAAATCTTATACCTCTATTAGATCATCTTTTATTAGATACTAATTATGTTCTCCACCTTTTAATCCTTGACATAGTACCATATGATATTTTATTTCCTATCTCTAAGGGTAATGACCATGTTTGATACCATTTTTTATATTTACTCATGGTTTAATACATCAACCATGGTTGATATCATAAAATTTAGGAGATTATATTGACTAATTATGATACCTATTTATAGGAAACATTAAAAGATTTTTCAAATAATCACATCATAAACTATTAGTATTAATTTACTTTATAAAATACTTTTAATGTATTAAAGGTTTAGGAGCTAGTTTATCTTATACTTCAAGGATTATATTTAAACCACTTTGGGTCCAAGACAATTAAGAATATGAGTTGAACTATAAAGGGTTATCCTATCTTTAAATTCCCTAAATTTTGTTTACTTAGGTATTTTTATATCCATTTTGTAGTCACCCCATATCACCTCTCTCATTAGGCTGTACTAACCTTAGGGGTTAGTGTTTCAAGGTGTATTAAAAAAGGTAATTGTCTATAAACTTAATTTTCCTTTATGTTTTTATTCTAATTTGATTTATTGATTGGTATATCATTTACATGAAATATAATAAGTATAATATTACTTTCCATTGCATTGTTCTATATAATCCCTTTCCTAAGATATAACAATTTTTCTTTATAACCCTACTAATATTTACAATGTATATATCTCTTATAGCCCTTATATATAACCCTAGTTTAAATATCTTTATAAACATAATTTATATTATTTTATATTCATATAATCATGATAATAATAATACTATACCATTTTTTAACAAGTAATAAATATTTGGATTGTTGAGAATCCACCTAACACCATAGAGATCCATGAAATACTTGAGTAAATCTATGGAACAATAGGAAACTATTAAATTAAGTCTGAGACCAAGAACAAAGTTGTAGAGTGACTATGAAAAGGGGTGCTATTGAATATTTTAAGGATAAGATATTGATTGTAATTATTGTAATAAGTGTGTATATGTTTGAGAGATAGATAATGTGAGAGTGTGAGAAAGGGTATATGTGTAGGTGTATATGTGGAAGGGGGATAAAATAAGTAATTGAATAGAGAGTGAGGATGACTATGAAGATATATGTGAGACTGAACTACCTATTATATTTTATGATGAAGATCAATATAATGATCAAGATATATTCAATGTATATGTATTAATGATTATCCATTTACCTATTATTATGATTATTATTAAGCCCTTGTTTATATCTAAACTCTAGTTACATTCCTTACCAAAGAACAAAATACTTAAAAATCACAACCACTTTAGGGTTTAACATCAACATTTGATGTCATCATTGTGACTGAGACCATACCGGGGTTTTCCCGAGATCTCATTTAAGGTAGGGAGTGTTAGACACATAGAAGTAAATTCATTCAAAAGTCACTAAATATTACCACACCCATTTGAAGGCCAAAAGGGAAAACTTGTATAAAATTGATGAAATAAGAGGGAAAAATAAATTAAAAATAATTGCAAGGTCGTTTCCATAATGAAGCTCGACACATGAATCCAAATCCCCTTATATTTCAAAAGTAGGAAATGTGATTATGGTAATGGTGAGAAGACTAAATAATTACATTTTATATTTTAAAAATTCCTATGTGATTAACCCTAAGGTGATGGAGAGGGTAACATGACTTATGAAAATAGGGAACTCAATAATTAAATTTGATAAAAATTATATCACAACGTAACAATTGGCCTAACTATTGGGAACATAATAGAAAAAGGGGGTTTAGAATTAGAGACATTAAAAATAATGTTTTGAGATATGAAACAAAAGTTTTTGCTGGAATATTTTACACATAAATAGGGAATATGGTACCCATACATGTATAAAATTATCCTTGGATATGGTATTGAGCTGATATGAATCAAGCTTACTTGTAAGACCTTGAATGTTAAATATCATTTGAACACTAAGAAGATTATAGAAGGTAAACATATATTCTACTATGGGTCCTTACTTATATGCTTAGCCATGTATTTTACCAAGACATTCATTTCTAAGGAGGAGAATGTTAAATAGGCTAAGAGTACACCCATTGTAACAAAAATTTACAACCACATGAATACTTTACCTATGGTGTGATAAATAACTGCACTCATAGGATGGGCTAAGATGATAATTGAATTTGTAGCATATAAATTTAGGGTTTCAAAGAAAATAGTGGCTAATGATGAGAAATAGGTTCTTATTATAGCGGATATTGAATACACATTATTGTGGACATTCATTCTTCATATTACACATGTCACCCTTATACCATATAAAAATTAGATTAAATAGTGGTGACATTAGTAGAGAGTCTCTACAATCTACTAGTTGATCCAAGAAAGCCCATCCCAATATGTATATATGAGATAATAGAATAAACTTTGGAATAATTTAGGGTGAAGTATCCCGAACACTTTACATAAACAAAAATATGGTGGAGGTAGCTAGGTCATCAAATACACAAGTAAATGCATCAAAAACTAAAGTTCAATACAAATAAAAATAGGAGTAATAAAACCAAGGTAGTAAAAAATAAAGGCATGGAGGAAGAGGAAAGTGATGGGAAAATGAGGAGAAAATGAAAATTCCAAATATATATGAAGAATAAACTGAATATGAAGAGGAGGCAACAAAAATTTAAATAAAGGAATAATTTTAAGAAGAAGAACAATCTCCAAATCACAAAGTGGAAGTGGGCCAAAGTATATTGGTGGTATTGAGTCCTTAGAATAATCTCACTTTTTTAGGTCCACATACAAGTTTTATAAGGTATGTATTGAACAAGTGGTGTAAAGTAGTTAGCTACACAATATGATGGTAGTAATATAATGAATAAGATACTAATAGTAGCAATCGCTCCATTTTATGAAAAGGTTTTATTTATATTCAGAAGACATGGACTATAAAATACTTGATCACTTAGTACAAAGTATTATAGAACAGCTAGAACTTGAAGAATAAATAATCAAATAACAAAGAGATAAAGTTCTAATCAATTTTAAATACTAAAGACATAGTTACGAAGGATAAAACATAAATATCAGAGTTAGAATAACACCTTGAGGAAAAAAACTTAGAACAAGAGCTCAAGGGGCTAAGAAAACAAATGAATAAGAGGAAAAAGAGGGGAGAAAATTAAAAAGAAGCAATGTAAAGAAGATGGGGAAAAGAGAAGAGAATACATGAGGTGAAAAATAAAAATGAGGAAAACAAGAAATAAGAAGGAGAGAGGATAAAATAAGAGGAAGAGAAGAATAACAAGAAGGAAGAAGAATAGAAATATAAGGAAGGTAAATTTAATAAGGAAGAGAATGAGTGAAAATAAAAGGAGAATTAGGAAAATAACGATAAAGAGAATCAAAGGAGGAAAAATAGATGTGAAAAAAAGAAAGAAAACACTAGAAATAGAGGTGGAAGTAAGAGGATTGGAAACACAAGGAACTTTGTATATACATCATAAAAGAGAAACCTCCAAAAGTAGAAGTTTAGGTAGGATAATCAAACGTGGATCCTTAATTTACTTAGCTACAAACTCTATCTCCTTCTTCATACCTGTGTACATGGATTAGTTAACTAAAATAGAGAAATGAAATTAAAACAATCTAAATTAGTTCAAAAGAAATTAACTAAACATTAACCATCATGATAAGAACTTAAAGAGACTAAACATTATTAACATGCATATAAACTTGAATAAAACCAAACTAACATGCTAACAAGATAAATCTATATTCTCTATGATTGCTAAAATATAAACTATGCACCTATGAAGAACATAAGCAATAAAAATAGAATGGTGGAGATCTCAAGAATTGAGAATGGAATCTCATTAAGAATGGATACAAGGCCATTTTTGATCTTCCCATATTACTCAAGCTTGAGTGAAAGGATGCAAGATGGAGAAGCTATTTCCAACAATAGAGAATGGATCAAGATCAAAATGCCTATAGTTTTCACTATTCAAAGCATGGTGTGTGTAAGAAGAAAGGTAAGGAGGGTTTTTATATAGCTTTCCCGAAGAGGCAAGGCTAGAAAATTGATGAATGTGGGATAAAGGTAAAACACGATTAGGAATAGATAAGGTTGCTTTATAAAAGGTAATTTTGATTTAGAAGATTTTAATTTGTCATTAGTAAGTCATGGGAGTTGGGGGATGTTTTAATTAATCAAAGATGATTAATTAATAGGTAGAGCTAAGATTATAGAAGCTAATTAGAGGAAATTTAGTATGATTTATGGGATGTAAGAGAGGAATTTGATCCAATAAATGGTAATTTATTGATTTATAGTTGTGAGCATAATCAATTAATAATAATTAACCAACCCAAGTAGAAGCGGATATTAATTAACGAAAGGTCATTAATCGACATCCTTAATGATAGGAAGGATAATTAATTAATGAATATGAAGAGGAATGTTATCTAATTAGTGGAAAAGTGATAATTATTATGGAAATGATGAGAAAGAGGATAATTAGTGCAATCTTAGCATTAAATCTTGCATAAGCAAATTTTAGTTGTCTACATTTTCCCCTGTTTGGGGTGGTGTAAGTGACACCACTTCAAAGATAGTCGACAAGTAAAAACCAATAAGTTTTTTGAAGATATAGAAGAAAAAATTAATAGAATAAAGGATGCCCCTTGAGTGTTGATGGGGTGATGAAAGAGGGAAATCGACGATCGAAAATATGAAAGAAAAAAATAGAAGAAGTAGAAGAATTGATCCCTATTGCCCCAAGTTGCTTTTGAAGAAAAGTGTTGATAGAAGGAGAGTGATATGGAAGAAAAAATGAATATGAGAAGAGATGGATATAGCTATCATCTTTCTAATGTAAAAACCATCTTTATTTCATCATTTTTCTTATGATCAACGTCATCGGTCCTTATTAAAAAGAATGAATGAAGTGTAGTATGAAATGAAAATCCATACATGAATAAATGTCCATAGCTAAAAACACCAACTCCATGCAACATACAAAATTCAATGCAATAGGAGAAATTAAAATTCCTAACTCCCTGCAACATACATAATGCAATGAAATATGAGAAAGTAAATAAGATAACCTAACAGAGAAACATAATGCAATGTTTTTGTTATCAAGCTTTAATTCCAACCTATGTGAATTAACGATAAGGTTTAAAAGATGGCACCCCTAGAAAGGATATATGCAAGGGGAATAATAGAGGACACTTGGGTCCTATGAAAAGTAATGCATTATGAAATAGTACCAAGAAACTCATTTTACCCTAGAGTATAGACATAGTAACTAAACCATATTTTTAATGGAGGTAGATCAAGATGATCCATGATTCGTGCACAAGAACAAAGAGAACCAAAGAGCGAAATTTTGTAAGATGATTTTTATTGTTTTTGATTTTTAGAAACATATTTGAATGTTTTTATTTTAAATTTTTTTTGAAACTATGTACAAGAAGACAAAGAAGCATGTATTCCCCCAAAGATACAAGGGATGTACAAGGGAAAATGCCATGTGTATGCAAAAGAAAGTGAAGATGTGAAAATGCCCAAGTAATTAGGTGGGAGTATTCAAAGGAAAAATATTCATGTGCTGAAGGGGGATCAAGGAAAATATAAAATAGGTTCAATCATGAGGGAGAAAGGATGCTCCCAACGTAAAGCGCCAAGAACACATGATAAAAAGGATGTAGAAAATTGTCTTATTAAAAGGGGACAAAAGTGTCTGAAAACATGACAAAGAGGACATCCTATACACATGGATGTTTTAAATGATTTTTGAAGAATAGAGGATGCTATGAAGAGATTTAGAAGGTGGTTGATGAAAAAGTGATTAGCCCAAGGCAGAAATCATGAGATAAGACATTCACTAAAGTAAGAGTTTGAACAAGGTCTAAAAAGTAACACTTGGTAACATACTAATCCCGTTTACTCATCGAGAGCCCATGTGCACACGTCAAAATAAATTACCTCTTGAAGGAAAGAGTTGATAGATAGAAAGTGAATACACTAGCCAATGTGTAGGAATGATTTAGTTTGAAAGGTGATTTGTGAATGGA
Organism: Taxus wallichiana var. yunnanensis; assembly: GCA_018340775.1. Taxonomy (NCBI): domain Eukaryota; kingdom Viridiplantae; phylum Streptophyta; class Pinopsida; order Cupressales; family Taxaceae; genus Taxus; species Taxus wallichiana. Next base: position 156,874,781 of record CM031243.1, on the reverse strand, counting down.
TTGTGGAAGGAGAGCCTTATAGTGCTCATCTTCCATCCAGAATCCATAGCCCCGATGGAGATGTATTTGATTATAATCACAACATTTCTCTACTTCCATCAGACATCCATAGACACGGTAGAGATTATTGGAAATAACCCAAGAGAGAATTATATATCAATTTGATTTTACTTTTAACTTTTTCTTTTTGATTGATTGATTTTGATTCTTTTGCTTTCTGAAAACTTATTTCAGCACTCTTGTTTGAAAATAGGTTAAGAACCACCGATGGCTTGATGAAAGGATTTGGAAGTGATTGTGATGATGACATTGACTAGTGTTAACAAATACACCCAAAAATTCTTCCCAACAATTTTATTATATGTAGATAGTGATATGATCTCTAAGAGGTCAGACATTCTTTAATTTACCAAGGTGATGAAAGACCAAGGTCAAATGGATACCATAGAGATAAATGTCACAAAATCTGATGAAATAGGCCAACCAAAATATCATCGAAGGGATGAAAATGGTGGATGAATTGCAGAGGAATATGAAAGAAAGGGAAGAAAGAACATCCATGCATATACAATACCTAATTGCAATGTTTGATCTTTGTACCGTTGATTTTTAATGTTTTTCTCTTTTTTGTATTTTTGAATTTTTTTGAATTTTTAAAGAATTTTTCAGTGTTTTGGGAGATTGGGACCAACCATGTCACTCTACATGATAGGATCCAACAATGATGTTCATGATTTCCTTGATAAGGGAGACTAAGCACGTTTGTTTATCAAGAGTGATATTATCCCCGATCTTGATGATCATGGTGATTTCACACTCAACAAATGACTATGATTTGTTTTGAAATATGGGTTTCATATGTTGGAGCTTGAGCTCCTATCCATAGGATTTTGCACCTTATGCCATACTTGATGGGTATGTTGGTGTGAATTAGGAATCACGTTTGATTTTGAATTTTATAATCATTTGAGTTGTTGGGAGATTTTGTGCTCTTCAGGAGTTTTGATCTTATCTTGATAAAGATCTTTCTGGATTTATTATAAGTTAATGTTTGACTTGTCTGATCCCAAGGAGTGGGAGAAGAACGTGAAATTTTAAAATTGATGAGAGGAATGAAAGTGAGATTTCGAATCATTGATAGTATAATATGCCGGATGAAAATGATACAGTCCAAGAATTGAAGAAGATGGGATACTAGGAGGTGAGCCATAGATAGAAGATGGAAGGCTACTTGGATGTGGCCCCAATATAGAGGAAGAAGGGCTACTAGGAGGCAGCCCAAGAATAGAAGATGAGGGGATACCTAGAGGTGTCCCATATATAGAAGACAAGGGGCTAGTTAGACATGGCCCCAAAATAGAAGGTAATGGGCTACCCAGAGGAGACCCATAAGTAGATGATGAAGGGATACTTGGAGGTGGCCCATATATAGAAGAAGACAATGGGATACTTGGTGATGACCCAAAGTGCGATTGTGATTGAGGAATTGTGATATGTAAAGAAGAATTGGGTGATGAGAAGATGGGCCATGGCTCAATACTAGACCCAGGTAGTTCATCACAGAATGAAGAATGTGAGGATGGAAGAATAAGAGGAGGATCAAGTTGCATGCTCTTAGGCTCTTCCTCTATTTCTTGATAAAATGAATCAACCTTTTCCCCACAATATGTAAACACATCGAGGTCTAAAGAGAATCCTTGCTCATAATTTTTAGAGGGATATCTTCATGTGCCCCTATAAATGCCATGATCACTCCTTCATTTTGAAAGAAATCAATTGGTATGGGTTATTGATCGACCACAAGGGTTTGATTGGAAGAAAAAGGTCCAACTGTGTGGAAGACTTAGAAGATGTTTGATAGAAGAATATGACTCAAGAGACGAAGTAGAATTAGGGATAGATGTCTTGTGAGTAGAAGAAGATGTGGATTTAGAATTGGTTGGTATAGGTTTCCCTATAAGATGACATCGTGGAGGAAGAATAGGAGGATTTCATATCCAAAATTCCATAGATTGTGATGTAGGAGTTGACTTAGATGATTGAATAGAAGGAATTTGAGTCACATGAATCTTCAAAGGAGGAAGGGTTCGTTGAGGTGATTGATAAAAGAGGTCCTGTGAAGAAGGGGAGGACCATGATTGAAGAATCACATTAGATGTTTTATAAAGAAGGTCTTGTGAAGAAGGGGAGGACCGCGACTTAGGAGTCAAATTGGATGAATGATAAATGAGGTCCCGTGAAGAAAGGGGGAATCAAGAATCATAGTAGAAGTATGATGAATGAGGTTCTGTGAAGAATGGGAGGACCATAACTTAGAGATGAATTAGATGAATCTAAATAATAGTTTTGATCCGAATCATCAGAAGAATCGAGGAAATATTCAGATTTGAATCCTTAGAAGAAGAGGAAATGTTTGGATTAGAATTAGAAGAAGAGTGGGGGGAACCCGAATAATAATTTGGATCAAAAGTGTCCAAACCATACCACCGACTATGAGATGAAGGTGGGGAATGCGTTACCGAATCGGTTCTCTAGCGCAAATAACCAAACATGGTTTAGTCATGATCGACGTCTTTTGATGTGAAAACATAAATTTTGATTCTTTATGATCATATATATAAGGAATCCTATTATAATCAGTCATGGTTGGAATTCACTAAGTTCACATGCCTAGACCTATATAGTGTGATTTAAATCCTTCAAATAGAAGGAAGTTCCATGTGAATTCGGGTAGCATAATGATAGGGTATGCTTGTGTGATTTTCCAAAGGGAAGCTAAGGAAAACATGCATCGTGTTGACATAATATTGATAATCCAACAAGGTTTGGACAATAATTTTGGAGGCATAAATGTCAAAGGATTGATCAAAATTTTATCAACATAAAGGATACAAAGGAAATATTTCCAATGTTCAATTGATGTAAAAGTTTCTTGATAGGAAATATTTTTGCTAATTTTTGAAAGATATGTTCAAAAGTGACCATGAATTTAGGAATAAAAAAAAATATCAAGAGAATCCAAAGTCCTAAATTATTGTCCTAAAAATGAGTCTTGAATATGGATAAACACAAGGAATAATCACACAAGTTCAAAACACAAATCCAATCTACAAGGAAATACTCCTTATGCAAAATGTGTGTCAAAGGTAGGTTGGTGTAAAATGATCAACATAATGTCACCACTTATGCCAAGTTAAAAATGAACAAGACATAAGAAATAACAAAAGGTTGATACAATTTCCAAACAAGGTATACTAAAATCAAGTTTAAGTCCAACCAAGACCTAAATCTCAAAAAAGTGGAAGTTACGAATATGAATGATGCAACAATACCACTAAGATACGTTAACCAAAATTTATGGAAAATTAAGGTATTAGTATCGAAATAATATTAATAAATTGAGGTAATGTTTGCAATAAAACCAAGGCTAGAGTATACCAGGAATTATTATGATGCATGTAGTGTAGCGTATAATCTAAACACTTAGGTCAAGTTTGCAAGAAATAAGATGTAAGTATCAAAATTGTTGTGATATGATACAAGCAAGATAATAGTTCAAAGGAGAATCAAGTGATGAACCAAGCCTAACTATGATGACAATATTGACATGGGTATCAAGATCAAAATGGCTTCCAATGATATGAGAATGTTCCCACACACTTTATACATTTAACAACCCAACCAAAACATGGATGAGTGTAAATGGACATAAAAGTGGCAACACAATCAATTGGAAATACACGTGTGGTCACTCTTCTTTTGATCAACAAAGTGTCAAAAGAAAGTGAAGGAAGTAGTACAAGTGAGGATGAAAAATGTTGGCCTCACTTCGGTAGAGTTTCACCTCGCCTTAGGGCGAGTGAAAAACTAAGAAAAATTAATGCTTCACACGTTTCATGATGAATGATGGCTCTTTACAAAAATGATTTGGTCAAGTTGGATCCAAAGACTAGAATGAATTTCCTAGGTGGTTCGCTTAAATAGGTGTCATAAGTTATCTATATGTGAGCTCAATTTACCAAGAAAGTCACATTGACTAGTCTTGGGTTATCTTGGATTTACTTTACCCCCTTCAAGTACAGTGAGCAATTAATGTGTTCATCGTGTACTCTCACCGGGTCAATACAAATAACTTTGACTCTAAATCTCACAAAGTTAAAACTAGTCAAGTAGGTGTGTGGAGAACTTCTTGTTTCATCCACATGGTTACCTCTTGCAATGACTACTTTAGGGTTTCTAGGACCACCCCCATTGTTGTAGCTTAAGACTTATGCCAAAGGGGTTATGTTCTAGTTAAGTGAATGGGGCGTACCCTTATCCAAACCTATAAATATAGTGTTATGAATGTGGTGTGTTTTTTATCTTTTATTCTTAATGTGGTTTAGTTGTACACCATTTGAAAACCTACATCAAATTTCATTAGTATTTTGTTTCGATCCCAATTCTTTGGCAAGCGTATTTAGGTCTTGCATTCAAATTTTAGTAGTTCTCCAAGAAAATCACATTATTTGAAAGAGGATTAAGATTTGATTTTTACTCTTAATATCATCCAAGGATGCAAGAGAAGATAATACACAATAAATAATCCAACTAAAAAGTAAATGAAATCTTTGCAATTAATGAACCATATAAAAAGCTTGATAAATTTTCATTCCCTTAAGCTAAAAATGAAAGATGAACTTTCCAATTAACCAAATATTATAAAATGAAGAATAAAGTTTCTTTTGATTCTCAAGATCACCCTAAGGTGCAAGAGAATAGAATACACAAATTTTATTCCAACTAGATAGAAATGAAAAACTTCAAATCAAAGGACCATAAAAAAATGTTTTGTAAAAGGTTCATTCCCTTAAGCAAAATGAATAATCAAATTTCTAATTTAATCCAAATGTTAAAAAGATAGAAATCAAATTTATTTTTGATTCTCAAGATAACAAAAATGTGTAAGAAAAGAGCATACATAAGCTTTGGTCTAAATCAAGTAAAGAATGGAAATACAACATTCATCAAAACATTAGACATGTTAGAAAATGACCAGTTTTACACAAGAAAGGAAAACCTAAACTTTATCTAAGTATAAATCCTAAATTTATGTTTTCATTGCATAGTTCACTTCAATACCTTTCTAATGCTAAAAATGGAGTCATTTCCAGTTCGGGAGAAAATTTATGGCCCCGAAAATGGGTTATGCATATGCTCTTATGCTCACGGGTATGCACTTAACATGTACCCAAAAAATGTTAAAAAAACGTCCCTCAAATCTATAAAAGCTCAAATTTTTCCAACCAATATTTAATTTTGAAACTAACCCATCACATTAATATATGAATAGAATACTCAATGCTATCAAACATTAACATTCCCAATAAAAACTTAACATTTTCAAAAAATTGACAAAATTAGCATGTAGAATGTTGAAAAAGTATGCTCTAAAAATGAAAACATGGAGAAATATTGAAATTTTCTCACTAATATTCAAGACAACAACCCACCACATTAATATGTAAATAGAAGACTTAGCACTATCAAATACTAACCTACATGGTCAAGAATTTAAGATTTTCAAGAAATTGACAAAACTAGCATGTAGAATGTTGAAAAAGTAAGCTCTAAAAATGAAAACATGGATAAATTTTAAAATTTTCCCATCAAGATCCAATTTTGACAGAACTTCACCTCCTTTATACCTATAAGTAAGACTCAACACATGCAAACTCAAAAAAACATGTTATGTCAATATATGTAAAAAGAGGGTTATTAACCAAAATTGAAACTTAACTACAAACACTTGAAATTAAGTGTAAAGGACACTGGAGTAACTCCCATTGGGCATGCCAAATGTGTACAAGGATTAGTTAACTAAGCTAGATAAATGAAACTAAAACAATCTACATTAGTTCCAAAGAAAATTAACTAAACATGAACCATCATGATAAGAACTTAAAGAGACTAAACATTATTAACATGCATATAAAATTGAATAAAACCAAACTAACATGCTAACAAGATAAATATCTATTCTCTATGATTGCTAAAATATAAACTATGCACCTATGAAGAACATAAGAAATCAAAATGGAATGGTGGAGATCTCAAGAATTGAGAATGAAATCTCACTAAGAATGGCTACAAGGCCATTTTGGATCTTCCCATATTACTCAAGCTTGAGTGAAAGGATGCAAGATAGATAAGATATTTCCAATAGTGGAGAATGACTCAAGATCAAAATGCCTATAATTTTCACTATTCAAATCATGGTGTGTGTAAGAAGAAAGGTAAGAATGAGGGTTTTTATATAGCTTGCACTGAAGAGGCAAGGCTAGAAAATTAATGAATGTGGGATAAATGCAAAACAAGATTAGGAATGGATAAGATAGCTTTATAAAAGGTAATATTGATTTAGAAGAGTTTAAATTGTCATTAGTAAGTCATGGGAGTTGGGGGATGTTTTAATTAATCAAAGGTAATTAATTAGTAGGTAGAGGTAAGCTTATAGAAGCTAATTAGAGGAAAATTAGTATGATTTGTAGGATGTAAGAGAAGAATTTGATCCAATAAATGGTAATTTATTGATTTAGAGTTGTGAACATAATTAATTAACCCAAGTAGAAGTGGATATTAATTAATGAAAGGTCATTAATCGACATCCTTAATGATAGGAAGGCTAATTAATTAATGAAAGGTCATTAATTAATGAATATGAAGAGGAATGTTATATAATTAGAAAAAAACGCTAATTATCATGGAAATGATGAGAAAGAGGAGAATTAGTGCAATCATATCATTAAATCCTACATAAGTGGATTTTAGTTGTCTACAATACCAAAACAAGTCACCAAGCACATTGCAAGACAACAAAATTTTAGTATCTCGAGTCCCTACTTTTTCGATCCGCTACAAGACTCCTTAACACTAAAAAGAAAATTTTGGAATGAAGTAAATAGAATAAAAACTTCAAACTACAACATTAAATGATATGAAATACAAAGGAGGGTTGTACAATACATATAAATAAGCTCATTCCCATGTAAAAATAAAAATAAATAAATATATTAGAGGAGAGTTCTAAAAGTGTTGTATTTAGAGATCAATAGTTTGTGAGGAAACAATGGAAAACATTATACCCTCCATATAATGATATAGACTTGAATATGAAGCAGACTCTACACTTCCAATTGAAAAGAGAACAAAGGATACCGTAAATAATTTTATTTCATGCTTTATTTAGGATGAGACTAGAGATAGAAATTTTGTGAGGAAGTATAAAATTATCAATCCATAGAAATAAGTAAATATACGATAGTAAACAAGGAGAGAAGGGAACAATTAATTAAAATTAGTGCATCATTAGAAAATTTTATTGTAAATACTTGCCACATATTATGCATTCACTACATGATAGCCAAGAGTAACATAGTAGGATCAAATAGAATTATACCAGCTTGAAAATGAGTTGAATAAAACATTGGTAGCCTATGATATCACTAAATACATAGATGACACTTTGGATGAAATAAACAAGAAAAATTCACTAATGTGTACCACACAAATAAGATCAAAAGATATTATTAAATCAATGACATAGAATATTATAGTATTAACATGAGTAGGGCCTTTACAAGACCACAATGTGATATATCTATTGTAATGAAAAATTATTAAGTAATAAAAGGTACACAACATCCATTTGAGCTCATATCACTTAGAAAGGATAATATAAAATTAAAAATTTGGAGTTAATTCATAAAAGAGTACATGACCACATGAAATACATTTGAAGGATATATTACTACCTAATATGCTATGTGTTTACCTATTTTAACCCATGAAGTATATAGAAAACTATGTATACCATTAGTGGAGTGTTTTGCATCCCATGAATCCAGTTGGGTGAGTTGATGGAAGGAATAATTACTTACACTAGACATCTAAGTCCTCATAGGTTAATTCCTTGGTGTTCTCATGGAAAGGTAGAAAGCAACTATATATATCCTCATTTTGGAAATATTGGTACTCACATCGATATACTACGTAGAAATTGTGAAAAGTTTGGAAATAAAATAGTTTTTACAAAGTTCTTCATATGGGTTCTCTTGAGGAGGAGATAACATTTTTAAGTATGACGATGATGTTGAAAGAGTTATTAATTATTTTTGTACACTAAGGCATGAAAAATTAGAATCCATGAGGAAATGTGTACCATGGAAAATTACAAAAGTCATAAATTAATAGAGACCACTGAAGAAGAAACAAAGACACAAATTGTTGAGAATCCACCAAACACCAAAGAAAGCCATAAAAGACAAAGTAAAGTCACGAAATAGTAGGAAAATGATAAAATAAGACTAATACTAGGAACAATGTTGTGGAGTCACTACCAAAATAGATGACTATTTAATATATCAAGGATTACATACTCATTGTAATGATTTTAATAAGTTTTTGTGTGTATGTGAGAATGTGAGAGTGTGAGAAAAGGGTGCATGTGTGTAGGTGTATATGTGGAAGGGGGATAAGATAAGTAAGTGACTAGAGAATAAGGATGAATATAAATATATATGTGAGACTAAACTATAAATTGTATTTAATGATGAATATTAATATAATGATCAAGTTATTTTTAATGTATATGCATCAATTATTCTATATTTACCTATCATTATTATTATTACTAAACCCCTACTTGTATACAAAATTTAGTTACATTCCTTACCAACAAACAAACTAATTAAACCTCACAACCATATCAAAGTTAAATTTTTACATGTGGTGTCATCATTATGACCAGAACCTTCCGAGATTTTTTCCATATCCCTTTCAAGGTAGGAAAAACTAGATATATGTAGAAGCACATTCATTTAAAACTCTCTAAATATGATATTCAAAAGTAAATTTATTTGAAACTCATTTTATTACTTTTGTCCAAACTTTTATTAAATCACTGGAATTAATTATTTTACCAATTTCATGGTATCCAAAAATTGGGACAACAAATGGCTCTTATTAGGCACCAAATTCCATAAGGAATGTAAATGATCCCTATAAATTCATTGTTTGTAGACCAATGATTTATCCATTGGGCCTCTTTTTACCAAGATGATCATAATTTCACTAGTCATGTATTCACATCCATGAATTTTCACTCCATCCATAATTGATTTTACACTAGAATTCCCATCACAAAACCTTTATTCCAACATTACACTAAAATATTATTCTCTAACTAATAAATTTAAACTTTACCCATGTAAAAATCCTAAATTGGAGCGCAAGTGTAACCTTATGGTAGATGGTTTTGTAATACAAAATGGATTTCTTAAATCCATCATCAAAGATCTAAAGACTATTGATAGCAAGGGTAAAGGTAATGAGGTCAATAGGAAGAAGGAGATTGAGGAGCGTGACAACCATATCAAGGAGATTGTCAAGATTTATTCTCAAATTATCAATCACTAATGACTTCACCTATTTATGGTTCCATACTATTTCTTTCTCTATTATTTAGACTATATATTACTCTTTCTTTGTATCCGTTTGGTTCGAACTAGTTTTGATATATTTTTGAAGTTAACACCATATTCATTTGATAGTTAGACTTGTTTTGTTTCTTGAAATGCTAAATGTTGTATCTAGATTCTGTGATGTAACAGATAGGGTCCTTGTGTAAACCCTCTTTTTACCAAATATAAAAACCTATTGTACATGATTTCCCTTGTTATATGCCATCAAACAGATAAGAGAACTTATCTAATTGGTATTCTAGCACATATTCCTTGTAAATTTCTAAAGGAACCACTTATTCTAATTTGAATGTTATTAGATCTAACACATGAAAGTATGATGTTGATACATAACACATGGAAATGTTTCCTTTCAAACCAAATTTTCCATACATTTGTTTAAAAATGTGAGAAGCCTGAATTTCTTCACGAATTACATTTTGGGGATACATTGAAATGATGCTAGAAAATGTGGTGTTTAGATTTATATAATTTAATCACTATTTTTCATTCAAAAATTAGTTGAGCTTCACTTTCATGAACCACAATTATGGATTCAATAAGTTTTCATTGAGCCTAAATTTAGTGCTTATAATCCTATTAGGGTTGAATTATGTTTTATTTTTTTAATTAAAGAGGAACAAAAACATTCTAGGCTTTTTATTTCATTTAAACACATTAAACTTCCTAAATATGTAACTTAACACAAAAAGTTTTAATATAAATTTTTTCAAAAACATATTTGAAATTAAGAAATTTTCAATTCCTCTATCATGTTTTACCCTTTTTACACAACCCTTCTTCTCAAAAAATTATAGTTTTCCATTTGACCAAGGGTATTCTTACAAACTATTTGGAATCACATGAATTAATTAATAAAATAACTATAAGGGTGTAGTGTGAAAGAGATTGCAAAATACTTTTTTGAAAAAATGCCAAGATGAAATTTAGTTCCTAGGATGAGCACAAATTTATTCAAAAATGCATCAAGATTTGATGCACTCTTTAGGTTGATTTTTATATAGTTGTTCGTTAAAATACCTATAGATTATAATACTTAGTAAGTTGTATTTTGTATGCAAGGAAAGAGTATCCCAATTCTAAACCAATATTATGAGAACAATTAAACTGGTCAATTTATGATACCAATATGAAATATGTATCTTGATAAAGATTCCTTTTACTTTTAACCACCTTGAAAGTTGTGGGTTGGTGTGAGATGAAATTTCCATTCCATCAATATACACTAAATGTTTATAATTTATCCCATCAACACAAATAGATCAATTTTCATAACATATTTCTTCTTTCAAAATACATTTATTTGGCCATTAGTTAGGTCAAAATGGTTTTATTAGCAATTATTTAATCTAGTAATCTAACAAAGGCTATTTCGTCTTCATATGATCTATGTCTCATAAAAAATTTGGTTCAAGAATACTCATAGTGGACATGTCCCATCTATTGGTATGAATCACTCTCCTCGATGACATTTCCATATTAATTCCCTGAAAAAGAGGCTACATAGTGAACACAAGGTGCTTCCTTAGGTGAATTGGAAATTATATTCTATCTTATTACTTGAGTAATATATAGTGGCATTCATTTACTAAGAATTATTTGTATTAGAAAAGTAACATGATTCTAAGAATCAAAACTTCATATTAATTGATTATCCTTTGAATATTACATTATGTTGTGTTGTGTAGTGACATAATTATTCATTATATATTTTTTTCTAAAAAAATATTTTAAAACATTCAAAATATTGATATATAAATCCATCCCCCTCATGAGTTACCTAGGAAAGAGGGTTGTATTGAGATTGTAACTTTAAACTATGATGTGAGATGGAATAATATTTTTTTAGTCTAGAGGCGAAAAAAATCCATAGAAGAGGATACAAGGGTGGAAGAGAATAAAGTTCAATAAAATATTCCACATCTCAAACTGGTTGATTTGGGTTAGTATAAGGGGATGCATAAACATCTTATCCACCTATACCACACAATCACCACATCCTTGTGTATCTTATAAATAATTTACTTTAAAAAAATTTCCTTATATCAAAGGATCTACATAAATACAAGCCAAATTATTTATGTAGATATAGGATAAATGCAAGAAATGAGAACAAATCATAATTTTTCTAAAACTTATTAATAATACACACATGAGATACAAAAATGGAAAAGTATATTAATACCAAAATTAAAATAAAACTAAAAACAAATGATAAGGCATAAAAACATTACCAAACATGACAATTTATGGCTTGAGAAAAATATGATCTTTTTCTCAACTATTTTGGGAAAGATGAGGAAAAATATTCCAAGAGTACGAGGGAAAAATAACATATTTTTCATTACATCCATGGGGATTACATGAGGTTTGGGTGGAAAAATAAATATGGACTTAGGAAATTAATCATGAAAATCTATTATGAAGTATTATTTATATTGATAGAGGGATGCATGCCTCAAACTTCATTCACATTAATTTAGGGAGTATGTTCTGAATATGTATTTGGAATACAAAAAAATGAGTCATACCTCCACATTTTTTGTTTTATGGATGATCATGTGGTTCTTCTATTGTGAATGGGTGAACAAGTATTCTTATTTAACCACGAATGGATAAATAAAATAATCTCTAGATACATCCAATGGTCGGATTGATATCAAAACCTAATGGAACTTAAAATCACTAAAAATTTGTTGTTGATTTCTACTTTTTCCTTCTTCAATGATTTACTTTTTCTTGTAATCAATGTCAACACACATCTCCTCTTCACTACTGTGTATCTCACAAATGTTCATGATTGAGTTTATGATATTGAAAGGGCATTAAAATTCATTTTCAATGCATTCATTTGTGGCTTTTATGTTTTGGGAGAAAATGTCAAAAAAATCTATGTTGTCATTCCTAACACTAATAAATTGTTCTTTTTGTATTTTATCCTCCTTGGGAAAATTATGAAAAGGGAAAATTTTCTTTTCTTCAGATTATTACAACTTAATATAAAGGTTTCAAAACTATCACTCTCCTGGAATGATCAATAATCACACAAATTAAGTTATCTTTATAGGTATATTTGAAAAGGGAAAAGTTTCCCTCAAGATATTATCATTACAAGAACCTAATCAGCCCCTAAATTAGGATATTATATTAATTGTTTATTATTTATTTCCTCTCTTTACCACCATCCATGTTAAGAGAGGTGATTTAAAATATCTTAAAATTAATAGCAAAAGGCACTTCTATTCCCCATCTATTTCATATATTTTTGTCATTGCATACTTTATAATTTTCTCAATGAGCATAAACAAAAATAATGTAACATGGGATATATCACCATTGAAATAATGGATTCATCTACTTTTTAGAGGGGTTGTTACCTCATTTGATGTGATTTTTTGAGTTTTGGAGTACTTTTAAATGAAAAGTACCAAAGGGAAGAAAAATGAGAAAGGGGGAATGAAGTAAAATATAAGGTAAATGGAATAAATGGAAAATATTAGGAATAATTTGAAGATTTGGAGACCTTATGATGGATTAGATTAAAAGATCCATCAAAGAAATCAAAGAACAAAATAAAATATTCAAAACTCCCCTATCATAAATCAAATGAATACTATGTAAATGTAATATAAATTCTATTATTATTAATCATACAAAGTCCTATAACACCACCTACACACATTTAGTACAAATCCCATTATTCACATCCCAAAGACATAAAGTATTTTTAAATAATAAGTGTAAGCAAGGAAACAATTTTCTAACGTTGTTAAAGTATACATTAATTACACGTAAATAAAGACGCAATCATGAGAAAGTAATCATGTATTGTAGTATTAATCCATATTGAGAATAGGAAAAGAACCCTCTTTACATTTTTTATTCTCTTTTATATATCCCTCTTTTCACGTGTAGCTATAAAACCACTTGTAGACTAATCACCTCTTTTATATATCCCTCTTTACTCCAGCTGCATAATTTTTTATTTGCAATCACTTTCCACATTTTAACATGTCTGATATATTTTACATTATAATTATTTATTAGTGATTTTCACTTTACATCATTATTTAATTCTAAAATAAATTGATTCAATCGTAACATGAATATAGGGCCCACATGCTTTAGAGACATCACTAAATTAACAAAGTGTAACCAATTGATGCACTTTTATGGTGACATATAAAATTGAATTTATGACTTCACTTTTTTATTATTTAATTAATAATAAATGAATTAATTTAAATCCTTTTACAAATTATCTCCAAATATTAATTAATTTGTTATGAATCCACATTTCTTATTTCCCAATTTTAGGATATCTAAAGTTTAGTACAACACCATGTATTAAAACTTCCTATTAATCCAATTAATAATTCTCTTAAAATTCTCCTTTACATCCTCAAACTAATATTGCCAAAATTACTCCTCCCACTACTAGAAAAATCTCACCAATTGATAAAAATATTGTGATTGTAATTTTTAAGATAAAATGGCTCATATGAAAATAAAACTAATAAAAACATGGAGAAAATGAAAAAAAAACCTAAAAATGGAATATAAACCTTCATAAATAATTTTAAGACATATTAACTCCTATTCCAAATCTATTTTTCCTTTTGATTCCTTCACGAACCAAATACCACAACCTCTAATGTATAAAATAATTTTACAAACATAAAAATGAAATCTTATCTCCTTAAATCACTTTAATGGATACATGGGGAATTTAAAAATCAATAACTTATAATAGATTAAATGATCCCAATCTTCATTTTAAGGCCTTTTCAAACCTCTACAAGTAGATGTTTCAAACCAATAGCTATGAAACTACCAATCTACTAGTTAAAAACTTAACATTGAAATATTTTTGATGGTATAATCAACTTTTGTATCATCAAATCACCTAATTAGAGTATTTAATCCCCTAATGAAGGAATTTAGATAGCTCAAACTTAATAAATAATTCTTTCTTTCAAAAGTTATTAAGTGTGAAGGAATTTCCTAATGAATCAACCCATGACTTAATTAAACATTGGAAAATCCTAAGAAACAAGTCCAATCACACTTTCAATAACCAACATCTCTTTCAAATGTTTACCAAATCCTTAAATCCCATTCTCTAATATAGAATATAATAATCATAAAATATTTGGGGAAATCCTCAACAATATATAAGAGGTAGACTACCTTACGATAAATTTTGAGCCACCTCACAAAATAATCAAATATTATCTCAAATAAATCACTAATGTTATTAAATTATCTCAAAATAAATTCCCTTACAAGGAAAATCCGTCATATATATATTTTTAATTTTGATTCTTATCCAACTTCTTCAACTAGTGCAAAGATATTTTGATACCTCCTTGAAAAATAAATAGTTCACATTCATAAAATATCTCATATTTATTGTTCAAAACTTGTACCCACATCATATGACCCCCAACATTTTTTGGTAGTTGTTGACAATTTTTTCACTTGTGCAAAAATAGGCAACTCAAAACTTTATTATGATGGATGGCATTAGTGAAGTGAACCTAACTAGGGGAATACATTTTTCAGTTGCAGCAATTGATGGTTACATGTAATTTGCAACTATGTGTGCTATTACAAAATGTAACAAACCACATAATCTACAATTCCATGTTTATCTTCAGCAAGAGAACACAAAATCCCTAAGGATGGATGTATTAGCTTGATGAAGACCAAAATTACATAATAGGTGGAGTGTTAACTTTTGGAAAAGCATATAGAGTTACAGATTACAGTAATTGGGAGTTCATTATTAAAGTTGCGGTATTTTAAAGTTCATTCCTTCATGATTAAATACCGATGGGCCCCAAATATTGACTAAGTATGAAGGCGCGTAGGTGTGCGGGACCCCAATTATAAAAGTGTGCAAAAGGCAAAAAAACACAAGAGAAAAGGATTAAGAAAGAAAATAGCACACGCGGCACGTGAAAGGAGATTCGGGACTTAGCTGATTTAAGCAACAAAGGTAGAACACGTGAAAAGTGTGATCGGTTGCATGTGGATAAGATGCTAGCCTGGCAATAGGTGGCCCAGGAAAGAGCATGCCAACAAAGGAATGTTCTAGAAGACCATCATGAGATGGAGTGGAGAGCTCAGGCCTGAGGAAACATGCTTGTTGAAGGAACACATTCGACACTTGGCGACGGATCTCAAGGGTGCGGTAAGGCAAGTTGGCAGCGTGGGAAGGTGATAAATACAAGTGCCTATGGACTAGGAAGGAGGACATGGGAATATAGACATGAGAGGAGAAGATAGGAGGGATACACAGAGAGAGAGAGATAACATGGGTGAAGCTCTGCAGGATTACTGCGAGTGGAGCTCTGAGATGCAGAAAGGAATGTACTAAGCTTAGCATTGTAATTTCTTTTTCTTTTTGGCATAATTATACAAGCCTAGTGATGTGCATGACTGTGGTCTGCTCTCTATGGCTCTTTGTAATGAAATGATGAATACAATGAGGTTACCTATTACAATTAGATATGAATATCAGTGGGTTTTATGTATATTTCATTCATAGAAGTTCTCTTTCCTTTCATGCTATGAATGAATGATTGTATCTTTCCTTCTATTACAATATATGTTATGGAGTCTATTAAAACACTCGGTCTGAAGAAACTACAAGGATCTGGAGGCCGTTCTGAGCCCTATGATTCTTGTATGTCTAAAATTCTTTCCTGAATACTCTTACACTAATCATAGATAAATGCTTCCCATTAAAACTCACATAAAAGAGAGACTCGACACCCGTGTGTGCCTCGGGTGAGCGCTCAGCTTCTATTGGGTGATAGGTCCGACATGCATGGGATTCCTTCCTTTTATAGTGGGAGTAAAATTGACTACATCTTGGTTCCATTGCCGGGACCTCTTTTCAAAGTTGTAGTGGGATATAACATGCATCATGATTTGTGTAAAGAGTAATGACGGATCGGTTAACATTGGAAAATGTTGAATCGTGGTTCAAGAGCATGGAAGATGAATTTTCCCTAGAGATTCAGCACTGGACCTGAGTTTGATACATGTAGATGGGTAGAGGAGAATCTCTACCATGATCTGTATGAGACTTTTTTCTACTTCCCAGTAGATTTATTTGGATGGCTTTCAGCCTATGCATCTAGATCAAGTTAGCATTATGGATCAAGGATATGGACCGAAGAAGACTACCAAAGGTTGCAAGATGTAGATCTAATGTGGACCCGTGTTGTAGATCACTAGTGGGGAGGAATACTAACTAGCTACACTCTGGAATATGCCATTTCCACGTATACTTGTCCAGAGTTACTTGAGTTTGAGTTTCTACGAGAACCTAGAGGATCATTTCTACGTGCTATTCCTCTAGCTATGAAGATATTGATGGTTACCATGAGTTTAGAGGTTCTCCCAATGGCTAGATAAACCATTCTGAGCACTGGGTAAGGAAGCTTGAGTGGAGGAAGATGGTAGATGATACGACAAAAAGGAGAGGGAAGAAAGACGGCTCAAGTATGGTGAAACGCATGAAAGGGAGATTACTAGATGATGCGAAGTTGCTAGTGTGATGGATCTATGGAGATAGATGTTGTGGGAAGGAGTTGAGGTTCACGCGAAGGACGTGGAACCTGAGCAGTCTATGCTACCCCATCTTGGAAAGCATGTGAGGGAGACCCCTTCGCTTCTAGGTGAGAGTTCGTCACATGGAGAAAGGAGAGTCATTGGCGCATATCTGAACCCACCCAGTGATCGAGCCTCGGCTTGCTTGGTTTTCCTGATCCAGAAGAAGTATTGATCCAATTGAAACCAGTGGAAGAGATAGATCCATGCCTAGAGGTATAATTTTTCAGTTCCTTCTTCTATGGCTACACATATTCTAGTATTTGGAGGAGTTTTTGGACAAGGAGCAAGTGTACAAGCTTTTGGTCTCACATCAGGGAGTGGCACGGGACAAAGTAGCAGTAGTGGGGTGTCTATCACAGACCGTCAGCGCACAGTTTAGTGGGACCATGGGGGTGCTTGGCACAGCTCCTATAGCCCTATTGGACCTAGTGGTTTTGGTGGATCTAGTGGCTCTGGAGGTATAGACCCAAAGGGACCTAGTGGATCAAAGCAAAGGAGGAAACACCGAGGGAACCAAGGCTCTGGTTCAGGACAAGGACCCCAACCACCACCTCAAGTATTCTTTGAGATGTCTCTACATTTTCTAGATTATAGGGGCATTGAGGATGTTGTAGAACATGTTCACAAGTGTGAACTACTATGGCACGTGAAAAAGGTATCACAACCCTAGAAACGAAAGGCTAGTCAATTTGTAACTACGTTGTAAGGGCACATGCATAGCTGGTATAGAAAGTATGATCCTCATCAAATGGTGGTGGATTACACTACCTTAAAGAATGCATTCCTGGTAGAGTTCCACATTCCTAAGTTCGAGAAAAAAGCATTAGCGCTTTGAAGGAGATACAACAAGGAATGGTAGAGAGTGTGAGGAGTATGATGCATGCTTTAAGACTCTCTTGTCTAAATTATCATATGATATACATCCTTCTCAACATGCACAATGGTTTGTTGGAGGATTGATCACCCCTTTTAGAAGGGCCTTGTCTCATAAAACTTTTACAGATCCATGTGAAGCATTGGAGGCTGCCTTGCATGCAATCGAAGCTATTAGTAGTATTGATACTGGAGTTAGCCCATTCTTGAGGCTCAGATTGCTGCTATGGCTAAGAAGTTGGAAAAGATATCTGTGAACTCGGTCCATGAGACTCGTAGTGGTTTGTGGTGCATAGATTGTGAGATAGAGGGGCACGTTAAGGAAAATTTCCCTCAGAGATGATATGCACTGTGAACATTAGATTGTGAAATCTGTCATGGGGACCATGATGCCAAAGTAGATGTCCCTTGCTACAACACATGATCAGGAAGAATGTATCTTGTTATTGTAATATTTTCACCTCCATGACCCATGATACTAAAGACTATAGGCTCATTGATCAGATACATGAGGCCATTGATCATGGGGTGCACCAAACCAACATTTCAAGTGGTTCTAAAAATGATGATCACCATTATGAGGAGCACGCAGATGGAGGCACATGCGTGGAAGAGGTTTTCGAGGAGGATTCCATGGATGAGGTAACCATGAGGAAGAAGTGAGTTCCCATGGAACATGTTTCAACTGTGGATCTACAAAACATTACAAGCATGAGTGCCTGGACTTGTTGCAGTGCTCATGGTGTGGAAAGAAGCATAAGTATGAGGAGTGCCCGAGTTATATGAGCATATGAATCAACAGCACCAAAAGGACAAAGGCATGGATGGTCAACATCAAGAAGGCAGACATACAATGGATGCCTCTGGTAACACAGGATGAAGGTTTGGAGCCTGTCTTGGTAACAACAAGGGTAGAAGCCACACGTGCAAAGGGAGATACCAAGACAAAGAGCCTAGTTTCAAGAGAAGAGGTCATTCATGGAAAGTACCTGACCCCGCACATCATAAGGAGATATATCAGACACCATGGATGTTATTCAAGCTTACAAGGGGAGATCCAAAGTGTCTCAAGGAGAAATCCAGAGGGAGGAAAAGGAAGGAGGATCGAGGTGCAAAAGATGACCTGGATGAGGTCAAGGAGGTGTGTAAAATGCTAAGGTAGGAGAACATCATTCTTTTCTAGATCCTTGGTTGAGAGAGAAGGTACCACACACCGAGAAGAGCACGAGAGATAGGTCTTGCACACGTGAACCTTCCCCTCATTTCACCTCGACTATGACAAAGAGATTACATTGAATGCAGTTGTGGATGGATGGCTCCTCAAAAATATACTCATACTGACACTAGCGTGGAGGTTAATGTTTTGACTTTGGATGCATGGCATCGATGGGGAGACCTACATTACAACCATCTTCAAATGTGTCATATGGAAAACAAGACTAAGGAAATGCCCATCGTGTCTTCAAGGATGCAACTATTACTATCTAGGGAGCCAAGTTTACTCGGGGGGACTTCAAGTCTCGCGCTCACCGAGGTGGATAATTTCCCAAAGACTACTTGGGTGCCCTTGGTGTTACAAGAACAATGTGGACCTCCTCGTTCAACAAAGGGTACATCATTTTGAGAACAAAGAGGAGTGGGTCATTATACCCTTGGTTGATGGGAAGTCAACACCCTACATTGAACCATTGGGAGAAGAGGTTCTGGATAAGATTTATGTGCACTCAATCAGAGACCCTAAGATGGTACACCCTATTAACGGGGTTATCCAGTTTGAAGATGCTCAATCAGTGAGTGATACCACCAGCTCTGGCATGTGACAATTGGGCACATGGGACTTACAAATTAATGGGATGGTAGTTGAGAGGATCGGTGACCAAGGTAACAAAGGCATGCATGGTTCGGTGCCTTGGAGGAAAAGAACTACCCAAGTACTCAGAGGAGCCTTCCCTGAGATCTTTCTACAGGAGATAGAAGCTCAGTGGAAGAATGAGAAGGAACAAGGGAGATGTTGAGTTACGTCTTGCTTGGCACAACAGCTCATTGGTGGGCCACGCATCAAGAGAGCCTTTTAGAGTGGCACAAGGTAAGAATTGATCTCTCTCAGATTTTCTAGAAGTAATATACCCACCATCATCAAGGAGTACCATGGGAAGGAGCCCACCTCTTTCCATATCCAGAGTGTGAACGGGTTTGGAGAGAAGGCACGGAAGCCTTGCCACCATCCCTCTAGGTGCACAAGTTGTATTCTACATTATAGGGTTGTGCACGCATGGTACATTCATTCAGAGACATGCCACCAGAAAAGGAATTGGTAAGAGCTTGCGGCTGATCTTATTCAAGCCTTTGAGTATCGGAGTACCAAACCATCGGTTGATAAGGCCTTGTAAGGTATCAAGCACCTTACCATGGGGGATAGTGCTAGAATGGAAGATAGGCTATTGGAATTACTAGGTGAACTAGGATTGGAGGTGCACTTTGAAGAGATTGAAGAAACAGAAGAGTTACAACTTGAGCATGCATGTTTGGAAAAGGAGAAGGGAAAGTTAGTATATGTGATCGATGGAGAGAATCGAGAGTTTAGATGTTATCCATTCTTAGGACGCACAAGTAGTGGATAGTGTAGATGCTCACATGCATGCCTACCATGAGCCTTTAAAGACAAAGAAAGTTAACATCAGTTTAGAAGAAGAACCTAAGGAAGCTATTATTGGAGATTATTGGATAGAGAAGGAAGTGTCAAAGATCATTGATTTGTTGTGCAAATTTGAGGATTTATTCCCACGCGGTACCATGAGCTAAAAGGCATCCACCATTCCTTGGGGAGATGAGGATAAAACTAAAGGAAGGTGCACACCCTGGTTAGAAAAAGGCCCTACCGATGAATCCCAACTTACGCGTGAAGGTTAAGGAGGAGATAGACAAGATGATAGCTTCTGGGATCATTGAGGCAGTAGAAGAATCAGAATGGATAAGTCCATGGTAATTAACATCAAGAAGGATGGGTGGATTAGAATTTGTGTGGATTATAGGGAATTGAATGCAGTTTGTGTCATTGATCCATTTCCACCCCCTTCACTGAAGAAATTTTGGAAGGAGTCACTGGGCATGAAATCTATTCCTTTACTGGATGGATTTTCAGGATACCACCAAGTCCAGATTGCAAAGGAGGACTAGGAGAAGACAACTTTCACCACCGAGTGGGGAAGTTTTGCATATACTGGTCATGCCCTTTGGGTTGAAAAATGCACCTGCTGTCTTTTCATGCATAGTGGTGCAAGCATTCCAGACTTCATTCATAAGTTTCTTCAGGTTTACTTGGATGATTGGATAAAGATATGGTCCGTTAAGGACCATTGTGACAACTTGAGATTAATGTTTGAAAGGTGTAGGTAGTTGAGGATATCCCTCAACATTAAGAAGTGTGTGTTTGCTACACCCTTTGGGACTTTATTGGGGCATATCATATGTAAGGAGGGCTTGCTAGTAGATCCCGCTAAGGTTGTAGTTATTGTGGGGTTAAGGGAACCTACTAGCCAGAGCGCAGTGCGTGGATTCCTTGGGCATACGGGATATTACAAAAATTCATTAAGGGGTATGCCAAGATCACCGCACCTTTAGAGGAGCTGCTTAGACACAAAAGTACCTTCCATTGGGGAAAGGCAAGAGGGCATTTGATACATTAAAAGATAGGCTTATTACCGCACCTATTTTGTGATTTCCCTCTTGGGACAAGCCCTTCCATGTCCATGTAGATGCCTCAGAACTGCCATTGAGCAAGTACTTGCACAACCAGGTGAGGGGATTGTTGATCATCCTCTCTGTTTTGTGAGTAGGAAGTTAACACCAGTAGAGTAGAATTATACCACAACCGAGCATGAGGCATTGTCAATGATCTATGTGCTTTTCAAATTTTGATAAGATCTCACTGGCAACACCCTTTTATTTCTACTACACCACCACATGGCATTAAAGTATTTAGTGAACAAGCCCGTTCTTCTTCAAGGGCACATATGTCGATGGGTGTTGTTGTTTCAAGAGTTTGAGTTCACTATTATAGTGAAGCCTCGAAAAAAGCAATTGTGGACCTGATCATCTATCAAGAATTGATTCAGGAGAGGATGCACAAAGTATTGAGGAAGCAATGCCAGACACACAACTATTTAGATTACAGTGTGCACCCTCGATTTGGAAGAGATTGCTATATTTTTAAAAGAAGGTGTGGCACCGATGGAATGAGGCATTGGAAAGAAGTAGTTGGCCATACACGCCGCACCCTACATGTTGATTAGTGGAGACTTATACAAATTGGGACGTGATGAAGTTTTGTGTAGATGTGTGTTAGAACATGAGCACCTGGCCATCATGGAGGAAGCACATGGAGGAAGTGCGGGTGGGCATTACGCAGGTGATGCCACCATGTGTAAGATTTTAATGGTAGGTTTATGGTGGGAAACCTTGTACAAGGATTGTAGAGATTATTGTAAAGCATGTGACCACTGTCAACGCATTGGAAAACTAGGAAGGAGAGATGAAATGCCTTTATGTCCTATTCCTAGCGCGGAGCCTTTTGAAAAGTGGGCGATAGACTTTGTAGGACCTATTACACCGGCAACGCATGTAGGACTGGGTCACGTTATGTCATCACTTGCATGGATTATCTCACAAGGTGGGCGGAAGTAGCCCCGACTAAAGATTACATGGCAACAATAATGGCAAGGTTCCTATGGGAGAACATTATCACCAGGTATGGATGCCCTTTGAGTTTGACTAGTGATAGGGGTACGCATTTTCTAAATGAGACCATGAGGATCCTACTATCTGAGTTCATGGTGGCTCATCATAAGACTACACCCTATCACCCACAAGAAAATGGAACCGCGGAAGCATTCAACAAAATACTTAGTCATACCT
Source organism: Taxus wallichiana var. yunnanensis (assembly GCA_018340775.1). Classification (NCBI taxonomy): domain Eukaryota; kingdom Viridiplantae; phylum Streptophyta; class Pinopsida; order Cupressales; family Taxaceae; genus Taxus; species Taxus wallichiana. Next base: position 156,851,847 of record CM031243.1, on the reverse strand, counting down.
TGACCAAAATCTATGATGTTGGAAGATAAGATTGGGATGACAAGGTATCAATAGTTTTATGGGCTTACAGGACTACGTATAAAGACTAAATAAAGCCACACCTTTCCAATTGGTGTTTGCATGGAAGCTATTTTTCCAGTTGAATTTATGTTACCTTCTCTGCGAATAGCACGCACAGGAGGATTAGCCGATGAACAAGCACTGGAAGAAAGAATTGATGAACTAATGAAACTAGATGAGAGACGATCACTTGCCCATTGGAGCCAAACAATGGAAAAAACAAAGCAAAAGGCTTGGCATGATCACCATATTAGAAACAAGAAGTTTGAGGTTGGGTAGATGGTGTTACTATATGATTCTAAATTTTTGCGCCATCCTTGGGAAGTTGAAAGTCCATTGGTTAGGTCCCTACACAATCTCGTACATCCTTGATTCAAGCACATGCCAGTTACAAGCACTGGATGGAACGAAGTTTCTTGGACACTTCAATGGTAGTAGGTTGAAGCCCTACTATAAATAAGTCTTCTTGGTGTTTGTAAATAAGGTAGTTTTTCCAGTTAGTTTAGAATTTTCCTTTATGCATTTTCCTTTCCTTGTGTTTCCCTTTCACGTTGTTGTTTTGTTTTTTGCCTTGGGCACCGTAACCTTATTGCTATTTTTGGAGAATTTATGAGTGTGCAGAGGACCATGCATCATTTAAGTGTGGGGTGGAGAAAAGTGAAGAAGTGCATGATTAAAAGTACCAAGGAAGTTGTGTTGAAGAGCCTTGTTGAGTAGCCCAAGGTTAAAAGAGAGATGAAGAGAAAAGATAGAATGGTTGGTGCTAGGGTAAAGCTACTTGTAGATCCCACGTACAAAGGAAAAAGAAGTGCATTTAAAGCAACACGAGGTAGGAAAAAGCAAGAATCTGGATAGAAGAAGTGCCTTCTGGTGTGGGTTGAGCATGCATAAGAGTCTCCTGTCAGGTTGGTTTGGTTACACGCTAGAAGGTTGGAGGAGTTTTCACATAGAGGGCAGCGGGTAAAGAGGGTTTTCACGTAGAAGGGCACATGAGTGAAGGCACTCAAGACAATATTTGTTTTAAAAATCTATATTAAATGAACAAAGTACAAGGTAGGTAAAGTAGCATTTAATGACCAAAAAAGGAAAACTATAAATAGAGGGTCGGGGCACTCTCATTTTACTTTGCAAAATGAAGAGTTGGAGATATAAGCGAAAGATATAAGCTAGGGATTTTTTCAGATTCGATCAAGGAGAAGATCTATGTGATTAAAAATGTAAAGAGCCAAGTTTGAGATTGTGAACCAGAAGGAAGGAATTACACGGGCATGGAATGAAGTGAAAAGATGTTGTCTTGTGAAGAATTTATCAAAGTTAGGGTTCAACAAACTAGGGCACGGGTTTAGGAGAATTGTATCATGGATCTGAGATCAAAGGTTGGGAGAAGGAAAGTAGAGTAACAAGGAGAGGATTGGAGTGACACAATTACCTTGACCATGGCACCAAGAAAGGGAAGGGAAAAGTGAAGGCTAAACAACCAGAACCCGAGGTAGATACAAACGAAGAATGGTATGTAGAAATGCAGTACCTTGACAGAGTGATGATGGGGAAGGAATGGGAATCCCATTTGAGAAGCATACCAATCAATGATTATAATCACCACACCAACACTATAGAAAAATAAATGGCATTAGAATTGGTACGCCCAACCAACAAGTGAACACCTGAAGGGTTTCCTATCTACAATGATGACGTGAAGGTCAAGCTAGCGAAGGTAGGGTTGCTACAACTTTATGAGTTGCCTTATTTTGGGAAGCCGGATCACTTGTACTAGTGGTTGATGTCTCGAGTACACGAGGACTACTTCCACTTTGTTGGGCACAAGATGCACATAACTCCCCAGTTGATTACATAGTTTATAGGCCTCATATGTGAGGGAGATAGCCTAGAAGATGACCTTGGATGATAGGAGGCTATTCAGGAGACCATCACAGAGTATGCCTACAAGAAAGGGTCATGGTATTATGACATCTCAGACATCAAGGACCCAGTTATGAAGATGGCCACACACCTGGTAATGAAGTTAAATGGCCAAGAAAGGTGGACGTAAGTCAACAAGCCATGGCTACATGTCTATAGGAAGATTGCAGAGGGGACTATTTATAACTTATCCACATACATTGCCGAGGAAATTGTAAAGTGCGCGAAGGAAGGGGACAGATCCTCTTTGGCAATGTCCTACTCACCATAGTGTTTGTAGAAATTGGAGTGCCAGATGCACTAGATAAGTTTGTGTGGGAGTACCTAACTGAAGACCCTTCACCCGCAAGAGGTTTGAAAAGTATGCATGTGATACAATGATGGCTCCCCACAAAGCACGGCTCAAAAATGGTATACACACTTGAGAAATGCATTCGGGGTGGAGTGGAGGATCCCCAAACAACTCCCAGTAGCCACACAAGGAGAAGCTGAGTTCACGGTATACCAACACTACTACTTGGGTAGGTTCAAACTTGTTGACGAATCATGGAGCCCTTAGTGCAAGCTCCCTTTCACGTTCACTTGCCCAATACTTCCAAGCAGGAGTGAACAAATTTAAAGAATCAAAAAGCTAAGGCTGGAGCTAGGAAAGTTGGACCGGGAGCACAGGGATATGAGGAAGAAACTAAACTATCCCGAGGTAAGCATGTGTACATGTGAGAAGTACGTGTCACACGAGATCCACATGACTAGACCAATAACACTTCCTATCACTGGAGGATCCACAACACACGTATACATGCGCATAAGGCCAAAATTTGAAAATGGTGCATACTTGGTGGATGAGATCTCCATACCTGAAGACCCCTTGGGAAAGAAGAAGCTAGTGTCTAAGAAGAGGGGCAGAGGAGAGGAAGGAGCACCAAGTGTACCAACTACTCAGACAAAGGAGCATGCCTTCTATGAGCACAAAGCCAAGCACCTATGTTCAGAGGAAGAAGTCTCCAGTAAAGGAGAAGATGCTAGAAGTAGAGGTGCCCAAACAACCCACCACCATGGAGGAGTCACAAGAGGAAGAAGAGAAGGAAAAATCTCCTTGACCAAAGCAACCTCTCAGGAAGAAGCAGAGGGTGGATGAAGAAGCTGACTCGAGGTGACCGACAACTTGGAGAGATACCTGAGGAGAAGGAGAGGATGAGAGTGAAGGAGGTGGCGATGAGGAGGAAGAGCCAGAGAAAGACAAGGAACCTTTGGAACCTCATCATATTTAGTGTCTATGACTCGAGGAGGAGAGTGGAGAAGAAAAGCAAGAGTTCATATTCACGTGATGAAAAGGTGCACAAGGTGATGAAGGCACTAAAGATACAAAGGTAGATGAGAGGGATGCCGAGGGGCAGAGAGCCACAATTTTACAAAGGAGTAGATAACCAAGTGGCAGAGTGAGAAGTGAAGAAGATGCTCGAGGCCCTTGTAGACCAGAGTTAGAGTGGAGCCCATACATACATAGTGCTAAAGGAAGGGAAGGAGGAGAGCGTTGAAAAAGGACATGATAGCCTAGGAGGCCCCGCTCTGACAGTTAGCTTCCCCAAAGGTGGATGCTCAGGTAGAAGACCTCTAGATGTAGAACAAAGGCAGATAATGGGCTATGTGGATGATTCAAGGAAGGTGCTACACGCATGATTCCAGAGCACAATACCCACTGAGAGACTTATCACCATGGGATCATTTGAAAAGGAGGGCATGTACCCCAGGACCAAGAAGATGCTTTCTTGGGAATTTGAATCCCACTGTCATGAGCCAGACTTTGAAGTCTACCAAAAGGTGCTTATCATGCTGCCAGAGTCTAAGGGAGACAACCCCTTAGTGAATTCCTAGGAGCTCTCAGACGAGTAAGTGTGTAATGCTCTAAACAAGGTCATGGTGGAAACAGAGGCAAGGCTATTCACACGTGAATGACAACATAAGGGCCCTAGAGGGAAAGCTAGCCAAGAAGGAGGAAGAGTTGGCTAAGGTGGCTAGAAGCTTAAAACAAGAGGAATTAATCAATGCACATAGCTAAAGCGTGAGCTCAAGGAGGAAAAGGCAAAGGTGCAGGAGGTCTACAAGAAAGTAGACTCAATAAAAAGTGCCATCATTTTGAAACACCCAGATCTAACACCTATCCCCCAGAGGTATGCATCGATGCTGGAATGCCTAGAAGACTTAACGTGTGTCCTCACCATGGAGAGGTGACCCTTGGCATTGGAATCTATGGAGGAAGTAGCCACATGCCTGAAGGAGGAGGACCGGTTAAAGGTGATAACACTTGTTCCAAGTATAGCAAGGTGCTCACAGATGTAAAGATTGCTTCCCAATCTACTGAGGCCACATATGACACATGCATGGATAGAGATAAGGTGGCAAGCTCCTTGGTCACCACACTCAAAGTAGAGCTGAAAGAGTTCCAGAGAAGAACAAAGGAAACAGGCAAGCGGGATAAAGTCCTCAAGCGAAGTAGAAAAGAAGATCCAGGAGATCGAGGCACTAAGGGGCTCAACCAAAACATGAATGGAACTATATCCTCAAATTACTAGAAGAATGGACAAGCTCACAGACCTGGTAAGGATATGGAACAAATTGTGGACACTTTGGGCACCTAGGGAGCTAGCCTAAGTTTTGATGAGGTAAACCTCTGGTGGGTGACCTCTGCACTCGTAAGGCAAAGACGAGGTCGATACATGGAGTAAGTTGGAGGAAGACTTATGAAAGGACTTCCCTAGCCTTTTGATTTAATGTTCCCCCCATTCTTCATTCTTTCCCCTATTCTTTCATTCCTTATTCATTTTTGTAATATTTGTCTACATCTTGGCTCCATTGAACCAACTTGCACCTTGGTCAAGTAGAATGTTTCCGAGGGCGGAGAATAGGTAGTGTGGGGTGATGTTGGGCCCCTAAATATTGACTAAGTATGAAGGTGCATGGGCGCGCGGGACCCTAGTTATAAAAGGGCACACAAGGAAAAATCACACAAGAGAAAAGGCTTAAGGAAGCAAATAGTGCATGCAGTGCGTGAAAAGGAGATTCGAGACTTAGCTATTTAAGAAACAAAGGTAGAACACGTGAAAAGTGTGATCAGTTACACATGGATAAGATGCCATCTTGGCAACATGTGGCCCAGGAAAGAGCATGCCAACAAAGGAATCTTCTAGAAGACCATCATGAGATGGAGTGGAGAGCTCAGGCTTGAGGAAACATGCTCACTGAAGGACCACATTCAACACTTGGTCGATGGATCTGAGGGCATGGCAAGGTGAGTTGGCAGCATGGGAAGGTGATAAATACAAGTTCCTCAGTGGGAAAAAGAGAAAAGAAGGAGGAGATAATAAGATGGAAATATAGACATAGAGAGAGAGATAGGAGGGATACACACAGAGAGAGATAACATGGGTGAAGCTCTACAGGATTACTGCGAGTGGAGCTCTGATGTAGAAAGGAATGTACTAAGCTTAGCATTGTAATTTCTTTTTTTTTTTGCATAATTATACAAGCCTAGTGATGTGCATGACTACTGGTCTACTCTCTATGGCTCTTTGTAATGAAATGATGAATACAATGAGGTTACCTATTGTAATTAGATATGATATCAATGGGTTTTATGTATATTTCATTCATAGAAGTTCTCTTCCTTTCATGCTATGAATGAATGATCAGATATTTCTTCCTTATATATGTTATGGAGTCTATTATATGTACAAAGATCTATGAGAGATTCTTGTATTAAAACACTTCCTAAATACTCTTACACTAATCATAGAAAATTCTTCCCATTAAAACTCATATAAAAGAGAGACTCGGCACCCACACGTGCCTTGGGTGAGCCCTTTGCTCCTGGGGTGATAGGCCAATGCGCATGGGATTCCTTCCTTTTATTATATAAAAATTTGATAAGAGCAGTATTCTACATCAGCACATATGATTCCCAGAGTCATTCCAGAAAAGAAAGAGAAAAGGAAAACTATGGAAAATAAGAGAGGCCAAAAAGCCTAAATATTTTCTAACTATTTCTTTAAGTGTGTAGGTACAGGTAGTAGACTAGAGAGCAGAAATATTTTGTAAAATGATTATTGTACAAAAGGGAAATTACAAACTGAAAAAAAATCCTTTCATCAAAGGTTTTCATCAGATTACAACCAAGTGTAAAGTACATAATGAGTATCGAATCAGAGCAATTGTTTCAAAAGGAGAAAATGTAGATAGAATATTATAAAAGGTTGCATAAGCAAGGTATCAAGACATTGAAATCAAGTGAGGAGGAAAGATACAAGTAACAGTTCTTAATGAGCAAGGTCTTCATCAAAACACATAAAATTAGCAAGGGTATCTTCTAATTTCATTAACAAACCTCTACCATAACCCATGAAGAGGATAGTTATAGGAGATACCATAAGCAATGAAACCTTAAAGATATGAATGAAAGATATAAGCTCAAAAGAATAGTTGAAAGTGATCAAGTATGTGCAACAAGAAAATGATATCAGTCAAGTACAATTTCATGCAGAAGCTATTATAAAGGAAAAATGATATTTCCATCTCAGAATCAAGCTAAAAGATCAAAGTACAATCAGAAGAGAGAATTTTAAGAGTTGTTTTAGATTTCTTTAAAACAAAGAAAGTACACTCTTTAAAAGTTGCAAGTGCAGGTGCAAAATATTTAGTTATTAAAAGATAAGTGCACATATAAAATCTAGTTACAGATAGGTTTATCAAGTATAGACATATAAGAATTGAAGAAAGTTCAAAACTAGAAGTCATTAGGTGCATCTACAAACTTCAGAAAGGACTCCAAATTTTGGATACATGTTGAATGAAAAATACAATTTTCTACACCATAATCATGCATAGAAAAATACATAGATGTATCAATATATGCTTGACTATAAGAAGCTATTGAGAAGCTAAGTATACGAACATAAAATATTACAATATAATTACTTCTAGACATAGTGAAGAAAATCAAATTTCCAATCAATTACAGCAGTAGCAAAACTCAAACAGAAAATCAAGGTTCACCAACAATAAGTGCAAAAATGGAACAAATTATCAGTTTCTCAGTACAATTTTTCCTTCCAATGATCATCAAAGGAAGAGTCTAGGTCTATTATTGAAGAATCTGGAAATGATAGAAATGACAGAGAGCCCACTCAGCTAAAGGAATTAAGAAAGTTCACAGTCAGATCTATGAAGCTACAACTCAATTGCAATGTTTTCAGCCAAATAGAGTTAAAGTTGGTCAATGTTATCAAGCAAAGGACACCATGCAAAGTCATCACCACATAGCTAAGAGGGAAGCCATGGCTTAAAGTCAACAAAAGTACATGAAGTAAAACCAATTACTAAAGATCATATTTGCAACCACAATATCATTAATAGAGTCTTGACCATTTATGCATGCAACAAAATAAATGCATCATTACAAGGTCAAAATTTTGCAACATTCATAACATATATCAAGGGAAAGAAAAATGGAGATCCAATTTTGAATTACTCACTTAACAACAATGGATAAGTTTAATATCAGCTTTCAGAAAATAAATGCAGAGATATAAAGCTATGAAGCTACAAAGTCATCCATGACGAACCTAGACATGAACACACAAGTTGGGTATTGCAGTATAGAGAGACATCTCAAGATTAATGAAAACATGATGCTTATGCATAAATTGAAACTAGCATTGATCACTCATGAAGGTCAAATATAGAATTATCGACCATGATTCGAAATAAAATCATATGAAATATTAAAGGATCAATACAACGAGTAACAAAGTAGAAAAGGTATGAAAATATAAGCTTACTTTATTAAATTAAAATGGAATGAGCTTCACGAAATCAAAATAATAAACCCAAATACATCTTCTAGGTATAAAAATATAGACCATAACTTCGAGCTCAGTAAAATGGAAAGATGTATAAGAAAAGTGCTATCCGAGCATCAAAAACCTTACCAGTTTTGTAGATCGAGCTCTTATAGGAGATTTCAGAGGGTTTTTGAATACAAAACGATGGAATCTACACACTGTCAAAATCCAAGGAAAACATCAATGAAATAAAGAAAACATATATTTTATTTTTCTACAATGAAAGTCGTGCCATGTATTGACTTGGGTAAGTATTAGTCTACAGAGAAAGCTCATTTTCAAAAAAACCCTCATGAGGAAATTTCCAAATCTAAAAGCAATAATAGATGAGAATGGAGGCCATGACAAGAAGGAGGTGTAAATTATACGTAGAGATAGGAACCATGAACATCTTGTCTAAGTCAGAGTCACAAGGAAATCCATGACAACTCGATGATCTCATTCAAAATATAAAATGTCCTACTTTTGAACAAACCAAGCAAAAATAAAAAGAGATTACTCGATTCAGAGTAAAATATCCACGACACAAGAGAAAATAGGAAAATAACTTAACCTTAAATATGTAGTTTTGAAGTAGAACACAACAAACACCTAGAGGTTCTAGAGGTTGAAACCCTCGTGCATGTAGAAAAGGAGTTTGAAAGAAAGTAGTTACAAAATTATAAACTCGAACACCCATATCTTCATTTACAAAGAAAAGCATAGATCTCAACCAAAAAAGTGTATTTTTCTATAGAAGAAAACTTACAAGATAACAAATTCAAGTAATGGCTTGATTATGAGAAAGTTACATAGTACAAGCCACAAGACGAAGATAAATTACCCGTTCCTTAGAAAGATGGCTCAATGAAGGAAGCCGAATGAATGGAACAACCATTATCAGAAAGTGAAGCTCCAAAAATTGAATGAAAATAGAGCACAAAATGTAAATGGCATTCAAAAACACCCCATTTGAATGCAAAAAGAATAGTGAGCTTCAAACGAGTACCCAAACCCAACTCAAGCTCAAAATTAAGACTAATGGCAGCAAATATAACCAGATTTCGAAGAAAGGTTGCAGAACCATGCCGATACTCATGATACCTTGAGTACTACTTCCACAAAGAGATTCAAATAAATGACCTTTAAAATTAAAATAATAATGCAGAGGCTCGTGAGGATAAAGAAGCCAAGCCTAGAAATTTATTTTTTTTTGCAAAGCTCAAAACAATAATACCCACAATCATTTCTAACAAATCATGCTCTAAGCTCAAATAGTCAATAATGGGAGCAAATTTTGCATTCAAAGCTTCACAATGGAACAAATTTAGAGAGGGAAATAGAGATCAAGCATGCATCAATAGCGGCTCTTGAAGAAATTTTTCTAGGGCTTCGCCACATAGACAATAGTTAAATGAATAATGAGCTAAGCCTCATTTTACTCTACCATTCCGAGAACTAACTCACCAAGAACCCTAACTAAATCAGATTTAGAAGATTAATGGCAAGCCTCGGATGTGTCGAAGATCAACACATACAAAGTTTCATGCAAAAATCAAAGGTAACCACACAAAGATAAACAATCCAGAATGGTTAGGGCACTCAAGATCGATGGCCCAGATTCATATTGCAGACCAAACCAGTCACAGTGATGATCGACGGTTATGATTGATCGGGTACTTAAGATCAATGGCTAAGGATTGAGCTCAAATCCACAAAGAATGAAATTAATATAACTCAAGATTAATGGTTCAGTATGGTTAGGGTACTCAAGATCAATGGTGCCTGATCAAAGTTACATTTAAAACATTTAATCCACTCTCACTTGCTAGATCAAGCCACAAAAAGGATCGATGGTAATAGATCAATGTGAAAAATCAACGACCACCATCATATTTTCAATGCCAATGAAATTAATGCAAAGTTCCAACAAGGCAAAAGGAAGGTTTGAGCATCATGGTGAAGGGGGCCACCCCCATTGAAATAAAATCATTGCATTGACCTTGGTTAAAGGTCTAAAATATATGTCAAGAAATAATCAAATACCGACAACCAATGACAATGTAATGATAATCCAAAAGGAGGGTCAGTAAAATATTATGACCATGATCAAATCAAGAGGGCCCCTTTTCAAAACATGTGATTTTTGATAAAGTATATGTCGACCAAATCAAACTAAGACCACATTACCTTATACTTTCCAAAAACATCCTTAATTTCTCTAAAAAGGTGGCCAATGCAAGAATGATATCAGAAAGTGTAGCATCAGAGTGGTCCCCACAGAGAGGAGGAGAGGAAATTTTACCATGCATGGTCAACACAAAGATCTCACAAGTGCCCCCACTATGGGTGAATTAAAGTTGAGTAGTTTTTACTAAGGTATAAAAAAGGTATTATTTTTGCTTGCAGAGGTTGAAATTTTGCATGTTACCACAAGAAGACAAATAGGTGTCATCATCAGAACTTGCAGGTGGTCCCCACAGAGGATGAATGCATGGGTGAATTGTTTTTACAAAGTATTGCAAATAAAGAAATTATTTTTCTCACACAGGGATTTTTTTTTGCATGTGCATCCAAGGGGATTAAAAAGTGCTAATATTATCACTAAAAGTGGATCAAGTTGCATATGTAACATAATCAGATAGAAGATAGATATTGCATGCATTTGAGAATAATTTCTCATTAAGAAAAGCTTATTATTATCCAAATTATTCATCCAACTTTATTAAAAATAGAACAGTCAACTGTAATTTGACTAGTTGTATTTTTGTAACCAAGGCTATTAATGCCTCATTGTATTAGCATGTTTATTTTTATTCCTTTATTTATTCATGATAAAGGGATAAAAATAGGATGAATGGGCGAGTACAAATTTTAGCCTATTTTAAATATGGAATGGGTGAATAATTTTTGCTATATATTGTGTGTAATTAAGGCATAATGGATGACCTTTTTGGAAACAGAGTGCTGAAGTAGATTTTGCCAGTTTTCCCTTTGAATGAGAGTTGATTTCTGCCTTTCCAATTATTTACAGTGTCATGTATACTTTATTATTTCTTGTGAATGTCAAATTCCCTGATTGATCATCTTACCTTGCTACAAATTTAGTTATTTCTGCATAATATTAGTGTGCATGTTTATCTTAACAATATTGTTGTGAATCATTCCCTCAATACATCAAGTGTTTTGCTTAATATTATACTTGAAAAAAATTGGTTTGTGCATCCAAAATCTATTCTCAAATATTTGTGCATGTACTCAGTCAAATACCTTAACAAGTTTGGTGTATCACCCCAGTTTTTAATTCATTTATAGTCATCTTTTACCCTCAAAACCCCAAAAAATATTTTAGGATACATCAAGAAGGAACCAACCTTGATACCGGAGACTCACCTCAACAATAGGTATACCCATAGACCTGAGGTGTTTCCATTGTATCTATGAAAGAGAGAGATCCAAAGAAAGCTTAGAACCCATGTAGTCATCTCTCTACAGGGTGCACTTTCGAGAGATACCAAAGAGCATGGTGAATATAAAGATGTGGTGATCACACATTGGTAACCTATTTTAAGTTTGTAATGATTAACTATTATTAGAGGCAAAGTGTCTAAAATTACTTACATATGCAAGTTTTGGTAAGAAACATAAGATCAAGGATTTTCTATAACTAGAAGACAACATATTAAATATGTCCATGAAAAAATATATGATAATGGTAACCATGGTATAAAATCAAAACCGACACCCTCGGGGAATGGAAAGAATTAATGGTAAGGATAAAATTGAATGTAACTACATTAAATAGTGTATATAATGTAAATAAAGGTCTAATTTAGATATTGAAGGGTGAGTTTAAGGTGAGATCCATGAAATTTTAAAGAACACATGATTATCTTAGTACTTAAAAGAAGAAGAATATCATCACAATAATTAGGAATTAATGTAAGGATTGAAAAATGAGTTTATTTTTTCATGATAATTAGGAGACGTGATAAGGTAAGAGAAACATGTAGGACCAATGATATAATAGTTAAAATAATTGTCTAATATTATTACATTTATTTTAAGGGGGAGTTAATACTTTTCAAAGAAATGGTCAAAAGAAAAGTATCAAAGTCTAAAGAAATAGAAAAAAATAGAAACATCATTCCAATAGGAGTTATGTGCCATATAGAATACCCATTATAAACTATTATTTATTATTGAATAGTTATTTCATTGGATTTATTTAATAAATATTCGATTCATATAGGGAACAAAGTGAATTTGTTGATAAAATATGCATGGAGTAGGATGGGAAAATATATTTTACACTCCATGAATATCCTATTATTTATTGTTTTTTATTGATAAACACTTTTACTAGAGCTATGAATTAGAGGATGAATGGGGTCCCACCTTTACATTAAAGAGCATAAAAACAATACATAAAGTGGTTTATTAGCCATAGAAAAATATATATAGAGGAAGATAACAAAAATATAGGCAAGATACTCAACTAGACTCAACATAGAAAAAGAACTATGTATTACCTATACGGAGATCCAAAATCAGTTATTAGAAATCTCTGCATTTTCCATGGGATGTAATGGAATTACTAGTATAAATCTGATTATCAGCAACAATAGAACACCAAAGAACATAAGATTGTAGATAAATGATCTCAATATGCAAGTATAATACCTTAGCCACTTTGAGGGGAAACCTCCAACCATATAATAAGACTCAAATTCTCAACATGATGATTAATTACTCATCACTACCACCTATACATACCAATCCTATGCTATGGCCAACACCAAGGTTGACCTACTAAACATATGAAAACATAAATGAATAATATATGACAAGAAGAGAGAATATGTAAGCCATAAGTTAACACTACATATCCAATATAAGATACATGACTAAGGGCATAACATTTCCCTCCCCTTTAAACAATTATTATCCCCAATGTTGCAAACCTTGGATTTTGCTGCACAAATGCTTCATCCTCCCATGATGCATCCTCAATATTCATATCCTTCCACTTGGATCAGGTACTCATGTAATGACTCCGGTTCTTAATCTTTGGTGCATGTCCAAGAATACCTTCTAGTTCCAATATGATTCTTCCTTCATCATCAAGTTCAAGAAGCATTGATTGGGTGGAAATCTACTTCGAATAACTTTATTCAAGCAAGAAATATGGAATACTATATGTATTTTACTTCTTGGAGGGAGATCCATCTTTAATGCCACACTACCAATTTTATGCAAAACTTGGTAAGGACCATAATATTTATGAGAAATATTATTATCCTTATTCTATTTTTTAATGATAACTACTTATATGGTTGAAACCTTATAAAAACAATGTCACCCTCTTCAAAGTGTTTCTCACTACAATTTCGATCAACCTGTTTTCTTCATGCACTTTTGTGCCCTTTCCAAATTCTCTCTAAGAATAGAGAGTACCTCGTAATGGTGTTGAATTTTATCTTCAATTTCTCTCACCTTTAGTTTGACCTTCAAGATAGATATATTAGTGATGGAGGATGGCACCCATAAAGTGAAAGAAATGGAGACATTTTGGAGGAGGTATGAAATGATGTATTATACCACCATTCTGCAAGTGGAAACCATTTCAACCATCATTCTTGTTTATCTAAAATAAAAATCAAAGATATCCCTCCAAACATTTATTTACCACCTCATTTTCCCCATCGATGGGGGATGATATGATGAACTCGGGCCGCTTGGGTACCCAAACAAGAAAAAAATCAGTCCAAAAATTTCTTGTAAATATCGGATCACGATCACTTATTATAATTTTGGGCATGCCATAGAGCTCTTTAACTATCTCCATAAATGAGATGGCAACTGTACTAACTATGAAAGGATGAGCCATTGCACAAAAATGAGCATACTTGGTAAGTATATCCTCCATGACCATGATGATTATTTTACCTTCTATTTGAGGTAATCTTATGATTAAATCCATTGATACCTCTTCCCATATCTTGCTAGGAATAGATAAAGGTTGGAGGAGACCTAGTGTCTTAATGGTCTCACCCTTATTACGTTGGCACACCAAACATTCTGCCACAAATTTTTGAACATCTCCTTTCAACCTCTCCCAAAAGATATCATACTTAACTCTATGATAATTTTCCAAGAACCCACAATGGCCACTTAGTGGAGAATAATGGATCTCTAAAATAACATGGTGTTTAAGTGTAGAGTTCTTACAAAAATATAACCTATATTTGTACCACAATGTATCCCTATTCCTTATAAATTATTCTAATATGGTTGGATCTATTTGGAGATTTTGAATGAGAGTATGGGTTATGTCATATTTATTCTATTCTTCCCTTTCTTGATTTACCCAGTCTTCCTTTATTATATAAATGGAACATAACAAAGCTTTTATGGACTCATCCCTCCTAGATAGAGCATAAATGACCACATTTCCTTCCCTTTCTTATAAATAATCTCAAATTCATACCCCAAAATCTTAGTGGACACATTTTATTTCTCTTATGAAGATAGTCATTTCTCCAAGAAGTATTTTTAACTATCATGATCAGTTTTTACCTTGAAGTTTCTACCCATCATGTATGGTATCCATTGTTTACCTTGTAATATTGCCATCATTTCTTTATTATATGTGGGCTTCAAAAATTATTTCCTTTTAGTTGTTAGATCTCAAATGCTATGGGATTTCCTTCTTGCATAAGTACAACTATGATCCCATTTCTGAAGCATCGATTCAACTATGAAGGTCTTGGAGAAATCTAGAGTTACCAATACTAGACTGGTGCACATTGCTACCTTCAATTTTTCAAATTCCCTAGAAGTTTCCTCATCCCGATAAAAGGATTATTTCTTTAATAATTTTATAATTAGTGCTTTTATTCAACCATAGTTTTTACAAATATGCAATAGTACCCTTTGAGACCTAAGAAATATCATAAATTCTTGAGATTTCTTGCGACTTCCCATTCCACCATGGCATGTATCTTGTGAGGGTCCACCTTAACACCTTTACGAGAGACAATATGGCCCAAGTATTCCACTTCATGTACCCAAAAATAACATTTCAAAGGATTGGCCTATAGTTGATGTTTCTATATGTATTCCAATATTGTATTGACATGATGTAAATGTTTTTCCCAAGATCTATTGTAGATGAGGATATCATAAAATAATACCAAGAAAAATTACACAGAATGGCCTCAATACTAAATTCATAAAACTCTTAAATGTAGATGGTGCATTAGTAAGACCAAAAGGCATCACTAGGAATTTATAATGCCCTTGATGAGTTCTGAAGGATGTCTTATGAATATCTTATTTCTTTACTCTAAGTTGGTGATACCTAGAATGCATATCTAGTTTTGTAAAATAAATTACACCCTGTAATTCATATAATAAATCATCAATGACAGGAATAGGAAACTTATATTTGATAGTGTACTTGTTGAGTTCTCTGTAGTCTAGACACATGTGCCATCTTCCATCCTTACAGCACACCATCACCACTAAAGCAGAATAAATACTCTGACTATGATGAATAATACCCATTCCCAACATTTCCTCCAACATCTTCTCGATCCCACTCATTTTCACATATGGGTATATATAAGGCCTGATGTTGGGGGGTTGGCTTCTTAGAATTAACTAAATGGCCTGACCATGATCTCTTTTAGGAGGAAATACTCTAAGATCCTTGAAGACATTTTCATGTTGATCAATAACCTTCTAAAGATCAGGATGCATTACCATCATTAGTGGTTGAAATTTCATGGAGAACAATCGTGCTACAAAACCTTCAACACCCTTTTTAAGAATCTTCTACATTTGGTGAAATCTAACAACTTGATTTTTTTCTTGTTATCGAAATTTAAACTATTTACCCTCAAAATGAAAGTACATGAAAATTCCTATAAATTTATCTCTATGGTACCCAAATTTGTGAGCCACCGAACACCTAAGACAAGATCATCTCCACCTATGGGAATAGTAAACAACGTATACTCTAATGTGTAGTCACCCATCATAAGTCTAATTTTATGGAATTTACTTGAACATTGGACTGTGCCACCATCTGCAATCATTACTTGAAATTTAGGTGTTGGGTAGATGAAACAATTTAGCCTTGCTGCTAGCTTATGATTGATGAAATTATGTGTGCTCCCCAAATCAATCAATACTATCACCTTTTACTTCTTAAGATAACCCACGACTTGAAGGGTTTGTGGAGTACTAATACCTAATAGAGCATGACATGAGATATTGGGATGTGGATCTTTAAAATTTTACTCTAATTTATCCACTTCCTCACTTAATTTTTCTCATATTCTTCCTCATCACCACTCCCTTCAATGTAGAAAAAATTTATAGCAAATTTATGATTTGGTCCATATTTTCTATCATAGTTAAAACACAACCCTTTACTTTTTTTTCTTCAATTTGTTGAGGTGTCAACCAAACTGAATAAGGGTATGATGGAGGCAAGCTGCTACGGTATTTTATGTTAGTTAAGGACTTCCTTCTACTAGAAATAAATTTTTATTATGCCATACACATCATGATAATAGAATCATAAACTTGAGTGGATCAAACATGTGCACCTCACACTCAATGTGGTCCTTAAGACCCCAAGAAATAATCCATTCAGATAATATTCTATAATATCATCCACATGCAAGGAAATATTTTTGAATTTATTGACATAATCCTTTACTAAACTTATTTTTCATAACTTTGCAAATTAGTTGAAGTAATTTTCTGACACACTAGAACTATAGTGTAATTAAATATCTTTAGTGAAAGTTGTCCATGTGACACTTAGACCATTCTTCTACCTTTGAGTATATAACCAATAATACCAGATAAATTGGTCAGGTTCTAGATATAAGAATGTTATGGTCACCTTTCATCCTAATGGGATCTGATGGAGATCAAAGAAAATATCCATTTGGGTAATCTAATTGAGTAGATAATTTCCATTGAATTTAAGCATTTCAACTTTTGAATAATGCCTCTCCATTTGTGAGGATATCCTTGAATGTGTAAAGGATCCTCCTTGATTGAAGTGATTTGGACTTGTGTGAGTATTTCTAGAGGAAAACATATGACTAGAATTGGGATTTTGTTTGAAAGACTGAGCAACAACTCTTGATTCATTGATTGAAAATTTGTTTGAAGTTCACCCCTAAATATACCTTTTAGATGAAGAAGCTCATTATTGAGGTCATCCTTACTTATCATATTATTTACCCTTTCTTGAAGTTGGATGAATACCTCAGATACTTCTGAAACAAAATTTTCTAAATCCATATCTTCCTTATTTGGGGTTATTCCTAGAGTTTCTTGACCTTTCCTTGGCCTCGAGTTGATCTACCATTCCTGATGTAGGGTTTGGGACTTGGGGTAGAAAGAATAGGAAAAAAATTTAGGGTTTGGGGTTTTTAAACTTACTATCCAAATAGGGAAATAAAAAATAAGAAACCCTAGCTAATTTTTCAAAAGCTTTATGAAAATATAAGAAATTTAGAAAATTTCAAAAAATTGTAACCTAGGTAGCTGAATTATGAAAAACCATAAAACCTCTATAAATTTTGCAAAACATGTCAAAAATGTTTAAAATTTAGAGAAGATATTACTTGACTAATTTTTCCACACCACAAAACTAATTGAAGAAAATTTATCTACCAATTTTGAGATATAGCCAAAACTTCACAATTAGGGTGTGATATAGTGCTGGCCGAGATCAGGATTTGATACCACATGTAATGAAACTAATAGTATAAATTTGATTATTAGCAGAGCAATAAAAAAAAAAAGAACACAAGATTGCGAGATAAATTATCTCAAAATAAAATTACCCACTTCAAAGGGGAAATCTCCAAATCATATAATAATACTCAAATTCTCAATATGATGATTAACTACTCCTCACTACCACCTATATATAGTAATCCTATGTGTTATGGCCAACAAAGAAGGAAAACCTACTAAACATATGAAATAATAAATGGATAATATATAACAAAAAGAGAGAATATTTAAGCCACAAGTTGGCACTATATATCCAATATAGGTATAAGAATAAGGGTGTAGCATGGGATGAGCTTCATTGCAAGTAGCATTCCATCCACCGAGCTTTCCTTAGGAGATGAGATTAGACATTATCACAAGATAGGAGTAGGAGGAGATTTCAATTACATGAAACATGTTAATTTGGGTAGGGGAAGGACTAATTGGCTTAGCCAATTTGGCAAGATTAAGAGGAGGAACCTGAGAGGGCCTAGTTCCTTTTATAATGGTAGATAATATGAACCAATATAACGAACTAAAATAGGATCTTATTCCTCTTTAAATTTCTATGCAAACTCTATGATCAACCCACATGAAGGAGACATAATATTTAATAAAAAATAGGTCGATGCCGTACACACCTAAGATAGGTCATCCTCAAATCCACATTGATGCCGAGAATCTATGAAGTGATTAATAATGAATAATAAAACTTATTTATTAGGGTTAAGAAGAAGTCTGGTGAGAAAAAAAGATGCCTATGATTTTGAGTTGATACAAGCGCAACCCAACCTTAGCAGAGATAGTTTGGCCTAATTATAAATTCAATAGAATTCATGACTCGAGGGAGATAACACTTGAAAAACCTTATGAGGAGGTAAGGAGAGAAAAAAATAAGAAGGAAATTTCATGCTTCTCTCTGCAAAGGTGAATAAAAGGATATGGGGGAAGAGCCATCATGCGTAAAAAACATAGAAAATAGAGAAATCAAAATGAAAAGGACATAACCATCTAATCTGGTAAAAGGATCTATCACATGTGTCAAAAGTACTTCACCTCATGTGAAGGAATGTTTGATATAGCATGAAGGATAATGGTGTCAAGGAAATCCCAATGCTCACCATGGATATTGTAGACACCTAAATATGACTACATAGTTTTAATACTAAAATTGTTATTATCTTATTTCCCTTCATTTCATTATAGTCATTAATTTAATGCTAATTACCTAACATTTTCATTCATTTTGGTCAATCAATGACACTTCATTAATTAAATACCCTTCCCCATCTTGTATGCCAATTAACAACACTTCATTTGTTAAAATTATCTTTCAATTATTTAATTAACCAATATTAATTAATTAAGTCTTTAAATATTTTATTTTAATTATAAACATGTTGTCTCTCGAAAAGGCTTTTTGTTTTCCAAGTTAAATTAAATTTTTTAGCTCTCACCCTCCTAAATTATTTAAGCCAAGTTGAAAGTTCGAAGAGATAGAAAAATCCATGCCCTAGAGTTGTTTCAAACCCCCAGTCTACTTGTTTTGACAAACTTTCCATTTTCCTATCTGGACGCGTGAACATTTTACTATTGTCCTCATTTGAATGAAATTTTTAAACTTTTTATGACCATGGATCATTGAACCTTGTATTGTTTTCAATTCCTTGGTTCATGAAATAAAATTTGAGGATTGGGCACAAAATGGTGGAGTTTTCTTCTTCTCTACATTTTTCCACAGTCAGGAATGACGGGAAGATCTTCCTGTTAAATTTTTCCTTAGCATCCATGGGTAATACATGGGTCTCTCTGATTGGATGTGGTTTGGTCATATTTCAAGGTCTAGTGGAAGCCTCCACACATCCAAACAATGTAACTCCAAGGGAAGGGTCCAAGGGATAGTCTTCAATTAGGCGCAGGCTTTCCACATGTCCTAGGTACAAAATGAAGGTAAAACATGATAAAATTAGCTAAGTATGGAAGGCTTAGTGGATGGATCAACATGCCTCATTAGCACAGTTTTAAGATTCAAAGCCAAGGGCAGTCCTCAAGCTTGCGATAGTACTCCATGTGTCCTAGGTCCAAAAGGGATAGAGCGTAGATCGTTAAAATTGGATAATTATGGATGAACCAGCAGAGGTCTCCACATGCCATAATGATGCAATTCTAAAAGTAACACAAAAGGGCCAATTTCCAAATGAGCACCAGATCGCCACGCATCTAGGGTCAATAGAGAGATAAAGTTGGCAGTTGAAAATTCTAACCCTAGAGGAAGGAGACACGCATCGAAATGACACCATTTCAAAAGTAAAATCCAAGAGTCAGTCTCCAAGTAGTGCCAGCTCACGTGTCCTGGGCCCAAAAAGAGACAAAGCCGATCATTGAAATTGACTAAGTATGAGTAGGTCTGCGGGAGCCTCCATGTGCCTCAACGGTGCATTTCAAAGTAAGATGAAAGGGACAATCTTCAAATAAGCATTGGCTCACCACGTTAGGAACTAGTGGAAGGAGACACACATCAGCTTAGCACAATTTCAGAAGGCACTTCTAAAGTGGAAACTCAAATCAGCACCATCTCTCCATGTGTCTAGGGGTCAACATGAGTCAAACAGAATAGAGCCCGAATCGGCTAAGTATGAAGGAACCAAGCAGAGTTCTCCACATGTTAGACTAGTATAACTTAAAAGAAAAAATCTAGAGGCAGGCTCCAAATGAGTGCTGGCCCTCCACGCGTCCAGGGTAAGATATATAGCCCCACCAAAAAAAAGGTAGACAGTCAAAGCATCTACATGCCTATTCCAATCAATGCCTTCCATGTGGGTGGCCCAGATTTAAAGTTGTAAAAGCAAATCAAATGACCCATGTTTTAACTAGAAAAATAATGTAACGACCAAGTATTTTAAAACTATTTCTTTCCACCATAAGCATTTCTCTGTGAATCAAGAATTTGAAGGGGTGTGAACAGTTAGAATAGGTT
The DNA here is from genome assembly GCA_018340775.1 of Taxus wallichiana var. yunnanensis. NCBI lineage: Eukaryota > Viridiplantae > Streptophyta > Pinopsida > Cupressales > Taxaceae > Taxus > Taxus wallichiana. The sequence continues at coordinate 156,831,207 of CM031243.1, read as the reverse complement.
GTAACTATTTATTTCTGGTTTGATGAAGTGTAACCATTTCTTGTGGGATATATGATGGACTCTAAAAGTCATTGTAAGGGCTGGAAATTGACCTTGGTAAACTCACGAGTGCATTGTACTCGAGAGAAAGCAAAGGAGTTAGCCATTTTTCTTCCATTTTCCCCCCTTTTCTCAATTTCCTCCATTTCTCCACTATGTACAACTTCTAATTAAGCATCAATACAAGAAGAAGGATTTTGTAGCCTCTTTGATGAGGAGATTTTAGAAACTTTGAGTTCACAATCTTATCTTGTCTTGTTTCCATTTGCAAGGTTGTTTCTTCCCATGAATTCATGTGATGATTTTTCTAACTAGTGTGTGCAGAATATGATTTCCTACCTATAACATTAGTTCTCCTACCTATTTTCTCACTCCCTTTCCCACTTTTAGACAAATTTATCTCTTGCAAGTATCTACAAGCTTTGTCGCAAGGTCAGTGGAGTGCCCCTGTTGGATCCCCGACCGAAAGGCCACCACAGAAATCCACATTTTTTCATGCATGCATATATAGTTACTTGCACCGGTTAAGTAGAGGGACTTAGATTCCTAGAGCATTGGGAAGGAATTGAAAAAAATTCCACCTAAAAATTTCCTCCAACAGCTTTTTTAGCACCCACCATGGGGTAGATTTAGCAAAGATTTGCACATGAATACGAACCACAAGGTCATAAAATTCAAAAAAAAAAAAGAGAAAATTTCTGGAATTCGAATGTCTATATGAGCCACATGGATTCAAGTCATGGATATTATGGGAAACCCTCCTCTATTGAAAGACCCAATTCACTCTTCCACACCTAAGAAGATGTTGCTTCAGATTTGAGGAAGCTATCCGGCATTATAGAAAAGTGCTAATCACTACTTCATTGCCACAAGAATTCTAGACCTTGAAGAGGAACACACTATTGAATTGGAGAGGAAAAGATGAATTCCAACACCACGAATAAGAGCATATATTTTCAAGCTGGTAGATAAAAGATACACCCGACAACAGAGACAAGGAGGAAAAATTGATCCCATTTTTGAGGAACTTCAAAGGAGACAAGAGCTACTCGGAATCTAGAGGCTTCCTTCTCAAGCAACCGGTCACGTTGGGAACCTGATTGTTACCAATCCTTTGGATGGTGAATTTCCATACATCAATGATAACCTTGAATATTTCACCGACGTAGAGACCGAAGAAGAATCTAGAGAAAGAAAAGCAAGAGTAGAAGAGGAAATAAGAGCTCAACTCGAAGAAATTGAGAGACTTCAAGCCGAGGCAGAAAAGAGTAGCAAAAAAAGCCACAACCTTAGCAAGGTTGGAAGATAGAAATAGACATAGAATGGGAGATTGTGATCATGAGTGTGAATGTGATCATGAGGCCCATAGGCCTAATGTACCATGGGGAGGAAACATCGGTCCACTAGCTCTTGCTTAACCACTCCATGAGCTACCGAGAGGCTTGAGAAAAAACTTCCCAAAATTTAGAGGGGATGGTTCTCAACTCCTTGAAGAGCATGTAGCAACATTTATCACTTCTTGCAATGTGTTGGGTGTTGAGGATGAAGATGTGTCAGTCTGACTCTTTGTGGAGTCACTTCAAGAAAAGGATGTTGAATGGTTCTACATGCTACCCCCAGGTATGTCACCTATTGGGAAGATATAAGAAGTGCATTCGAACACAGGTTCAAGACCACAAAATATTTTTAGGATATTTTGGTCCAATTAGTAAAAATGAAGAAATAAACCTTCGGGTCAATGAGGGACTTCATAGAAATATACGATAGAGTGATAAAAATTATCCTTGAAGATGTGGTGCTTCCCAAAAATAATTTGAAGAGGTTTTTCATCGTGCTCGCCATCAAGTATATTTCTTCCTCATAATATCCCAACTAAGAACACCGAGGCAAGCCCAGACTTTGTAATAGAAACCAATGATGATCTAATCCTTTCTGGATAGTTGAAAGCCCCCAATGGGAAATAAATGGGTCAAAATTCAAACTCTTTCACCACAGATCCGATGTTCCAAAAAATGGAAAATGACTTGGTTGCTTTGAAGAAGCATCTATCTCGATCACAATGTGGAATGCCTCAAGGAGGCCAAACCCTCCAAATAGGCCAAAGATTGGTCCACCTCCTTGTCTTATTGCTCTTGAAGCACCACCAGTCAATGCCATCTATGACACCAAAGAGCTAGAGGAGGAAGTAGAAATTGATGAAATTGAAGAAGAAAACATGGAAGATTATGAAAACTATCTTGAGATTGAGGAAGTTGATATGCACAATGGCCTAATTGAGTATGTTGATGATGAAGATGAAGGTGATGAAGAAGTTCCAAGTTTCTCATGTGTTGTTTTCACTCGTGCTCAATCTAAGAAAGGATAAGAAGAAGAATAAATAAGATTTCCTCCAGAGGTTACACAAAATAAAATCATCAGCAGAGGATCACCATTACCACCTTCTTTGGAGTTGGCCAAAGAAAAAATAAACTCACTAGTTTCCAAAGAGCACACTACTATACCAAGTAAGTCATTTTATCCTTCTTCCAACTCAAAAGTTGCTAAGAATAATTCTCTTCTAAATGTTGGTCCTGTAAAAACATCTAAAGTTCAGTCAAAGCCTACACCCTCACCCCCTTTCAAGCTAATTGTTACTACTATAAAAGAGAACCCAACACAAAAATTAGCAAATTTTCTACCATGTAGATCTTCCTCAATTTCAGGGTCCTCTTCCTCTCTCACCAATTCCCATTTTACTTTGTAGAACATGCAAGAAAAACTAAATTCTAGCTCTCTAAAATAGAATACCTATAAACACATCTTGCCCAATTTAATGATTCATTAATATTTTCATAGCGGTAACCCTGTATCCTCGAGTCCTAATTATAAAGGCTTACTACCCACACCATCCACACCACCTTCCCAAAACATGCTAGCCCTCAGTGCCTCCAAAACCAATAGGGTTGAACCTTTCTACCTGTCACTCCTCATTAAAGGCTTCCAGCTAAATAATTGTATCATAGATTCTAGAGCCTCAAACAATGTGATGCCACCAAAGTTACAAATTATCTAGGCCTCACTTTGACCTGGGTAAATGGTACATGATACTTAATGGAATCCAAACAAGTTCCATTGGTAGGAAGAATCAAGGATGCACAAGTGGCACTAGCTGATTTTCCAGACAAGAAGGTGCTCTTGACCATACTAGTAGCAGACATCCCAACATCCTTTGGTATGATTTTGAGCAGAAGTTTTTAAAGAGACCTAGGTGGAGAAATAAAAATGGAATGGTCATATGAAACTATCATAGTAAAAGGAGAGATGAAGAAGTTTCTACCGATAAGAAAGATGAATTTCATAGTACAAAAGTCTCGATGATCTCGAAGCAAACATTCTATTTCAAGATTGTGGGCTAGAAACTACTTCCTCACATCAAAAAAGGAGAACTTATCACTTCTCATGGAGGAAGAGGAAGATAAAATTTGGACAATGGGATTTGATGGAAGTCATTCTAGAGTAGGTTCAAGAGATGGGGTAGTGTTGTACTCTCCTTCCAATGAGTTGTACCCATTTTCCTACAAGTTGCAATTTGATAATACAAACAACACTGCAGAGTATGAAGAACTACTCTTAGGCACATGAGTGCAGAGAGGACATGGGAATCAAGAAACTAAGATGCTGAGGTGATGCAGAGGTTGTAAGAAAGTAGGCCCACCAATAATATTAGGTGAAGAATCCAAGACTCTGGTTATACATAAAAAGAGTGTGGGACTGCATTGAATCTTTTGATGCATTTTCCATTGAAGCTATTCCAAGGGAATATAATGAAAAGGTTGATTCTCTTATAGTGTCAAATTCCCTAGTGACACCTCATCCTTCTTTTGGTAAAGACAAAGTGACCATTGAAATGGTTTTCAAGCCTAGTGTACTGCATAATACAAACCATTGGCAAGTCTTTAATGATGATAACCAAATTCTAGGATTTCTAGAGCAAAGGGATAATTTCAATAGTATCTTCTTCGAAGGAGGTGAAAATCCACACTGAGAAGCATCCCCCAAAGAAGATAAAGAAGGAATTGAAGGGATTGATGATGAGGGAGTAATCAAATTGAAAGGGAACAAAATTCCTAAAGGCCTAGTCTCTTTAGAAGACCTCTTTGACAAACATGACAGATTCATTCAAGAGAAAGAAAATCAATCTTCTTGGTGCCCAACTAATTTTGATAAAGAAAACATTGGTACCCTAGAGGAGCCAAGGATGGTCAATATTGGAAAATGTTGCTTGCCTGAAGAAAAAAGAATGTTTGTTGCTTTACTCAAGAAATAATCAGATGTCTTGGCCTACTCTTATGATGAAATCAAATCCTTCCATCCAAAGGAAATGCACCACTCAATTCCTTTGAAGTAGGATGCTAAGACCTTCAGGCAGAAACAAAGTCTCAGACAACCCAAAGATTGATGATACCATCAAGGAGGAAGTAATGAAGATGCTTAATGCAAGGATCATATTTCACATCCACCATTCAACGTGGGTAGCTAACATTATGCCAGTGTAGAAGAAGAATGGTGAAATAAGGATATGTGTAGATTTTCATAACTTGAACCAAGCATCACTAAAGAACAACTATCATCTTCCTATCATGGACCATATCTTGCAAGTAGTCATTGGATGGATTCTCGGGATATAATCAAATCAAATTTGTAGAGGAGGACCGTACCAAGACAGCCTTTACAATACCTTGGGGCACTTTTGCATACAACAGAATTCCTTTCAGCCTAATCAACACAGGAGCTACATTCCAAAGGGTGATGGATTTGGCCTTCAAATATCTAAAGCATTGTATTGTCATATATCTAGATGATCTCATATTATTTTCAAAGAAAAGGGGATCATATCTATCACTTAGAACAGTACTTGCAAGGTGTAGGAAACATGACATATTACTAAATCCAAAAAGTGCATTTTGGGATCACGAAGGAAAGTTATTGGGGCACATTGTGAACAAAAATGGAGCACACATTGATCCCGAGAGGGTTAGAGCCATTCAAGCATTAGCCCCACCCACAAACAATAAGGGAGTTCATTCATTCTTTGGAAAGGTAAACTTTCTTCACCATTTCATGCCCGAGTTTGCTGAATTGACAAAACACATTACGTCCATGATGAAACCTCAAGAAAGTTTCAAATGGAACAATGAAGGGAAGGAAACATTTGAAGAGATAAATAAAGCCATTGCCAAGGCTCCAACCCATCATGTGTATCCATTTTTAACAAAGAATTCATCATGTATTGTTATGCATCAGAGCATACACTCTCTGTTGTTCTTGTTCAGAAAAATGATGAAGATGTTGAAGCACCTATTGCTTTCATGAGTTGTCCTTTGAAGAAGCATGAGATAAAGTACAACCAATTGGAGAAGCATGCCTATGTAGTGGTCAAGGCTATAAAAACTTCAGGTTTTACATCCTCAATTCTCATATAGTGGTGATGGTCCCTGACAACGCAATCAAGTCCATCTTGACACAGTAGGATCCCGAGCTAAAAGAGGAAATTGGATTGCAAAGACTCAATAATATGACTTGGAGATTCAAACCTCTAATTTGGTAAGGGGAAATGGCTTGTGCAAGTTGATTGCTGAAGATGAAACTCTCAAAGTTCAACATGGTGAAGAAACATGTACTTGCTCAACTTGTTCAGAAGACAACCCACTGGTTCTCTTTGTCACCACTACCGATGAGTGGTACACTGATATTGCCTACTACTTAACTTATGGAGAATTCCCTCCTCATATTGATTAAAAAAAAATAAGAACACTCAAGATGAAGGTAGCCAAGTTTGTGATATAGAATCATGCACTTTACAAAAGAGGCCTGGATGGTTATTTCCTCAGGTGCGTAGATAAAGAGCAACAAGAAAAGTTGCTTGAAGCATACCATAACCAAGCATGTGGTGGGAAATTTTTTTCAGAAATGGTCACTACACACAAGATCCTTTGAGGAAGGTATTATTGACCCACCATATTTGCAGACACTTAAGATTGGGTTTCTAAATGCAAAGCATGCCAACAATTCATTGGAAGACCACGAATCGCTGCATTACCACTTAGGCTTGTGGTTATTGAAGAACCATTTCAACAATGGGGGCTGGACTTCATTAGTGTTCTAAACCCTCACTCAAGCATGGGGTACACCTATGTACTCATAGCAATAGACTACTTCACCAAATGGGTGGAATCCATTCCAGCCAAACAAGCCAACACTGAAATAGTATGTAACTTCATCAAGGAGAATATTATAGTCCATTTCGAGTGCCATAGAAGATTGTAGCAGATAATGCTACCTATTTCTCTTCAAGAGAGCTGACCAAGTTTTTCTATAGCTATGAAATCTCCCTATCTCATTATTCTGACTACTATCCATAAGGAAATAGACAGGATGAATCAAGTAACAAGAACATTGTGACCATTGTCTGCAAGCTTGTAAATGAGAATCAAAGGAATTGGTACAAAAGGTTATATGACACATTGTGGGTGGATAGGATCACTCCTAAGAAGGAAATAGGTATGTCACCATTCCAACTATTGTATGGAGTTGAAGCAAAAATTCCTCTCACAATCGAGATGCCAACTCTCAAGTTGCTATAGGAAATAGAAGATGGTCAATACAAAGGTTCCATTGAAAAAAGGATCCTCTTTCTTGAGAAGCTGGAAGAAAATAGACTCTAGGTGGTGGATCGAATCAAAGAACACCAATTGAAAGTGAAGAAAATATTTGATAGGAGGGCCAAGGTAAGAGAATTCAAGGTTGGAGACTTTTTCCTGCTATGTGACAAGAGAAAAGAACCAAAGGGCAGCCATGGAAAGTTTGATTCATTATGGCTCAGCCCATTCCGAATTCATGGAACTTGTGGTGAAAATATTTTTCTCCTCTCATAATTGGATGGAATGCCATTGGAATCGCCTCTAAGTGGGTTGTCCCCACCCCCCACCCTTTACCATAGGTGTTTTTTGGGTGTGTTTCCCTTCTTGCTGGGTGGTTTTGTTTCCCCTTCTATTGTGTGCCATGTGTTTCCTTCCTTTATTGGGCTTGTGTGTTTCCTTATTCTAATATTTCTTTCTCAAATTTTTATATGAATCTGCAAGGTCCAATGGATAAGGCACTGGTCAACGTTATACGGTTTAAAAATTGAGATTCTGGATCCTCATACCATGTCTTCGCCATGCTCATTCCATGCCATGTCCCCAAGCTAGAACCAGTTGTTGTCTCTCAAAAACTGCTTTTTGTTTTCCATTTTAAATTAAAAATTTTGAGCTCTCAACCTCCTAAAGTATTTAAACCAAGTTGAAATTTTGAAGAGAGAAAATCCATGCCCTAGAGTTGTTTCAAATCCCCAATCTACTTGTTTCAACAAATTTTCCGTTTTCCCGTCTGACGACGTGTGAAATGTTTATTTTTGTCCTCATTTGAATGAAATTTTCAATATTCTTATGACCATGGATCATCAAACCTTGTATTGTTTTTAGTTCCTTGGTTCACAAAATAAAATTTGAGGATCGGGCACGAAATGGTGGAGTTTTCTTCTTCTCTACATTTTTCCACAGTCGAGAATGATGGGCAGATCTTACCTATTAAATTTTTCCGTAGCATCCATGGGTAATATGTGGGTCTCTCGTATTGGATGTGGTTTAGTAATATTTCAAGGTCCAGTGGAAGCCTCCATGAATCCAAATAACACAACTCTAAGGGGAAGGGTCCAAGGGGCAGTCTTCAATTAGGCACAGGCTTTCCATGTGTGCCAAGTACAAAATGAAGGTAAAACGAGCTAAAATCGATAAGTATGGAAGGCTCGGTAGATAGCTCCATGTTCCTCATCAGCGTAGTTTCAAGATTCAAATACAGGGGGCAATCCTCAAGCTTGTGCCAGTCCTCCACATGTCCCAGGTCTAAAAGGGACAAAGCCGATCGTTAAAATTGGCTAAGTATGGGCGGGTCGGTGGAGGTCTCCATGTGCCGCAATGACACAATTCTGAAAGTGACACAAAAGGGACAATTTCCAAATGAGCACTAGATCACCATGCATCTAGGGTCAATAGAGAGACAAAGTTGGCCATTGAAAATTCTAAACCCGGTGGAAGGAGAGATGTGTCAGCATGACACCATTTCAAAAGTAAAATCCGAGAGTCAATCTCCAAGTAGCACGAGCTCACCATGTGTCTTGGGCCCAAAAAGAGACATTCAATTGTTGAAATTAACTAATTTTGAGCGGGTCTTTGGGAGCCTCCACGTGCCTCAATGATGCATTTCAGAAGCAAGACAAAAGGCCCAATATTCAAATAAGTGCTGACTCGCCACATCAAGAACCGGTGGAAGGAGACATGTGTTAGCTTGGCACAATTTCAGAAGGTGCTTCCAAAGAGGAAAATCAAATTAGTGCCAACTCTCCATGTGTCTAGGGGTCAACATGAATTAAATAGGAACAAATCCCAAATTGGCTAAGTATGAAGGAACCGGCGGAGTTCTCCATATGTTAACCTGATGCAAGTTAAAAGAAAAAATCTAGAGGCATGCTCTAAATGAGCGCCAACCCTCCACACATCTAGGGGTAGATATACAAACCCGCAAAACAAAAGGTAGATAGTCAAAGCATGTGCAAGCCCATTCCAATCAATTCCTTCCATGTGTGAGACCTAGATTTAAAGTTGTAAAAGTAAATCAAACGGCCCATGTTTTAACTAGAAAAATAATGTAACGGTCGAGTATTTTAAAACTGTTTCTTTCCGCCATAAGCGTTTCTCTGTGAATCAAGAATTTGAAGGGACATAAACTATTAGAATAGGTTGTAACTATTTCTTGTGGGCTAGAGGAAGTGTAACCATTTCTTGCGGTCTAAATCATGGACTCTAAAATTCATTGTAAGGGTTTGGAAATTGATCTGGTAAACTCACAAGTGCATTGTACTCAGAGAAAGCAAAGGAGTTAGCCATTTTTCTTCCATTTTACCCTTTTTCTCAATTTCCTCCATTTCTCCACTATGTACAACTTCTGATTAAGCATCAATATAAGAAGAATTATTTTGTAGCATCTTTGATGAGGAGATTTTAGAAACTTTGAGTTCACAATCTTATCTAATCTTTTTACTATTTATAGGGTTGTTTCTTCCCATGAATGCATGTGATGAATTTTCTAACTAGTGTGTGTAGGAATCTAATTTCCTACCTACAACATTAGTTCTCCTACCTCTTTTCTCACTCCCTTTCCCACTTTTAGACAAATTTCTCTCTTGCAAGTATCTACAAGCTTTTCCGCAGGGTTAATGGAGTGCCCCTGCTGGATCCCCGACCGAAAGGCCACCACAGAAATTCACATTTTTCACGCATGCATATATGGTAGCTACACCGGTTAAGTAGAGGGACTTAGATTCATAGAGTGTTGGCAAGGAATTCACAAATTTGTCCAACCAAAAATTTCCTCACCAACAAAACCTTTTTATTTGATAAATCCCCTTTTAAACCCTTCAAATTCTACTAGTTTCCCTCTAAATCATCTCCAAATGGCTTCTATAAGCTTATCTTGGTCTATTAATTAATCCTAGTTGATTAATTAAATCACCTCCAACTCCCATGATTTGTTAATATATAATCAATATCTTCTAATCATATTTATCCATTTCTAATTCTACTCTACCTTTATCCCACATTCACTAGGATACAAGCTTCTCCAAAACTGGAAAGCTATATAAAGAACCTAATACACCTTGTCTAACCTTGCATCATGTCCTTGTAGGACATCTACACATGATAAGATATTTTCAATCTTGGAAGGCTTATTGATCAACCAACCTTTTCCATCTTGTACTTGGTAAAGAGTAGTAAGAGAAGAACCAAACATGGCTTCCATCTTCTACTTGGAAAATATTAGTAAGAGAAGAACCAAACATGACAATTAAGTAATATTGGTGAGATATCTTCATCTTCCATGGATAAATTTATTTTATCACACGTAACGTCATTTAGCTCATTAAAGGATTGCCTACAATTACAAAGCATATTTAAATATCAAATGATTGGTTTGCATTTAATGTTTTAATGTTTAATGCACATTTAGTTAAGCTTTTCCTTTCTAGCTTTATCATGATGTTTATGTTTGATTAACTAAGTTAGGAATCTATTTAGTGTTAGTTTCCTTTCATTAACTTATATTAGTTATATATGCATACATTTTACATGCCCAATAGGGCACCCTTTTGTATCATGTGTATTATTTGTTTTTGTTAAGTTTCATTTTCTCATTTGCATGCTAACCCTTTTTGAATATATTGACATAACTTGTGTTTCTAAGCATGTTTTGTTGAGTTTGCATGTGTTGAGTATTTCTTATAGGTATAAAGGAGGTGAAGTGATATAAAATTGGATCTTGATGGAAAAAATTTAAGATTTCTTCATGTTTTCATTTTAAAAGATTCATTTTTCATCATTTAACATGCTAGTTTTGTCAATTTGTTGAAAATCTTAAGTTTTTGAGCATGTATGTTAGTGTTTGATAGTGTTGAGTCTTATTTGCACATATTAAGGAGGTGGGTTGCTGTAAAAATGGGATATTGATGAGAAAAATTCAATATTTCTCCATGTTTTCATTTTTAGAGCTTCATTTTTCATCATTTTACATGCTAGTTCTTTCAATTTGTTGAAAATATTAAGTTTTTGAGCGTGTTGTTACTATTTAATAGAGTTGAATCTTATTTTCAAATATTAAGGAGATGGGTTGTTGTTAGAATTGAATCTTGTTGGAATATATTTAAGATTTTTGTAGTTTTTGGGACGTTTTATTTTGACATTCCTTGAGTACATGTTAAGTGCATTCCCATGAGTATAAGAGCATATTTGTAATCTATCTTTTGGAGGCCATAATGTTTTCTCCTGAACTCAAATGAATCCATTTTTTTGTGACGGAAATTTCTTGAGGTGAAATATTAAATGAACACATAAATTTTTGATTTAGACTTACAAAAAAATGTAAGGTCTCCTTTATTATAAAATCGGTCATTTTATTTGCATGATGATTCGTTTTAATTTGATCAACACCACACATGCTCTTCTCTTGCAATTTTGAATGAACTTGAGAATTAGAAATGGATGTGATTATGGATATTATTCTAACATTATAGTTATCATTTGTTTAGAAATGGTGTTAGTATTTTTAATAATTTTAGAAATGTCTTTTTGTTATAAATTTGTCGAGAGTGCGTATGCTCTTCTCTTGTAATTTTGAGTGATTTGAGAATCGAAACAAAAACAATTTTGGATTCTTTTCTAACATTTTTTCATTGTAAATATGTCTAAAAATTTATATTTTGATAGTTTTCATGGAAAAACTAATCATTTGAGTTGTCATTTAAAAATCAATTTTTTATTACACACTTAAATGCTTTGATTACGTTTATTTTTCCATTTTATTAAGTTAGCTAAAGCATCATGTATGTTGTTATATTGCAATTTAAAGTGATCTTGAGAATAAAAATTGACCTTGAATTTCATTCTAACATTTTGGTTTACTTGGAAAAAAATCATCATTTAAGTTGTTTAAAAATCATCTTTTAAAAGCACTTAATGGACATTGATTAAATTTTTCCCATTTGTATTTAGTTGGATCAAGTGTTGCATATGATCTTCTCTTATGCTTTCAAATGATCTTAAGAATAAAAAATGATCTTGATCCTCTTTATAAACATTGTGGTTGGCAAGGGAAACTACTAATCTTTTGAGTATAAGACATTTTTTTCTTGTCTAATAATAAAATCAAGACATTTACTAATACATTGTGTGCAGTTACCAAAGGAATTCAAAAACACATTTAAAGTAATGATAAAACACACCATTCATTCACACTACATTTGAAGGTTTGGGTAAGGGTTAAAACCCATCCTCTTTAAACTCTGGGAATTTATTTTACTTAAGCCATAAAAATCATAATGAGGATCACCATAGGAACCCCAAAGTAGTCAACACATTGAGGGAATTGGTTGACAAAATGGGAAGTGCACCATCACTTACTTGACTAGAGAAAACCATGAAGAGTGTTAAAAGTTGTCCATATGAGGGCTCGTTCATTAATTTGATTATGGGGTAATGGTCCTTTGTTTAAAATTTATTATAAAAAGGTGTACCTCTCTTAGAAAAGATATTAGTGAGTGTTGAGAATAAAAGCATAGAGAACCATTAGGTATTGGGGCCAAATTTACCATAATAAATAATTTGAAAGAGCCATTACAAATCAAAACTTCCTCGTAGTTAAAACATTTTTTTTCAAATAGGGAAAATGTCCATTGAAGTTGTGTTGAATATCTTTCATCAAGAGTCTTACAAAGTAAAAATTTGTCCCAATTTCTACCTTTTTATCAAACAAGGAAACTCTCTAAAAAGTTACATTGTGTAAGTTTTATCAACAATCATAAATTACCTTGTAATTTTTTGGCATGATTGGTCAAAAGAAAGTAACTTGAATTACTTGCCAAAATTGTGTCAATGATTCGCCAAAATTAATAGGAAATTGAAATGGTCATAAATTGTTCTCCGGTGTTCATTTGAGTCTATGTTTTTTTGAAATCGCATATTTCAATGAGATGAATGCACTCATCAACTAGACCTACCGGTTGGATCAATTTTGGCACATTTTCAGGCCCAAAATCTGCCATCTTGAGGACAAAAATTAGGATTTAAGTTGTAGTTCATTTTTTTCCTATTTTAGGGCATTAGTTAATTTTAGTCTATTAGTTGCATTATGAGTTGGAAAGTTGGAAAGTAATCTAATATAGGCATGTAGAAGATGCATGGAATTTTTTTCCCATACGAATAAGCATGCAAACTTACTAAGAATAGCATATTTTAGTAAACTGCTAAAAATAGTAATTTCTACCACCTAGAGTAGATTTAGTCAAAGTTAGTTAGAGTTTTCTTGGAAACTCGAGTTGGGAGTTGTTTTCATATTTAGGAAACATTTTAATTCATGATTCAAGAATGAAGAAGGAGATCTATTTTCTTTTGAGTTCATATTATTTGCAGATATATTGAGTTTGTTTAGAATTTGGCTACATTAGTTGACCTCTTTTGCAACCATTTTAATTTTTTTCTTAAAAACTTGATTTAAGTGTTGAAAGAGTGTTGGTATGCTATTCAAATTTTGATTTTTTTCTTAAAACCAACATTGGGACATTCCATTTTGTAGTCGTTACGATGTTCCCATTGTATCAATCCCGATTGGATACTTGTATCTTATTTTCTTAAACTCAATTTAAGTGTTGAGATTGTATTGTTACTCTGCTCACATTGTATCAAAATTTTTCAATACTTAAACCTTGTTGTCTCAAACTTGATTTAAGTGTTGAAATTGTATTGTTACACTTCCAATAATGTATCAACCATTTTTATACTTAAACCTTGTTTTTATAAAATTTGATTAAGTGTGAAAAATTACGTTATTATGCTTTCAAAATCATACTAACCCCCTTTTATTAATTAAATATTATTTTCTAAAAACTTAATTTAAGTGTTGAAATTTTGTTCTTGCATTTCTAAACAACCATTTTGACTATTCACATTTACAACTTCTTTTGTAAACCTTATTGAATTGTCAAAATTGTGTCATTACGATGCTTGTTTTTCCTTAGATTCCCTTCAAAAATCACACAAGCATCTCCATATTTATAAAATGTATAGTTGGCCATTGTTATGTTTTCTGAATCAACACGAACTTCCTTCCATTTGAAGGAGTTCAATCATAAATATAGGTCTAAACATTTGGTCCCAATAATGCCAACCATGACTAATTATCACATAGTTCATCATAATTACGACAAAAGGGAACCTAAGTTTCAAAATTCACATCAAAATATTCCCATCATGACTTAACCTTGATTGGTTCTTCACATGAGGGAATCTATTTTTCTACCACATTCCCCACGTTCATCTCATAGTCAATGGTATGATTATGATCCTTCTATTTTGTGGTATGATTCTTATGCTTCTATTTTATGGTATGATTCTAATTCTCATAATCATTTGTATCCTTCTGATCCTCTTCATTGGCTTTATTCTCTTGATTATTCTAATCCATTCTATTCTTCTAATTCCCCTTAGTCTCCTAAGCCTCATCCAATCAAATTTATTCTAAGAAGTAACTAGTCACCTCAACAACATTTTACTCCTTTAAGGATTTATATCACAAAAAATTTTCCCCATCATTCCTCTAATTTTACTTCCTAGTCATAGTCCTCCCTTTCTCCACAAAAACCCCTTTATCAGTCACATCAATGATGTCTTCCTCTTTTAAATATTTTTGCGACTCAAAATTCCTCTAATCAATCATCTAAGTCGACCCCTACATTTGTAATCCACCTACTTTATACATGATCCTCTTTACCTATATGTATTATTCCGTCATCTACGAAAACCTATACCAATGTATTTAAAATCCAAATCTAATTCATATCTTGGTTCATCATCTTATATCAATCAAAATCCAATACCTATTTGGCCCTGGGTCATTTAGATCATTCCTTTTTCTACATTAACCAATCTTATAAAAATTGATGTTTGCATCCACATTAAATAATTCACAAGAAACGAGGTGTTAAGATATATTTTGAAATTATACAATTTATTTGTGGGAGAAATAAGGTCAAAATTTCCCATCTTTAAAAATCTTCTATATATTTAACAGTTGTTGGACCCATTTATTTCAATTAACCTACTATGGTCGACCAAAAACAACCCATACCAATCAATTTATTTCAAAATGAAGAAGCAATCGATAATTCACATGGCTATATAATGAAATTCCTCTATAAGATTAGGAATAAGGATTATCTTTTGACCTCAATGCGTCCATGTATTATGGGGAAGAGGTTGAGTCCTTTGGTAAGAAAACAAAGGAAGATCCTAAGATCATCCAACAAGAACCTTTTCTTGTTCTTCCATCTTCATCGCATTTCCGATTACATGGAAAAATGCCTAGGTCACTCAAACATCCCATAATATCTTCTCATCACCTAATCATTCTTTACATATCACAATTACTCAATAAAAAGATCTTATTGGGTCACCTCCGAGTAGCCCTTAATATTTTTATATATGTGTGCCACATCTTAGTGGCCCACATCTTATATTTGTAGTTCACCATTGAGTATCAAGTATCCTCTATTCTTGGGCCATGTATTAGTATCCATTCATCTTCCATCTATGGCTCACCTCCTGGTAGCCTATTATCTTCTATCCTTGGGCCATGAACTAGTATCCCTCCATATTTTATTTATAGGACACCTCTAGGTATCCCATCATATTCTATTCTATGACCACTTCCTAGCTTCTTACCATCAATTCTTGGGCCACCTCCTAGTATCCCATTTCCTTCAATACTTGACCATATCCTCTTCATCCATTTAAATTATATCATTATTATATTGAAAACTTTGGTAATCCCACCATCATCCCTACCATTCCTATCATCGTATCAAACATCCACTTTCTTCTCCTACAAATCGGGACCAACCAAATATTGCATTAGCTTGTAAAAAGAACAAACAATTTATTCATCAAACTAAATTCAAAATATGAAAAGATCCAAATCTAAAAGAAAATAAAACACCCACAAATCTAAAAACCAAATGAAATTAAAACATACACCATACCGCAAATGTTGTGTATGGCATAAAGTGTAAAAATCTATGGATAGGGAACTCAAGCTTCCACATACAAAATCCATGTTCCAAGATAAGTCATAATCACTTATCAAGTATGATCTCACAATGATCATTGAGATTGGATATAATATCACTCTTGATAAGAAAAATCTCCTAGTCTCCTTCAGCAAAGAAATCACAAACATTGTTTTTGGATCCTATCACATGAATTAACATTGTTGGTCCCAAATTTCCCATCCATCCTATCATATTCGGAGTCACAAAATCATGCACTTACTACTATAATTATACCGTTAAGTATGTTGTTTTATATATGGATCTTGCATAAGAAAAGTATTCACTAATGACCCATCCCCTAGTCCCATTCTCAATCTAGTTGGTTGTTATTGTGTGTCTTAAATAGTCCTCACTTACTTGCATAGTTTTATTTGTCTCTCAAGGAGTCTTAGCTGTCGTTATTCACTCAGTTATCATCTCTAGTCTTTTATTAGGGCACTTAATAGGGGATTAGGGTACCCCGAGTACCACTCCTCAATTCTAGGTGCCCTGGTCCCACACACTTGGTTCTTGTTTAGATGTTTGAAGTTAGTATTTATGATTTTTCCTCCCATTCCCATAGGTACTAATCGGCATGTTGGGTCATTAGTGTAAAAATTTGGGCAAAATATCCCTATATAAACACAACATATTATTATCTTAGGGTGAACTACTTCTACTAAGGGCTAGTTATCCACATAAGGCAAGGGACTACATTTTGACACTATTCTACATCACACACTACATAAGAAGGGGAGTCTATTATATTCCATTCACCATTCTACATTTTATCGAGCTACTGCCTGCTACTTTAGCATCATTGGCACTAGGGAACCCTAGGAACACCATTGCATAGAAAAATAACATAGAACTACATTGGGTTTGAGATGTAGTGTAATGATAAGTCCTAATTCCATTTATTTGGCAATTGAGGATAGTCGACCTATTCATTTGCATCTTTCTTTTTTAGGGTTTTATGCTTTTGTGTAGGGTTTTGTAAGATATTAATCATTGGATATTTATAACCACACTAATGAACCAAGTATGACACACAGTTGATCAAAGGTGAATTAATGTAAAGTTTTAAAAACATATTAGATCAAGTTTTGAGTCAATCCGTAAACTAGGGAACCCATATTTTAGACCAGGGTGCCCAAAAGAGCCCCTTTCCATCCCTAGGCACCCCATTCTAGCCAGATCTGCCACTTCTATAATTTTTTGAGGTTCATTACAACATTCACCTCCATTAGTACATCATCCTTTCCAGTCCCGATTACTATGAGGTAAGTCTAATTATGGTTAGTACCTTGCACATTTTATTTCATTTCATTTATATTATCAAATAAATTATTTAACATTTATATTTAAGTATATTTCAATTATGGCATTTTTTTACTTCTTAGATTCTTCCTACCCTATCATGGATATTTTCCTCCTATCTATCCACATTATTGTCTTCTCTTTGTGTGGTTTTTCCTTTATAAAACCATCAAAAATGTAAAAGTGAAAAAATAAAAATAAAATAAAATGAAAAAACATTAAAACATTATAACAAAATGAAAGGTACAAACACCCAATGTTGTAATAAGGTTTTGCATGCACATGGATTTTATTTTCCTCCTTTCTTCATATTCCTCTCAGTAAAGTCTCCCACCATGTTCATCCTTTCGTTGATCTTCGAGTTAGTCCATTTGTGCTCATTGTGTAACATTTATCTCTATGGTATCTATTTGACCTTGGTAAATTAAAGAATGACTAACCTCTTAGAGATCCATTCACTATCACACATTTAATAAAATTATTGCGAAGAATTATTGGTGTATTTATTGAAACTATCTAATGTTTTCATCACAATCACTTCCACATCCTTCCATCAAGCCATCAGTTATTTTTAACCCCTTCTCCAAAAAAATCGAAAGAGATGAAATATTTTTAAGAAAGCAAAAATCATTGACAAAAATAAAAAGTAAAACAAATATAACTCTCTCTTAGGGTATTTCTAGTATCTCTATTAAAGGCTATGGATGTCCTGGCTCACAATAGTGAAATTTTACAACTAGAATCGAGATACATCTTTGTTAGGGCTATGGATGATTGGATGGTAGTGGAGAAATATACATCTCTCCTTCCACCCTTCATTCATGAATAAAATTTCAAAATAAATCATTCCTTCACATTTTCTAATGTGTCTTCATTATTGCCTCTTTAAATCTTCCCTTCAAGAAGTAATTAATTTCCAAGTACACATACTAGATCTCTATGAGAAAAAAATATTATTATGTTACCAAATTATGTTTGTACTTTATTCAGAATCTTACTTTAGTCCTTATTTTGTCTCACGATTTGTGCCTTTGTCTCATCACCTTTTCATTATGAGCCTTCTAGCTATATTTTTCATATCCTTCTATAACATTCACATTGTTCTTCCACTCCATTTAGAACATACATGTGTATAATATTAGCTTCTTACCATTTTTGATGGAAATGTTTTCCCCTTTCAAATAAAAATATTATTTTATCTATATCATGTGTTTCTTGACAACTTGCATTGGGAGCATGCTCACTTCTTCTTAGCAATTCATTGGTTTGAGTTCATCATCACATTGAATATATCCATCTTATCCTTGATTTTTCTTATCTTCCTCTTATATATATGTGTGAGATTCACCCTTGTATATTATCACCTCTCACTAGGGGAATATTTTCATCTTTATTTTCATGTACATAGCTTTATAAAACTTTCAAAAACCCTAAAATTCACAAAATCCTATAAAATCCAAAAACATTCAAAAATCCAAAAAATTGGTAAAGCATCAAAACATCCTAAACATTCACAAACAAAAATCATAAAAAAAAAAAAATCCTATAAAACATCTTACTTTAATGTTTTATTTTTCTAGCATGTGACATGCAGAACATCTTGATGTTCCTTAATTAACAAATTTGGTTTTCTTGTTATGTCTATCTTCCCTTACATATATCATTGCTCGAGGTAGTTTCATAGTACACATTTCTTTTTCATGGAGATTTTATGTCCTTTGTCTATTATCTTGCATGTATCCTTGCTTAAGGCATCATTTCAACCCTTTTCGTACAACTTGAACATTTTAGAACTGAAGCTAGATAACAAAAAACATTGGTACAACTCTCTTGAATGTTGTTTTTTTAGTATGTTTTTCTGTTCTTTATTATTAACATTCCTTCTTGTTTAATTTCTCGTACATAATGGATTTATGTTATTTTCTTTAATTTAGTCCTTTAACATGGAAAAAATCAGTATTATGGCTTTTCATGTCATTCTACCCTTTTGTTTTGTGCTTATATCAAATAAATAGTTACTTCTGAGCCAAATGGTATGTTATCTATGCCATGATATTCATATTCCCCATATATATTATATTCCACTCCAATTCATGTTCTCCCTATCATTTTTCAATTCTTCCCCCTCCATTGCTTCTTCTACTTGAGGCATGGGATCGTACTTAATCAATCAATTTGAACAATGGCCAATTAGGCCTTGTTTGAATCCTTGTCACCTGCATGTGTCTTATTATTATTTTGATGTTATCCTTTCTTCTCTTCTTTTCGAGTGTCAATCAACCTCTTATATCACCCCATAAACACTTGAGGGGGAATCCTCCATCCTATAAATTTTTCTTCTACCATTATGAAATTTAATTGTGTATACTTGTCTACTATTAAAGTGGCATAACTTATGCTACACCACATCAAAGAGGGAAAAATATAGACACCTAAATATAAATATGCATTTTTAATACTAAAATTACACTAATTATTCTCTTTTCCTTCATATTATTATCGTTATTGATTTCCTGCTAATTAACTAGCACTCCCCTTCATTTTGGTTAATTAAAGACATTTCGTTAAAATTAACTAGCCTCCCCCGTCATGTATGCCAATTAATGACACTTCGTTAGGCATAATACTCTTTTAATTAATTAATTAACCATTAATTAATTAATTATGCCTTTCAATATTCCATTTAACTAATAAACCTTCTTATTAGTTAGACCCCCCTTTCAAACCCTTCAAATTCTACTAATTTCCCTCTAAATCATCTCTAAATGGATTTTATAAGATTATATTGATATATTAATTAATCCTATTTGATTAATTAAATCACCTCCAGCTCCCATGAATTGCTAATCTCTAATAAATATCTTCTAATCATACTTATCCATTTCTAATTCTAATTTACCTTTATCCCACATTCACTAGGATACAAGATTCTCCAAAACTAGAAAGCTATATAAAGAACCTAGTACACCTTGTCCAAATTTACACCATGTCCTTGTAAGACATTTGCATATGATAAGAGCATTTCAATCTTGGAAGGCTTATTGATCAAGCAACCTTTTCCATCTTCTACTTGGAAAAGAGTATCATGGAAATTAAGCCATATTGGTGAGATATCTTCCTCTTCCATGGATAATTTTCTTTGATCACATGTAGCTATGTTCGTCTCACTAAAGGAGTACCTACAATTACAAAGCACATCTAAATATCAAAGGATTGGTTTTACATTTAATGTTTTAATGTTTTATGCACATAAGTTAAGATTTTCCTTTTTAGCTTTATCATGATGTTTATGTTGTTGATTAACTAAGTTAGGATTATATTTGGTGTTAGTTTCCTTTCATTAACTTAGATTAATTCAATCACATGCATACAACTATAAATGAGGGCATAATTAAATTGAAATATGTCATGATTAACAAGATTATCTACCGATGTATTAGATTCCCGAAAGGTATGTTTGATAGACCATTCCTCTAAAACCATTATCCAATGAATGATTTGAGTGATAAAAATTTTTAGATGCCAAGCCACAACTTTACCATTTCTAATTTCATGAATGATAACCTAAGAGTCCCTTTAAATATTGATCTTGGAACAACCAATGTCAACGACCATCTTGACACCAAAGAGGATATCCTTAACGTTCACCATGTTACTCGAACTAGATGAGATCCTAAAAGATCCACATTTGATCAAATCCTTATCATCCCGAATAATATGCCCCACCTCCGATATGCCTGGATTTCCTTAGAGGCCCCAATGAAGTCAAGTTTACAATACCCAAGTGGTGTACTATTATATATTTTTGATAAAACTAAATAAAAAATCATTTTCGTTTTAAGGGATGTGGAGGTATAGGATTTAACCCTAATTTTATTTTTTTATTATAAGATATGGGGTGATAGAGAGTTAATTAGGATTGAATATAGAAACAATGTAAAATCACACTAATAAATAATCATCTACATTAATAGTTTAAAATTTTGTAAACTATTAAGAGAAGTATAAGTAATTAAGGAACATAAGGAACTAACATGAAGAACATTGTGATTTCCATAAAATATTTGTCACATTACTCTTAGGTCCTAAATTTTATCTTGAAGATATCATCAAATAACAATATGGTAAATATCAATATCTTCTTTAACCCCATAAAAATAATCAACAATAAAACTCTACATGAATTTCTAACCCAAAATATGTACCCATGAATGAATTTTTGAGCACCATTTAATGTAAATATTACTATAATTATATATCAATTCCCAATATTTTAATGTGGTAAGGTCAAGTATTGATTAAATCCCACACATAAATATATGATCTAAAAAACTAAAAATACTTCACAAAACAAGATGGCCTTTCGGGATATTTCTAATGATTTATCTACTAATGATGATACCACTCCACGAGATATATTTATAGCCTAATAAACCTATTCTTCCATTTAAAGAAAATATTTGTCCATATTTTTAATAAATTCCTCTGAATACAAAACATTTGATCACTCATAATTCTTCATAATATAAGTACCATTATGGATGTTACCAAAGGTCACAATGAAACTTCCTTGATAAAATCAACTCCATGCCTATAAATATTTTATAATGTATCTTATATCTACATATTCTTAGCATCATAACTTCCATATTCAATGAATTTAATACTTATAGGATTTTTAAATATACCCTTAAGAGTACCACTCTTTAAATTCATCCTACTTAAAAATTTTACTTAGTAGTAAAACTCTAACTCCTTATCATACTAATTAACTTTGTATCAAGTTCCTTTATGAACATGGTAAATGATGAAATACTATTTCATGTTAATGATCTACCCCTCCTTATTGGTTACCTTATTTGGGATGTAAAAATAAGGAAGGTATTTAGTGATAAAGGTTTATTAATTAATAGTGTATCTTGTGTGTTAATCTAAAACATAGGATTTAACATCCAATACCTCTCACATAATCAATAAAAATCTTTTAAATACCCTGTCTTTCCTTTGGACTACCACTAGTGTAGGACAAAACCATGTGTGCCACATTCACAATATTACATTTGTCTTTATCTTATAATATCCTTGTAGTCTATTCAATGAATCATCATATGAGATTGGTATCCTTATCCACAAGACAATGTCTTAATATCATTCATAACAATTAAAATAAAACATGAGGTTGATCCCAACCCACTAGAAATCTACACATGTCATTATAATAAACATTTTTGGATTCTTACCAAATCAAATGTGTATACTAAACATTAGATTTACATTGTTCTTTCCTATTTATATGATGATGATCCTAATAAACTCTGAAATATATGTAAATATAATGTTACAATAATGTAATTTATAGATTATCTCCCACTATATCTCTTACCCCATGATAAATATCTTCCATTTCTATAATTCAACATAAAAAAATACCCTCATAGTAAAATTATTGATACCTCTTACAAGTTTAATGATAATATTTATTAATATAAAAATTTGGAATCACCAAAATGTTCCAATAATATACATCTATTATTTCTATATCCTTTATCATCCTTTGCATTACTTCTAATGAAAATTCTAACACTTCCACCTCTTTTGTTCATGGGGGTACACAAGGATATACCATCATTCCTCTTATGTTGTATATTATATCATGTCCCATATCAAAATTAGACACCTTTATGCTGTATCAAAAGATCGTATCTCAAATACATGCTTTAAACCATGGATCTAACATGATATACACTTATTATGAGTATGACCCAAACCAATTTTTACAATAGTAATGATGAGGTTGATGAGAATTTTATTTACTATCCTATATATAATCAACCCATAGAAAACATCAGTTGGGTTATTTAATATATATCGAGGCTTTATCTCTAAGTAAAAATGTAAATAAATATTCAATTCTAATTGTATTATATTTTCTCCTAGAAATAAAAATGTTGTTCATGATAAATATTATCCAACCAGAGTACATTGGCCCTTCACTTGAGAAATACAACATGGTTCTATCATATTCTGACCCAAACCAACTATATCAAATAGTCTAATCCTAATAGGGTTTATGTTGTTAAAAATACCCCTTCCTCTTATTTTTTATCTATTATAAATCACCCTTAATCATTGGGTAATATATGTCAATAAAATAAGATAACAATAAATGAACAAAGGAAAAAGACAAGCACAACTCAAAATTTATGTTGAATAAAATGTTTCCTTGCCTACATTTGAAAACCACAAGGCCAATCTCTATATATTTCATGTATGATAATAACAATTACCTCATCAAAAATATATTATTCGTAATATTTCCATGAAACCTTCTCTCTATGAAATATTTATCACCACTTTTGATCCCTTTAAGTAATAATCTTATATACTTCCTAAATTCCATGTCATTTTCACATTGATAGCTATGATCTCATGAAAGATACCATCAACATCTAAATCAATAATAAGGATGAATCGTATATATATTTTAATAGGTTACTTCTTATCATATCTATAGATAAAACATCATGAATCTCTTTTTAAAACAAAGGAATTTTTTAATAATAGTTGTTATGAAATTCTTATAAGTGATTCTAAGGTTGTTGTTCATAACATCTTTACTTGTCCTAAAATATCCATTATTTTTCATAAGGAATTTTTCAAACTTCTAAATGCCAAATTTATTTTCGTAGTTAACCAGTCTTCAACATAGTACCCATCTATGAAATTGTCACTATAGCCATTCATATTTCTATATTTCACAACATTAATGTAGTTTATCTTAAAGATAATTTTTATCATTTAATGATTTAATATTCATTACTACATATGGATAAAATAAGGTATCAATCATATATAGGTTCATAATATATAATCATATTTGAATCACTCTTGAATTCAATATAATAATACCTTTAAAGCTAAATGGTGCATAAAATTTTATATGAATACACCCTTAAAATTTAAAATGTTTAGGAAACCTATCCATGTGTAATGAACCACATCTTACATGACCTAATAAAAAAATTATCTATGAAGATTATATTTCTATTCAAATCTTGATATATTGAAGATCATGGTCATGACCTCAATGAATCATTCAAAAACCTTAAAAATATGAAGTTTTTCTTCATCCTAGAAAATGCATCTTTTGTGTCACTGGAGGAAAAATGTTGGGTTTCATCATATTCAAACAAGGAATTGGAAACACCACTACCAAATATATGTTAATGTGGCCCCGAAACACCACTACTAAGAAACATTGAGATCAAGGCTCCTAGGGAGTCCACAACTAGAATATTGACTATGAGTTCACCCCTTTCATGTGCTTTTCCTACTTTAAAGTGGGTCACAATCTCAAGACATGTCCTAAGGTGAAAGAGGAGGCAGCCCAGAAATCCATGATCAAGAAGTCTAAGAATGTTAGTAAGGAGGATTTGAAAGGTAAGGGACCTATGCCACCAAACGGTAGTGGACCATCGAAGATCAACCATTCATGGTGAAAGATACCCAATCATGTTGATACTAAGGATCAAGTCACCAAAGAACAACACATAGAAACAAATTTAGAAACAACAGGTTGAAATAAGGATAAAAATAGGAATCGGTCCAATAAATTTTCCTTTATGATGATATGGTAGTATTTGAATACTACTAAGAAGATAGTATAATCAGATCAATAGTCCTGGATTCATTGGAGGCAAGTTTCTTTGCCCAAAGACCGGAGGAAACAATACTGGTAAGAAATATGTATAAAATGTTGGATGTTAATTTGGAGGACATCTCCATAGTGGAGGAGGATGTTCAATGGGAACAGGAGGCCTTGGAGATGATGACGAAAGTGATCCAAACTGGTAGCTTGGAGGGTAAGGAAGGAGCCAAAGTTAGTCCAGTTAAGGAAGCAACACAAGATGGAAGTATGGAAGAAAAGAAAGGAGTAAAAGATAGTCCAGCTAAGGTGTGCTCAGATCTTCACATCTCGAGTCCAGGCCATCTCCAAATTGGATACAAACACCTAGAACCAGATCCAAGGCAGATGTTGGGGCTAATAAGGCCTCACCAGAAAACCGTTAGAAAGGGAAAAAAAGGACAAGGTGACAAAGAAAGACATCATGGAGGGTCATCAAAAACCATTAATTATAGGTAAGAAATCCTTCCACCATAAATGATTTACATTTCTTGGAATATTAGGGGCTTAAATCAGCCCAATAAGCATAGGATTTTGAGGGATTTGAAATTTAAAGAGAAACCTGATGTGATAATGCTACAAGAAACCAAGATGAATGAAAATAGGATGAGAGATTTTTAGTCTATTCTTTGGAAAGAATCTGGATTTCATTTTCAACCGTCGGTTGGTGCCTCTGGAGGGTTATTGTGCTTGTGGAAAAGAGATATATTGGAAGGCTTCCCCTTATCAATATTCAACACCATTTATCTATTTTCTTTACGAATTCAGATCTAGAAAACATTTTATTCTCACAAAATGTCTATGCCCCAACACGACTGTGGGTAGAAGATAACTTTGGGATCATTTGACCACCTTCAAAAGAATGTTTAGTGACTTAAACTAGATCATTGGTGGTGACTTTAATACTCCTCTTATTCCATCTGAGAAGAAAGGTGGTATTAATGTTTTCACTGAGAGTATGGAGGATCTTGGTAACTTCATGGGGTGGAATGCTTTAATTTATTTGAACCTTAGCGGCTCCAAATTTACATGGTCCAACAAGAGAGAAGGGGTTAACTTAATCCAAATAAGGCTAGACCATTTCTTGGTTAACACTCAATGGATTCAGGAACAACAATATTCCTTATCTTCTCTTTTATGGATCGGGTCGGATCACAACCCTTTGATCCTCAAAATTAGTGTTAGGGAGAACCCCATTAGCATACCTTTTAGGTTTGAAAATATGTGGACTACTCATCTGGATTTGGAACAGAGAATTAAGGACTGGTGGAGTATAGAGGTGAAAGGAAACAACATGTTCAAGGTGACCTCCAAGCTCAAAAATATTAAAACCAATATGAAGATATGGAACAAGGAGATTTTTGGAAACATCTTCCTCCAAAAAAGTAGAATAATAGAGGATCTCATAATTCTTGAAGAAAATATGGAACAAGGGGGGTGGAGTTCTGAGGATAAATCAAAGAGAAGATCCTTCTCTCTAACTATCACAATATTCTACATAGGGAAGAGGTGTACTGGAAACAACAATCAAGAATCACCTGGCTAAAGGAGGGGGACTGGAACACCAAATTCTTCCATACCTCTGCAACTATTAAATCCAAAAACTTCGCATTCAAGAAGTCAAGAAATAAAATGGGGATTTGGTCACTAAGGAAAAAGAAATAGCTTCCACCATTATTTCCTTTTTCAAAAACCTCTTTGCAGAGGATCTTCTTAATGATGAGGTCACCAGAGAAGAGATTTTGAATCTTTTTGAGCCTGCTATTAGTCAAAGTGAGAATATGGAGCTTATTTTTATCCCTTCTAAAGAGGAGATCAAAGGTATTCTGGATGCTATGGAAGGTGACAAAAGCCCGGGTCTGGATGAGTTTCTATATTTTTCCTTCCAACTCTATTAGTATATTATCATGAATGTTTCGATCGGCTACATTCTCAAAAAAATCAACCATACCTTTCTAGATCTCATACCTAAAAATCTTGGAGCTAAGGATCTCGGTGATTTTAGACCCATAAGCATGTGTAACACCATTTATAAGATCATGTCCAAGTTATTAGCTTTCAGACTAAGAGAGACTCTTAGTAATTTCATTTCTCCCAACCAAGGGGCCTTTGTGCCAGGAAGACAAATTTTGGACAACATAATCACAATTCATGAAACCATTCATTCTGTGGAGCTTTCAGGAAGGGAAACTATGATTTTGAAGTTGGATATGCAAAAGGATTATGATAGGGTTTCTTGGGACTTCTTGTATTCCCTTTTATCTAGATTGGGATATCATCCACATTTTATTAAAATGATTCAAGCCTATACAAAAGATCCAAGTTTCTCAGTTATCATCAATGGGAAACCTAATGGTTTCTTCAAATCTAAAAGGGCGAGATAAGGGGATCATTTATCCCCATTTTTTATATAATTATGGCTGAAACCTTGAGTAGGTTATGCATCAAAGCCCAGAGAGAGGGTAGCATGGAAGGGGTCAAAGTTGCTCATGGAATGGAGAACTAATTTCTGCAATAGTTTGTTGATGATATAGTTCTTTTGGGACAAGATGTTGTTCAAGAAGCCAAGACAATTAAAGGAATCACCAATAAATATGAAAGAGCTACTGGGAAGAAAATAAACTTTAGGAAAAGTTCTTACTACTTCATAAATTTTGATGAAGATCAACATTCTAGACTAGCTTCTATCCTAGAATGCAACATCAAAAGCTCAAAGACTCTTATTTAGGTATGCCTTTATGTGGGAGAAAACTTGAGGAAGGTGGATGGAATAAACTAATTGAGAGATTCCATAAGAAGTTGGCTTCATGGAAAGGATCCTTACTCTCTCAAGCAGGTAAAGCTCAGCTTCTTCAGAGTAGTTTATAAGGCATACCAATCTACATCATGTCTATTTTCATTCTCCCAAACAGAGTCAAGAAATCCATTGAAGGTATCCAGAAATGTTTCCTTTGGACTAGATCGGAGGATAAAAAGAATCCCTCTAGTTTCCTAGGAAAAGGTTACTCAACCCAAAGACATGGGTGGCCTGGGGCTAAAGAACATTCAATTTATGAACCATGCCCTCATTGCTAAGGTGGGATGGAGACTTCACAAAGAGGAAGGCATATGGGTGAAAATTATGAAGGAGAAATATTTGCTTCCCTTTGGTGGAACTTTGGATTTCTTCAGTGATTTGGAGCTTCCTAGAGGATCTATTTTCTAGAACAACCTATGTCAAACTAGGAAACTACTAATCAAAGGGTGTAAATGGAACCTTGGAGATGGGTCTTAGATCAAATTTTGGGAGGACCCTTAGATAGAGGATGTTTCTCTCAAATTGTTAGGACCATGGAGTGAGCTCTGGCATGTCCTTTCTATTGAGTGGGGAGCTCGGTTTGTAACTACTAGGACAATGACCAGAGATGGATTCCTATTCTCCCTCCCTCTTTCTATCAAGGTGATATCCAACATTTTCATGATTTAAATAGGAAACTTAATGAAATCTACATTCCTCTAGATAGTTTCCAGGATGAGCTCATATGGAGAAGCATAGATACTGGGGATTACAAAGTTAAATCGGGTTACTTGTCAAATTTTGATAACTTTTCTCCAAGTCCTTTTTGGAGGAAGGTCTGGAACAAGTTTCTCATCCCCAAGATCAATATATTTTATTGGGAAGTTATAAAAGGTAAGATCCTCACTGTGGATAGACTCAGATGTAGGGGAATGATCATCATAAACAAATGTGGTTTATGCAAGGACAAGGAAGAATCCATCACCACTGTTTAGAATTACCTTTCTTGTATCAAGTTTTTATAGAGATCCTCTGCATTTTCAAAATTCAATTGGTCCTTCTAAGAGATGTGGCCCTTCTACCTGAGTAGTGGAGTTTCAACTTTAAGAATGATATGGTCAATAAAATTTGGAAACTAGCTCTACCACATGTCTTGTGGGGTATATGGATTGAACACAACAATAGGATCTTCAGAAAAAATTGGTGAGGCTGTGCAAGGTTGTTGATAAAATAACACAGGATTTGAAGGAAAATGCTTAGATTATTAAACCCAAACATGTTCACACTAGCCCTGAGTGGGAGGAGGACATTCTTAAAAGGTTGGACATTATTGTCTCTAGCACTAGTAAGAGTAGGTTGAAACAAGATGTTAAATGGAATAAACCACCCGAAGGAAGTTTCAAGATCAAATTTGATGGCTTGGCCCATGTTAAGGATAAAGTGGCTGGTGGTGGTGGTCTAATTGAGGATCATAGCTAAATATTCTTAGGAGTGTATTAGAGACCCATAGGAAATCACTCTAACAATGTGGTTGAAGCGAGAGCTATGCTTTGGGGTGTTAAGATGGGTAAAGACTTAGGGATTAAAAATATAATCATTGAAGGTGATTCAATGTGCATTATTAATGCCCTCAAAGATAGTAGAACACAACAATAGGATCTTCGAAACAAATTGGTGAGGCTATGCAAGGTTGTTGATAAAATAACACAGGCTTTGAAGGACAATGCTTAGATGATTAAACCCAAACATGTTCACACTAGGCCTTAATGGGAGGAGGAAATTCTTAAAAGGTTGGACATTATTGTCTCTAGAACCAATAAAAAAGTAGGTTGAAACAAGATGTTAAATGGAATAAACCACCTGAAGGAAGTTTCAAGATCAACTTTGATGGCTCGGCCCGTGTTAAGGATAAAGTGGCTGGTGGTGGTGGTCTCATTCATGATCATAGTGAAATATTCTTAGGAGTGTATTAGAGACCCATAGGAAATGACTCTTACAATGTGGCTGAAGTGAGAGTTATGCTTTGGGGTGTTAAGATGGGTAAATACTTAGGGATTAAACATATAATCATTGAAGGTGATTCAATGTGCATTATTAATGCCCTCAAAGATAGTAGAACACAACAATAGGATCTTCAGGAACAAATTGGTGAGGCTATGCAAGGTTGTTAATAAAATACCAAAGGATTTGAAGGAAAATGCTTAGATGATTAAACCCAAACATGTTCACACTAGGCCTTAATGGGAGGAGGAAATTCTTAAAAGGTTGGACATTATTGTCTCTAGAACCAATAAGAGTAGGTTGAAACAAGATGTTAAATGGAATAAACCACCCAAAGGAAGTTTCAAGATCAACTTTGATGGCTCGGCCCGTGTTAAGGATAAAGTGGCTGGTGGTGGTGGTCTCATTCATGATCATAGTGAAATATTCTTAGGAGTGTATTAGAGACCCATAGGAAATCACTCTAACAATGTGGCTGAAGTGAGAGCTATGCTTTGGGGTGTTAAGATGGGTAAATACTTAGGGCTTAAAAATATAATCATTGAAGGTGATTCGATGTGCATTATTAATGCCCTCAAAGATAGTAGTAAATGTGGATGGAAACTAAATCATTTGATAATGGAGGCACGTGCCATGCTTGCATCATTTGAATAGGTGGTCATTCAACACATGTACCATGATGGGAACAAGTCAGTGGATGCATTGGCTAAGAAAGGTAATGCCATGGTGGATTTGGTGACATGGACTGGCACATGTATCCCTTGGGGACAAGTTAATAAAATCATAAATGAAGACACAAAGTGGGAGGTTGTGCTATGATGACACCCTTAGCTCACACACTTGGGGTTGTGAAAGGAATTTTCCTTTTTGGAAAATGACCCTTTCTTATTTCATTTGTTTTTCTCCATTTTCTATCAGTCGAGTTCTAGTGTCTGTATGAAAACGTCAACTTGATTACTAGCTTCATGGGGGGTGATAGGTTACATATTGAACCATCTACCTTTCTTCACCTCAAGAATGATGTGGCTATGTGGAAATTGCTACACAAAGGTGGTCTCACTAGATACATTCATTGGCTCAAAGGTAATGATCCTAGCATTTCTATTGATTTTGTGATTTCTTGGAAGGATGGTGGTTTTATTTTTAGAGGGGTTCATATTGATGTCTCTGAGAATGCCATAGCTGAGATCACTAGGTTAAAAATTGATGGCCTAATTTTTTTAAAGACAAATCTTGAAAGAAACATGAAATTTCTACTTTCTTTGAAGCTGGGAAAACATTATTTCCTATGACGATGGTATTTCTCGCACCTTCCTGCTAGATAGATGGGTTGATGTCTTCCTGGTTATTATGAAATATCTGACTCTTGAAGGAAAATTATATAAAATATTCACTCACCACCTGTCCATCCTCAATTTTCTCCGTCATGACCAGACTATGAGCCTAGCATTCTTCCTCCATAGGTCACTCCTCTCGACTATCGAGGATTTCAAGAAAAAGAAGGTGGATATCCCCCTTCACCAAGGCCTCATTCTTCTTCTAGTCTAAAGAAGAAACCCGCCATCCCTAATCAAGTCAAGGATCATGATTTTGACTAGAAACCCTTGCTTCTTGCCTCAATAAAATCAAGAAGAATAAATTTTTTATTAATCTTGATGAGGGTGTTATGAATGCCTTGTGTAATCTCAAGAAGGGGATTAGGAATTTGGGGGAGTTTATAGCAAGAGGCACTTGGAGCTTACTGAATGGGAGGCTAGACTAATGAGGGTCGAGTCCACAACTGATACCATTCTCACTTTGTCAACAAAAACCTCATACGAAGCTAAAATATTATCATCAAAGGATTGAAACCCATAACAAAACCATCAGGGGGATTCAAGTATATTATGTTATGCAAGAGAAATGGATTTCTCTGCTTCAAAACTAGGTTTCTTTTGAGGAGGCCAAAAACAACATGAAGCTAAGTTTGAGTTCTTCTGATAGTGATGAGATGGATACTGGTGACAACTTAGGTATGGTTGCAGATGACAATTAGGGTAAGTCTCAGGAGGAGGTTAATGCTTTGGCACTCAAACTAAGGATCAAGAGGTCAAATGGATAAAGAGAGTTGTTATCAAAGTGGCTAATTTAAAAGATGGTGGTCTGATTTCTAGGATATCGGTAGGGATATTGAGCATTAATGGCACGCTTTTTGCAGCCCTTATCTTTTCTGTTGTTTTTTTCCTGTTTTTGGTCTTGGTTTAGATACTTACAAAAAAACTGTTGTTAATATGCAAACTGTTTAATTTGTCTTTATTTTTTTGGGGCCTAGTTGGAAATCTTTTTGAATCCGCCTCATTGGCTTTGTTGGTGCCTTTTTCTTAAAAAATTGCTTCTATTATGTTTGGGGTTTTTGGTCCCAATTTAAAACCAAACCTTTTTATCTTATCTACAAAAAAAAAGGAATTGGAATATAATGTTCCAAAATCTAAACCATTATCTACATGCCTCATTATTAATTAATATCCACACTTTCTTAGGAAATAATGGGGCAATACAATATTTCATTCCTAAAATCACTTATCAAAATTACTCAGTCAAAAATATCCTTAAGAAAGGTTCCAAGTTACAATGGACTAAGGATAGTCATCAATCCTATTAATCTATAAAAATTAATAAATTAAATGTTGCCACATTATGATCTCTTACTTATAATCATCCTTATCCTCTATACCTCATATACCATTATATTTGTTGGGGTATTATTGTCACAATAGGATGAAAAGTGTAAGGAGTGTACCATATAATATATTATATGAGCACTACTTGATTATAATATTCACTAGACTAGTGTATATAATGCATGTTTAGTTATATATTTTTCTACTACTAAGCTTCAACATTACATGCTATATCAATAAAGTACATTATCATCAACACCAATCCCTTATGTCATTTATTTTTCAAATCCATATTGCATGTGAACTACATTGGAAAATGGATGACCCTCCTCATGGATTTCGACTTATGTATATCCTAATGAAAAATGTATTATAGGGTCATGTCATCATTTATCACATTTATCATGCTCTAGTCCTAGCCAACCACCATATTTTTGACATCCAACTTGATGAATATTTTCTCCTCCTTGATAATATGGACCAAGTCATCATCCTGAAATTTTATTTCCATAAATATATTGTTTATATCGAGGCCCAAAAAGTTAAATTAAGTGAAATATAACCTCAACATAAACCTAAAAATAAAGGATTTAACATCAAATAGATAAAAGAAAGCACCATCAACTTCCACAAGTAAACCTAGACTCTCCACTCTAATGTATCCAATTGTTGTGAAGGTTTCAAGATATGATGAATTTTGATCTACCCTTTAGATAATATCCTTATGTTATATTTTGTTCTTAAATGTGACCTCACCGACAACATGAGTAAGTATGAAGCCCTCATACTTTGTATGTGAGATACTCTCATTTCCA
Organism: Taxus wallichiana var. yunnanensis; assembly: GCA_018340775.1. Classification (NCBI taxonomy): domain Eukaryota; kingdom Viridiplantae; phylum Streptophyta; class Pinopsida; order Cupressales; family Taxaceae; genus Taxus; species Taxus wallichiana. The sequence continues at coordinate 156,798,203 of CM031243.1, read as the reverse complement.
ATTTCTTCTATTTACATTTTTTGGTTTACTCACATATTTTATACATAAAAGTGAGTGAATAATAATAATAATGTAGAAGAGAACACCTTAATATTTTTCATGTGTAATAGTTACACGATTATCAATACATTTTCCTCTATCACAAATAAATTCATTACTCGATATCATAATTATATGTCCGAATCCTTAATCTAACACATCAATTTTTATACTTAATAAAAAAATTAAAAATATAAATAGTATATCTAAATATAAAATACCCTTCAATATTACCCCCTCATTGTTGGAAAACAATGATTAGTGGGTACGCACTTATTGTGGCCCACTAAAGTAATACATGATCCTATCCTAAGTTTAAACTATAGGATGAATTTTTTTATGAACTTGTTATTATTATTAATATTTATTGAAAAATAATTAATTTTTTAACAAATGGGTGAACCAATATACCTGTTACGAGGTATAATTGACATCTAACCTTGTAAATGGGTTGGTTTGACCAAATTCAAACACACCCCAAAAATATTATTATGAACATTGATTTGTTGTGATAAAAATAAGTTGTAGTGAGAATTGAGAAGAAGGTGTTATGTAAATTTTTGTTATGATTCCTCTTGAATAATAAAGGAGAGTTCATTTACTTAGTGTGGGGTTTTTACTCGAAAGGGTTTTCACCATGTAAACCTATTGTTGTGTGGTGTTAATTATTTTAGTTATTTAATTATGCAATTTTATTAATTCTATTATAAGTACTGAAATTTATATTCCTAGTTGAATTCATTATCCTCACATATTATCGAGTGGGAAGACATGTATTTGTGTAGAATATAATGTAGTTGTATAATTTTTACCTAATTTCACATTTTTAGGAGAATCTCACCTAATTTAATTTAAGAATGTTTTAATTAACATACAAAAAGGATGAATAATGTTACAAGTGGATATTATAATTTAATTAACTTCCAACATTAATTTCACAAATCAAAATAATGCTTTTAAAAGTGACTATTGATCTAACAACTATTAAAGAAAAATGAAAAAGGTGCACTTAGTTGATTCTATGTGGATCTAAAAAGTCTATGTGGTTTGAGTTTTGGAGCATGAATATTTGAAACTAGAAATGGTTTTTAATGAAACAAGAACAAACTAATCCTATTTAAAACCTCACACTTTAATCTACAATGTCCATAAGGTCCTAACCCTTTTGTATAGATTTGGACCTATTTGGAATCTTGGTTTGCAACTTCTTGAGTATTTTTCCTACTTGAATATGTGTGTCAATGTGTATAAATATTATTGTCTCACCATTTTAATGCGTCTACTATAAATTTTCTCAAATACTCAAAACCCTTGTAGTGTAAAGAGTTTATAAAAAAAAAAAAGGTAGGTTGTGGTTACCCCCTGTGCACTACCGGTGTCACCACTACTCTAAAGAGGGATAAAACCAAACATCCTTCTCCTATCATGTCATATATATATCGTAGTGGAATCAAAACTTTACAATTGTGCTTTGGCAATGCTTCACTTGAGTTTCACACTTGCTCAAATCCTTGGAAATAGTAACCTTTCTTTCTTGTAGGATGAATATGGAGACTCTTAGATCTGGGAGGAGACTTAAAACTGGAAGATGGTTCTTCCTAATGGATGCACATGGTTTATTTCAGATTTTATGGATATTTGAGTGCCTTAAGTGTTATTTTTCGTATGAGGAGTTCATAATGTTTTAGGTCTCTTAAATGAGGTATGATTTACTTATATATACATCTAAAGGTTCTTACAAAAAAATTCTAACCAAAGGGGTGTGTTTATTTGTATTAAGGTGATGAAATTGAAATTATTAATACACAACATTTTGTTCTAAAACCATACACTAGGGTCAATATTTTAAATTTTACAAATTAAATGAAACCTATGTTTTTGGACTGGAGGGAGAAAAGCATATTTTGACTTTATGGGCCAAGTATGATTGTTTGCGGGTGTATTTTATGCAATTAAATTCTAGAAAATAATGACATAGAGGTGTGAAAAGATAAATAAATATATGAATTTCTATCAATGTGTGTTAAACAAGAGTAAGTAGAGTGTATTTTTCCATGCAAGTTTGTCATGTCAAGATCAATAGTGTGAAAGGATAGATTGCCAAATTTGAGTATCTACACAACCATGAAAACTTACAGGAAAACTATTTGTAACAATATATGCAAAATATTTACATATATTTATAATTTTCCTCAACATTAATTTCATTTTTGGTATTGGAAGAATTATAATTTAAATAATGTATTTACATTGGGAAACCTCTAGCTCACATATCTTGAAGTAGAAGAATTGAAGGGGTTATTAACAAGAAAGTGGCAGGAAATATTCTCATATATCCAAAAATTCCTATTTTAAATGGATAGATTCTATAATCCATGGTGTTATCATGCAAAATGATGAGCCTAAAAATTGAAACATTAAAGCATGATAACTAAGCCCACAATACAAAATTTTACTTCCCTATCAGATTGAGCCCTCTCCTAGAAAGCATGTCTCCAATGACAAAATTAACCTAGCTTTGAGGAAGGTACTAATGATTTTTTTAATAATTAATCAATATGAAAATAACGGTGATGAATTTGATGGATGGATTTAATAAAGTTATATGAAAGATATGACCTCATAGAGGCTTAAAAGGTCATTTTGATCATTTTACAACTAGTATGCATCATTTGGGAATGCTTAAGGAAGGTATAAACTTTAGGAAATAATATCTTATTTACTTGAACAACTTTTTTAACACTGGATTTTCTAGATACACAAAATGAACATCCCAATGGTAAAACCCAACTTCCAGGATAATTTTGAGAGTTCCATAAGTATTTAAAAATAAAAAAGTATGCATTTGAAATATATGGGAATTTCTTACAAGGTGGACATTTTTTCTCTAAAGCTAAAAGGTTTCCAGAGATATTTCAAAATAGTGTAGTTGCCCCTCACGTTTTTAGAAAAAAAGGGCCTAAATTTAGAATTTTAGGAAGATTCAAGTATTGATCATTATTCCATTAATATTATAATGTGTTTTGGTTTCAAAATACTCTAATATTTGGCCCCAACACATTATTTTAAGCCTCCAATGTGAAAAAAGTAACTCCCGTTTCCAAATTTTTACATATAATACAAAATCTACTTTCCATTTGTGGCCCATTCACACTTTTGAAACTCTTGTGTCCCCTCTATCCCCATGAGGAAAATATTTAAATTATATACACAAAAGTGTGACCTCATCCTCCTCCTCAAGTCACACTTTGGACACATAGGTGGATCGGTGTCCCCATTGTCCCCCTATCCCCCATGGTGCAAGGCGAAACAAAAAGTACAACCTCCTCCTTCTCCCAGTGTCACACTTTGGTGTTCATGGTGTCCCTTCTATCCCCTCTACCATAATGGGGACAAGAGGACAATAAAACATGACCCAAGCCTTCTCATATCTCTTAGACCCCTACGTGACCACACACACTCCACCAGTGTAATTTCCCAGACCGCTCATCTCATCCACCACACACCAAAAGATGCCACTTGTCACCATCTAGTGAAAGGAGTAATTTTTGTCACTAGTGTCCCATCTTCACCCTTACATCATTTACAAACCGGCATTCACTCCATTCTAACCCAAGTTAAGTTTGCAGTTAGCAGGGTGAGTTAAAAAAATATAAATACTCTTTGACCTCCTCACTCATCACATATTTAGTCATTTTTCATGATTGGTTCCTACTCTTGTAATAACCTCCAAACTCTAAGTTCACCCAAAAATTCTTCCAAAATTCTTCTAGACATCTATAACCACCAAAAAGAATTTTCTCATAACTTTTCATCCTAAACTTGGATTTCCTTTAAAATGTTCAAGAATATTCCTCTCAAAACTTCCTTTGGGAAGATTACGGTTGTAAATTCATTAATGCCCTAGTTTATTGAAAATAGAAAATATAAATATCAAACCCTAAAACTTACTTTTTCAATTTCCTAAAGATCCAATAGACGAAAATGATCAAATTCAAAATAAAACATTTTGACAGTGGTTTCATTGCAACTTGACACTGGTATGCAAAATTTATAAAAGTATTAGGTTTTTAGAACAATAGTTTTCTAAAAATGGTAAGTTTCCCAAAGTGATGAATTTTCAGCATTTTTGATATCCTAAAAAACTAAGAAACAACATAAAAGGATAATTTGGGAAACTTTCTAAAACTAGTAGTATTTCGAAAATGTGAATCTAAAAATAGTAGGTTTCTATTAAAATTAAACCTTCAATATTTTTAATAATTGAAATGAGGTAGGAAAATCAAAGACCAAAAACTATGAAAAATTGCTAAAAATAGCAATCCTAGATAGGACCTGCTAAAATAGTAATTCTTGAAATTAATCCTAAAAAATTGTGACAACACTCCTTATTCAAATATTCTTGAATTTTTCCATCATCCCAAGGTTAGGAGGTTGTTCCATGACAAAAAAAGGAAATAAAACCCTCCACATGATCTTAAAGTATCAGTTCTAAGGTGATCTCTATAAGGAAAAACTTGATGCAAGAAGTTGGAATGATGAGAAAATATCACCATGAGTAATGCTAACAATCATCTCAGGATCCCAAACAATGCATACCTCCTGAGAGTGTTTCTAAACACTTAATCAATTCTTGGTGATGAGATCAGTGTAGTTTGGAGGTTAAAAACATGTGATTCATCCTCAAGTTCCATTTAGGGATCAATCCTTCTATTTGGAGAAGGAAATCCATTTCCATGAGGAGAAAATTGAGCAAAAATATGTCTAAATGTTATAAGCATGTTTCCACTCAGGTGACATCTTGGTCAAGGAAATGAATTATGAAGTGAAAAAGGGTGTCATCATGTTCAAAAGTGAAATGTGAAGCTCATAGAGCAAGTTGAGGGTCATCGTATCCTAAATTTGCTATCATCTCTCTGAGAAGTAAGTAAAAGTGAGCTAATCAAGCTATCAAGGTACTCAAAGCCATCATATGTGAAGGATAAATAAATCATCTATTCCTATGGGAGATATATGAGCAAGAAGGTACTTGAGCATCCCAAATTTGATTCCATTTAAGAAGTACTTTGGAGTCAAGAAGGGTAAATGGGTGATCTTCATGTGAAACACCATGTATGTAAGAATGAGAAACCATCTTAGTTTCACTTGATTCCATTCACATAATAGTGTTATTAAAAACTCATTCAACACCTGGTAATGTGATCACACTTCAAAATAATAAGCACTATAATCAAACCTCATTTCATTACAACTAAGGGTAATTAGACAATAATATTTGAAAGGAAAGATGATGAAAAGAGGGAACACATAATTTCCTATTAAAGGAAGATTCATAAGAAGGTAATAATCAATAAATATCCAATATATCCTATTGATCTATGTGACATTCCATCATGGTCTATCATTATTCATTGGAATCAAAGCGTGCATTTGCGTGGTGAAACCTTCTCGTAATGAGGAAAATATGATCCCTCATCGGGATCCTGAAAGTGTTCATGTGACTAACATCATGTAAAGTTCATAATATCCATTCTAATGGATTCAAGAGTTACTCATGAATGATCCAATAAGGATATAACAAGATGTAGTTCTTTTTATATCCATAAAAATATTGAGATCTAAGTGAAGTAAGAAGACATAGCTAACCTCTTGTCTCTTCAACAAAATGTATGGTGACTAGTATGTAGAAATTTACTAACCAAAGGTTACAAAACCTAGGAAATTAATTACTCAGAATGATTATGATATGAAAAAAATTCATTGGGTCAAGCTACACATGAGGGTGATACACACATATGTTCAATGAATCTTCTACCCACATACTTTCTTGAAATGAAGAGTATAAACAAATAATGGATTATTTGGAAGAGCATGCGAGAACTCTCACTACTTATATGTAATAATTTTTGGATCCTACTACAATACCACCTCCTCCCATAGAAGATATTACTCCTATTTGTGTCTTAGACCATGAAACAAACACAAAATATCAAGGTTACTCAATGTAGGGAAAAACTAATGATAGGTGACTTGAAAATATTCTTGAAAAAGGAAAAGCATTGTTTCCAGATATTCTCTCTATTCAAATATGTTCTTTCCACCATTTTAAAAGTGAAGAAAATAAGGAGGATATTGAAAAGAGAATATCCATTGGGATGAGGTGTTCCCACTTGTGTTTGATATGAATTGACTCATCTCCCACACTCTTATTAGTAGAAAGGTGTTTTCTTCTGATGTTGAGAAGGTTTCCCTAGTTTGGATCCACATAATTAACACTAGATATGACATGATAAAAGATGCCATCTCTGAAATCAAATCCTTTGAAAAAATTCCTTAAACATTTTGGATGATGTTCGTATCTTTTTTACAATCTTATATCCCTTTCGTTCATTGAGAATTCATCATCGAAGAAACTCATCGATTATTTCCAAGATTTAGTCAAGAATAGGTGAGTGATTCTCTCTCCTAACGAGGATAATTTGGATTCCCTTTCCAAAATTAGATGCTCTATTTATAACATTTTAAGAGATCAAAAATAATTTTTTAATTAGTGTGAGGCATGATGTTCTTAAGACATGGATCAAAGTGTTAAGCTACATTCATATTCTAAGAAAAGAAAAGATTGCACCTACAACAGTTTGGTTAAGTGGTGAATTCAAAGGAAAGGATCTCATTCTAAGTACTCTCTCTTAAGGGTTATGAATGACTAGTTATTCATTAGAAAAATCTTCATCCTCATCATATTTTTCAATTATGTTGAGGAAATAATGAATAGTTACACTCCCTCCCATTGTGAGTAAAGAAGGGTCTCCCTTTTAAGAATAGAAATTCCTATATAGCTTAGGGCATAAAATGGGTGAAGATCCCTAGATAGATATCTAAGAGGGTTGGTGATTCTTTCTCTAATTCTTCAGGCCCTAGAGATTTAATGGTGGACAACTGTTTGAAATATATTATCTATCTAGATGCTCCCCTAAACCTCTCTTCCAAAAAGGGTGAAGGGAGAGAAATAAAATCTATTAATAGCGGGAGAGAGATTTCCCAAGTGAAGGGGGTTATCTCGTGCTCGGCCTAGCTGATCTATCTTAGCTAAACTAGATAGGGCTAGTTGGGAAATATACTAACGTGTATATATGGGGATATGCCCATATATCCATGGGGTGGCCTCTGTCTATGGATATGGGGATTCATTCATTTCCCGTGAGCCGAGAGGGGATGGGATAGGGGCCAGCTATAGATAGTTCTTTATAGATGTAGAGGGAGAGAGAGGCCTTTCTAGATTCTATTATGATAGGGGGGTCGAGGAGTTTATGCATTCTTTCGGGTAAACAAACACAAACTAGAACTACTAGTTTCCCCCCATATCTATATCTAGATGGGGCCTATGGGTTGGTTTCTGTAGCCGGGAGGCCCCCCTATCTTATCTTACTCTATATGGAATTTTCGTCTCCCCTAATCCAGATCCATAGTTGTCATTCAATTTGATATGAATTCTTGATCTCTACTCTCATTTATGTTTTTCTATACCTCCGCATATAGAGGGGCTTACCTTGTACCCCTATATATATAATGTGACCTAATATATATATATATATATATATATATATATATAGTTAGGTCCCTATCTAACTAGACTAGATATAGAGAATAGGGCGGGGCCATTTTTCTCCTTATTTCTACATATTCTAATTTTCCATTAAGAATGTACTTTTGTTATTTCATCCTATTCACTTAAGTTACCCTTAACTCAACATTGTAAGATTCCTTTTTCATCAATAAGAAAAATAATCACTTTTGTTTCCTAGAAATATGAAATGTCACAAGTGATGGGGATAGGTGAAAATTCATGTGGGGGTAGATGAAGAGACATTTTTGTATGCTATAAATTGAAATTGATTATCCATTCCAAGGGGTTGGAAATTTTTGATTAATTATATGTTGTTGATATTTACCACTACTACATCAAGCAATAAAATTTTCATTTCTTATATTTCTATGTTTATGTTCCTCTAATCTCTCTCTCTCTCTCTACTTTACAACTTTGTAAGCATGGAAATATTGTATAACCAAGACAAAGCTTTATTTCCTTTATCAATGATCCTACATAACTTTTTATCTCTAGTTTGTTAGTCTTGTTGATTTATTACATTGTTATGTTCTTCTAATTAAATGTGGACCTATTCTAGTTGATGTGTGTGAATCCCGTAAGCCTACTCACAACATTAACCCTCTCTCTCCTTATTTCTCCAACTCATGTTTACCTCTCCTCACAAAAAAATTCCTCCTTGTACTCTGTATAAGAACTTTTCCATAGGTCTAGTGGAGTATTCTTGTGTGATCCCCATCCTAACCACTACCCTACACTTTAAAGTTATTTTACATTCAATAACGGGAGGCTCTCCATACATGGAGGGAGGGGATTAGCCTTCTCACTATTGGTATAAACCAATAATTTTTCTTATGATAAATTATTTCACCAATACATGACAACAAAGTTTAAAAGAAAAATTAAAACCTCAAATTCCATCTTTTTCAAATATGTAGGAATAGTGAATGGATAAAATTTGGGAAAATAATTTAGAAATCCATCCCTTGACTGATTATTTTAGTATTAAAGAGGAGACGATATCAACACACACACACACAAAGTGTTCATAATCAATAATTAAACAACCCCTAAAAGTGAGGAAACCCTAAAATGAGAAAAAGGGAAAAGTGTTTAACCATAAGTAAGTAGTGTAGACACTAGTTTTTTGACACCCTAGGTGACCCATCCACACCCCTCACATTTACATTATAATCACTAAACCTATACCATTATTTTATAAACCATATTTTATCCCTATAAAACTATATCTTACCCCATAAATATTAATTACCCCATCTTAAGCCTCCTAAACCTATTTTGAAAAAATGTCCCTAACACATATCTACCCATTTATACTCATCCCCAAACCCAAAATAACCCATTTGGAAGTAGTTTTAACCACTTCCAAGTGGGTTCCCCCACTTTTCCTAGATTGATAGCAGCTCTAAGTAATCGGGTTATTATATAAACACACCACCTTCATTGAATCTTGATCTATATGCATTATATCAATATTTTTCCACTTTGGAGACTGAAAAACATCACTAACAACATATCAGCACCTTGTGGAGCCATAACAAGCCCTCATATATTTCACATCATTATAATAGCTCTCTAAAAATTTTATCATCTCGCTTTTCGATTTAAAGGTAAGGTAATACTCTCTGTTAAATCCTCATTTTATTCATGCATCACTTATAACATCAATCAAGTCATTTAAGACCTTTGTTCAAAGATTAAATTTATATTTTATTTGAATTATAAAACTACACAACAATCACCAAAAATTCCTTTGAAGAACTCCGTGTGATTCCCTTGGGCCTTGAATTGCAGTGATTCCTTGAATTACCAAAGTGACTACCCGAATCAACTAAAATTCCTACTTTCAATCCCTTCAATTACATACTACATGCTTTTGACCTATTTTATAATCTATTCTCTATTAATCTATAGATTCAAAGTGTCTTCTATTTGTAGATGACTATTCTAGGTGAAGAACACCCAATTAATAGAATTTATGATCTTCTAATCATCTCCCAACCCTTTATTTGGGATCAATACAAAATTTCACAAGAGTGACCCTTTGTATCATCTTCCCGACACTTTGAATCCAAATGATATTAAGGATAAAATAGATATTTTAGATATGAACAAGATACCGCCAAGTAAGAGTAGATCGAGTACTTTGAAGATCTTCATCTTCTTTGCATACCTTTCCTAGGTCATCTACTACACAGGAATGATCTTCCTATCCCTATGGAAGACTGATTTATTATGTCATTTCATTATCTAAATATCATAATTCTAGTCACATTGTATATTTCATTATTTATCACTTGATTGTTTAAAATGAGTTGACACTCGTCAAAGGAATCCCTTTGGTTCCTGGGATTGGCCTTTTCCAAGAAACTTTTCATCGTATTATATAATATCTATCTTTTTCAAATATTTGTTTGTGTACAAGTTCTCTCATTAATTATAATGAGTCTCTCACACACATTTGTACCCATTCATCTCAAAAATTGTCAATGCGGGTATCATTAAACCGTATTGTCCTTTGAGTTTTGGTAATTTTTTCCATAGAATAAATTGAATCAAAATATACCATAAAAATTTTGGCATTCCCAAAGTGGGACATTAGTCCCCATTCGATCAAATTTTACATTTTGATAGTAAAATCTATTCTTTGTTTCATTTATTACTAAAATTTCAGTGTGGAGTCTTTTGGTGGCTTTCTAGAAATGTGTAAAATAAAATAATTAAAAAGAGTTCCTATAAAACATAGGTAAGTATTTCCATTTTCTATAATTTTCTTTCGGGGTTACATCTAGTGTGCTTTTCTTCATAGAAATCAATCTCTCTTTCGGATGTTAAAAATGATATTCATTTTTGTCTGCTTCATCTAGCTTAAATAGGGGTTAAAACTCTACCATCACTATTTCCCTTCAAACATAAAAAAATCACATTAAAAATTAAATTTTCATTCTAAACACTCCCTTCTAGGTCTACCTACTTGTATTTAATCACCAAGGGGAAGCTAAATTGGTGTTCAATCCAACTATAAACAATTGGTGGGCGGTATATTAGCTAAGCACCCACCACCCTTAACATTGCGAGACTATGAAGTGAGGGGAAGGTCCCAATATCATTCCTCATAATGATACCAAAATATATTTGGGCCTCCCATACCTTCGGGTATATCAAGGACTCCAACCTTAAACACACCAAAACCATTCTTAGATGATCAAATTCTTAGTATCCTTTTTAAACCATCGCTTTCTTTTCAAATGTTTTAACTTAAATATAGATAATTGAAATTTCTTGTAGATTATGTGACCTACATTTTAATTATTTTTTTGTTTCATGGTTTTTAAAAGATAACAATGATGTATTCGTAATAATAGATACATGTCTAACCCATTACAAAAATCCCTTGAATCAATTCAAGAGCCTACACCCTCTCCCAAAGTGAACAATTAGATACATCCGAGATTCCCTATGAATATCTTTAACATCACTTTCTTAGTGGAGATCAAGTACTTGAAGACCATCTAGACACCAATCCCATTTCCCTTAGCGCTTATCTTTCTTCCCAAGCTATATGTCTTCCCGGTTATAGTCCAAAACCTCCAAATACTTTCAACACTGCCACATTTGGTCACTCCATGCTTATTGATCCCTCTTACTAACCACTTATCTAATAAATTGCATCATATCCTACAACTAGTAATATAGAAACATCAATGCATATCTCATCTACTCCCATAGTTAGCTTTTAACTCAACACAATATCGTCACAAAATAAGGACACTAAATAAGGAACCAAATCATCCATATCTTCAATTGATCCTCAATGTTCTCAAAACCCCACCATTACTTCATCACCCATAGCCATTCAAAAAGGGATCGTAATGATTGTATCCTTAGGTAACCTATAGGGTATTTAGAATCACATGGTTAATTCATCAACCATATTCATTCACACACCTTCCAATTCTCTTCCTCCCCCAATAAGCTCTATCAATATGACTATTTCTATACTCCCCTTGGTCACAACACAACCCATCATTACACAAAAATATACATCCAAAGTTTATAATTTTATAGTACTTATCCCTCTATCATTACCACCCATCAAAATACATTTCATCACTAGCACTTGTCCCCTCTCACAACCTATCTCCTTGATGGATGTGCCACATTTAAGATACATATTGATTCAACAAAATTCACCATAGTCAACAACACCTTGTATACACTTATATTCCTCACCCCTACCAGTCTACTCAATCCTCCTCATAACCATTAGTCTCTCAACGCAGACCTAAAACATACCAAAGATTATTCCTCCTTTCCAAAAACTAGTTCCATTGTATCACCCATATCAAAAATCAAACCCCCTTATGTATAACTGAGCTAATTCTTCAAACATGAAACCTCTTTAAAATGATCCCATGCAAGAACTATTAATTAAAATCACGGGTCTCAAAGATACCACTATTGGACCTAAAAATACATTTTCTTATGAGCATATCTATAATAATCCTATCAACCCATTTGTACCTTTTAAACCCTATCCTCCTCATTGGGAATTTCCAAAGTTTATTAAGTTCTATAATAAATAAGATCCAAAACAACACATTTGGTCCTTATGTCACGCTTGATATCTTATATCTCACAACCAAGAGCTTATGCTAAAGACATTTATTATGTCATTAGCCAACCCCGATCTTGACTAGCATAACAACATCCCTCACCATTCCCTTTATTCATTCACATAAATAACACAACTATTGTTAGAAAATTTATCCATTAACATCACACGTAAAATATCTATAACCAATTCATATGCTATCAAAAATTTGAGGATAAGTCTGTTGTTAATATTTTCACCAGATGGTGAGGAATAATTAATCAATTATCCTTTTCTCTACCCCATACAGATTTCCAATTTAAATACTCTTCCAACAACGACAAAGAAAAGGGTTCAACAAATGTAGTTGTCTTTAAAATGTCTACTAAAGGTACTTGGATTTTGAATGGTAAATACCTCCACATAAATACACACCTCTAGGGGAGTTTTGAAACTCTATTTTTGACAATCTCATGGTAGTTTACATGATAAAACTTTCTACCATTTGACCCATCAAATATTCCAACCCTAAACCAACATGGTATAGGGGTGATTCTTATTACAAATATCATCAGGTCTATGGGCATGACATCGATAAATGTTATCCAATATCTCATTAATCAAGGTGAGATACAACTTGATAATCCAAACATGCATCCTAATCAAAACATATATCTGTTTAAATAACCTTTTCCAAAACATCCCCTACAAAATAGTCAAACCAATGCCATAGGGTGTCAAAACTCTATGGCTCTTATTATCAACCTCATCAACAAAATCCCACCTACCCCTTTCATACCACGTGTTTTAATGATAAAAAACTTGATGCACAATCAAAATTTGTGGGCCTCCTTACCACTAAATCCTCAAACCCATCCATGTCAAAAATTTAGAGCTTAGATACATACACTCATTTAAATACCTCTAACAATATCCCTTAAAAATTACAATAAAAACAACTTTTATTGAAATCATAAAATCCCCATCCAAAGAAATACCTCTCAACATAAAATAAAAATACTTGATAGTCTTACAAAAATACGAATCCATCGACACAAAAGGGTTGAACTCTCACATGATCATCACAAAACAAACACACAAGAGGCTATAATGTCTATACCTTCTATTTTGGGACCACAACCCTCATCAAAACTCATAGTACCATATTAGAATATAAACATACTTTGAATATCACATATATATGTTCCATACAAGACATGATTTGAGTGTCTCATACCTATAAACTATCAAATGACATCTAAAGACCTATGCCCTCGTCAACATCTCAAAAATATTCATCAAGATATTATACCAAAATCCTTGAGAGAATACTATAATCATCGACCATAGCATTACCACCAATCAAGTCCTCTGATCATAGGGTTGGAAGCTTTCTTGGTACAATTACAAGGCATTTTTCTTATCATCAAGTATCGGACACTTTACGAGGATTGTAAATCCCTCCACATTGTAAGTTAGAGTCTCTCTAACAAATGACTCTTCCAAAAAAAAACCATCTTATTCGCATACCAATCTCGACATGAAAAGTTACAAAAATCAAGTCAAACTTACATCTCAAAATCATAAATCATCACTTGGCACCTTGTCTTGTCAAAACATGGCCTCTTCTAATGAGTCCCATCCCTTATAAATCAATGTTACCCGTATATCCACAAGATATCATACCCAAGATTTGAACACCCATAGTTAAAACAAACCTAAAATATTTATCTCTGCCACTCCTCCTAAGCTATCCAGAACTTCATCTCCTAACTCCAAGTTCTCTATCCTTATGACACTCTACACTCATTCCATAATATCTATACAATTTTTTTCAAATAATTGCATCAAGCACCCATAAAAATGTCACTTTATAAACTTATCCAAAATTCCCCACAACATAAATGAGCTATGATTGAAGCCCTTTAAGCCATCTTGGTACCATAATATGAAGCCCAAACATTTTCTAATATTTTTGGTTCCCTTAAATATACCGTAACCATAACATTTGATAATTCTAAAATTCCATCACTACAACCATAGGATCATGACCTCCTCCTCTTCGTCACTACCCAGATCAATGATACTATAGTTAAAAGAATTATGATTGAAAATAGTGCTAACATCAACATAATCTCATCTCAAGCCTTCAAACAACTCCAATTACCTAAAAATATTGTCATCTAATCTCCCATTATCTTATGTTCCTTTAATGATACTTTCACTCCCACCTTGGGCACAATCATATTGCCTATAAAAATAGCTTCCAAAATCCTCCACGAACTCCTATATCTTATATAAGGATAAATCTAATATAATATATTATCGTAAAATCCTTGGATACATGTTATGTGTTGTGTCCCATATACCTATATCATTTTATTAAGTATGAACATGAAGATAAATATTTTATGGTTCATACTAATCCTAATCCATTTAAATCCTATCATATGACCTATATGCCCAATGACATGTTTCTTTCATTAAAAACTCAACATATTCAAATCATGCCTCTACAAGTTCCTTTATCCCCACATCAAAATTACCGATGACTAATCCTTTGAAGATGTCATACAGTCTCTCATTGGGGGAGTATCACCTCTTAACCCTCAATGCACTCCCTACACCTAAAACATATGGGAGACTTGAAAAAAACCCATCTATGAGCCTAATGTAGGAAATATCATTTCCTTTAGTCCCACATTCCTTCAAACATATATTATGTACGAAGGCATCAATCATCATTCCTCTTATCTCTATAATCACCTGCATGCTAAATAGTTATCATCAAAATTTTCATTCCTAGAAAAACCCTAGTTTTCTCAAACTTACCTCCATCAATGCACATGGAAAGGTTTCGGTCTTTGTAGGTATGAACAAGATCTACATGACTTACCCTTTGAAGACTTCATGAAACCTCATGAAAAATATTGTCTCAATTTCAAGTCAACATCTTTGAACCCGTCACTATCAAAATTAGAACCATAACCACACCCATCCTCATCATCATACCTACCTTCCGACAACAATTATATCATGTCTATTCCTTCTAACTTTTTAATTCAATAATATCACATTAGGACCACTAAATTACCAAGCTAATGGAAAGATGGAATCTCTTCCCTTAACACTACCTCACATGATAGAGGAATATTCCCCCACTATCGACGTTCTCCATTGTCATGACGATGACACTATCTTAACCTATATGGGTGTTGAGGATCACTATCTTTAGAAAAAATTACCCTTTGATGCATCTATACTTCTCAATAAATCTACCACTCATGTCAATATTTTCACATCGTAAGTACCACACACTATCAAAAGAGGCCAGGATTGATACCCATAAGAACTCCAATAGTTCGCCACATTGTTTTATCCAAGCACAGCTTAGGATTTTTCATCATCTTACTTGTGATATGCCTGTATAGACCCTAACATTATTATATTGAATATCTTCACCACCCAAGATGTTAAGTTGATGAAGAATAATACTCGTAGGATGTATCCTAAAATAACACTATTAGTTAAAGAGGAACTTTGGTGTAGATGTAGAACTACTTCATACTCTAACCACCAAAAAACTAGCATTATCAAAAAGCTTTAAAAACCATACTTTTCAAGACAAGAACTTAATTTGATAGGATTATGATGCTTCCTTCCTTAGTCAATATTTCTTCAAAATGTAAATCTATTCTTCTACCATATATCACCCTATTGAGGAATTCAACCAATGTTTTTTTGAACCATCAAATGGATTTAGAATAATAGGAATTAGTCAATTAGTTCAACTTTCCAAAACTCTCTTAAGGGCTTGTTGAGATATTTACCTTGAATATTTCATAGTTAGGAGTAACCATACCACCCCAAAACCAATTAAAAGTCTCTTCAAAATCCTTACCTCTCTAAAGGAGTGTTCTAAATTTCATTCTTCAAACTCCATAATTTTCCCCAAATCACTTTTTAGTTCCTTTACATGACCTAAAGACATTTTTAACTCCTATTTCATGCCAAAATTTGCCTTACAAATTCAAATTCATAATTTTGAGGGAAAATACTAAATTTTAATTTGAGAAGGACTTGACCAACACTATTCATCCTAGGAAACTTCTAAGACTTCCTAAAGCTACCAAAAGCAATAAAAACCAAAATTTAGGTTAAGATGTCCTATATAAATCATTAGGGAGGATGATCCTGCATTATTCTCCTAGGGGAAAGAAGAATTATCTCCAAATCTAGTGTTTTCAAACTTGATTCTCTTTTCTTCATTTGTTTCAACTAATGATGATCCTCTTGAAGTTCCTTTTAACTACATACCATGCCTCCTAAATCTTCATGAGTTCCTTCATACTTCTCACAAGTTGTCTTGTCTCTAAAATGTCCATATACTTAAGTAAAATGTATGTTCCTAGTTTGTGGGTTATATTATCTACCTTGTTCTTGGAGACATACACTTGTGTCATGCTCACATATGATGAATCTTCATCATTCTTGACTATCACTCTGTTCACACCATCCTTTTTTTATTCTCTTTGACTGATTTCATTCTCAAAATTAGGCTTGCTTGTCTTTTGGAATGTATGTTCATGCTCTCTAATATTTTTTTATCTCTTTCCTTGATCTGATTGCTTCCATACTACTTTATGCTCTATTCATTGCTATTTTTTTCTTGACCTTTGTCAAATTTTTATTCTCACTTTAATTTTCCAATAATATTCCATCTTCCTTAGGTTTTTAGGAAATACTCCATTTCTTTATTTAGTTCTTCCATACCTACACATTCAAAAGTCAAGACATAGTTAGAGGTAAAATTTTGAGGCTTGCATGCCTCCTCTTTCTCCTTTATAGTATGTTATTGCTCCTTCTCTCTCATAGCTTCTCCATTCATCACATTCACTATGCTCATCTCCACCTCACTCTTCTTTTCACATTTTGCATTCTCATTCACTAGTTCATCATTCACTTGATCTTCTTTTGGTTTCTCAAGCACTTCACTGTGTTCTTCCCTTCTCACTATTTCCCTTTTCTCTTGTTTCTCTATACCATCTTCCTTAGTTCTATCTTCACTCTTCTCTTTGAGTGCTTCTTTGTGCACTACAACATGCTTTCCATCACAAGTTTGTAGAAACAACTCTAATGCTTCTTCTAGGACTTTGTCATCCTCTTGTTCATTCCCTTCATACCCCTACTCTGTCCTTTTCTGCTTCTCTCTCTCTCATTCTCCTCACTAACCCCACAAAAATATTCCTCTTCAAACTTTCTTTCCTTGTCATAAAACTGAAAATTTATTTCATGTTTCATAATTGAAAAATACATTATCAACCCATATTTGTAAGGCTTAACAACCTTATAGTTTCTCTTTCACATGCCTCTTTTGTTTTTACCAAGTATATTTTTATTGATAACATCATCACCAACCTTGCTTATGGTTCCTATTCTTCTTTCATAGGTAAAATTATATGGCTAATCTTCCTGTTGGTGTTGTAATAGTGTAGGTGTTATTATTTCCATCATGCAATGCTTTCCTATCACACTTCCATGGTCTTCCTAATAACACATGACAAAAATTCATTGCAAAAAATCACACAAAACTTTGTCTTTATACCTTCTAATCTGAAATTAAACTTGACATTATTCTCTAACCAGGATATGATGTCCTTTTTGCATCCATGAGACTTGATATGGAGTAGGGTGCATGCCATTTTTAATCCAAGTTTCTCTACCATTTCAAAGGACACAAGATTATCTTTGCTTCCACTATCAATGAAAACATTACACCATTTTCCTTTAGCCTTATAATCAGTTCTAAACAAGCATCTTCTTTGAGTGACCTCATTCACAACTTTACTTGGTTTTAAAATCACTATTCTACATAAAAATGACTTACCTTTGTCATGAAATACCTAATCAGAAAATCCATTATCCTCTTCATTCATATGATTTGTTTCATGCATACTTTTGGCACTTGTAGCATTTACTCATAAACTGGACTCTATTACTTGTCTCTCTTC
This sequence comes from Taxus wallichiana var. yunnanensis, assembly GCA_018340775.1. Lineage (NCBI taxonomy): Eukaryota > Viridiplantae > Streptophyta > Pinopsida > Cupressales > Taxaceae > Taxus > Taxus wallichiana. Next base: position 156,779,932 of record CM031243.1, on the reverse strand, counting down.
TCTATATTATACTCATCTCAACTCTCATTACCCTATGATTTTCCTCTATATTAGTCAATATTCTCATCAGAACATTCATCATCTGATCCATCTTATCTTCCAAATAAGGTCCTCCATGTGCTCTTACTTGTACATGTAAACACAAAAATTTGGTATCAATACCCTTGTCACCCATGTTTTCTTCTTTTTACAATGATCATCTATCTAGCATTTATTTTTTTAATTCATATTCATATTAATATTCCCATATTTCCCACATTTTATCCCATCCATTTTAATTTATTGCTAATTCTCATCAATTATCCCCTAATCCTCATCTCATTATCTAATTAATCTTAATCACTCCTAATTTCTCTTCTCTAGGTTTTTATAATCCCTAAACTACCTGGTTGTTCATATCTAGGCTCCCTTTGGCATTTATTTACTCTAGTTTACCCCTCACCTACCCATTTCACTTCCCTTTGCAGCCCTAACTCGTATAGACCCTTGAAAACCCTAATCCCATGGTCAAAGGGTGTGATGCCTTGAGTTAGACATCTTCCAAACAACCAATGGATTGTTCCCCATAGTTGGTAGTGACCCACCGGGTCACCGTCAACCATATAAAGCCACATTTCCCCATCCCATCCAAGGGATGCATAATCAAAATTATCTTATTCCTTGCAACCTTGTTTTTGATCTTGAGCTTCTTTAAATCCATTTCAACCTTCTTAGAGTCTCTTTGAGTTTGTTTACATCACTTATGGAGACTTTGGGGAGTTTATCTTGGCCTTGTGTTGGTTCATACTATTGTTGCTTTATCATTATCATTATTATCAAGTACTAAAATTTTACAGGTCTAACTTCCATCAGAGCTTCATATCCAATTTCTTCTTTCATTTATTCTTTCTCGCAGGTTGTCCATTCAACCCATCCACCTTCAACATTGTTTAAGAATTCCTAGGTCATCATCACTTCATACTAGATGATGTCAACCTAGCTCTATTATATTACATATTTATCCCTCTAGGTCCTCATCGATTCGATCTTCTAGTTTTGTCACTCTTTCTAATTCCTAGATTTATTCTTTAACTCTGTCGCTTTAGACCCATCCTACTAGTCTCCAGTCTCTGCCAACTTAGCCTAGTCATTGTCAAACCAAGCCATATTTCCATCTTACCCATCCAAATCCTTATCTTTTTAGATCTTTTTGTTTCTCTATTTTAGATTCCCTTATAAGTAATACCCGTATGCCAAAGCAATCCACACACCGTGCTTTGCTTTGGCTAGTAGGCTTCTCGAATCCCACAATAATGAAAAATTTGGTAGGATCCACCACTAAGCCTTCCCTACACATGATATGCCCCAAAAGGATTCTAAATGGAGTAGAAAAACACATTTCTTAATGTTGAGGGATATCCTCAACTACTAACATATTTCAAACATCATCCTTAGATTGTCACAATGATCCCTTACTAATCCATATACCGTCTAATCATCAAGGTAGAATTGAATAAACTTATGGATGAAGTCTTGAAATTCCTGCACCACAATGTGTAAAAACACAATAGGCACATTATTCAGTCCAAAAGGCATGACTATGTAGGAAAAGCTTCCCCATTCATTGGAAAAAGTTGTATTTTCTTGGTCTTCCTTTACAATTCTAACTTGATGATATCCTGAGAATCCATCTGTGAAAGAATAGATCTCATGCCCGACTACTCCTTCCAGGATCTCCTTAGTGAAGGGGGTTGGAAAAGGGTCAATAACACATACCACATTCAAATCCCTATAATCAACATAGATCCTTATCCTCCCATCCTTCTTAATTATAATGACCATCAGACTTATCCATTATGATTCCTCGACAACCTCAATGATGCATGATGCGATCATCTTGTCAATCTCCTCCTTGAATTTGACATGAAGATTCATATTCATTTGATAAGGTCTCTTTTGAATTGGGTGCGCACCTTCCTTTAACTTGATTTTTATTTCCCCCAAGGAGTGGTGAACTCCTTTAAGCTCATGGTATCCATGCATAAATAATTCTTGAAAATCATGCAAAAAAATTAAGGATATTTGGAACATCCTTTTCTCACTAATAGTACCCAATAGTAGCCTCCTTAGGTTCCATTTTTGAGCTAATGTTAACCTTCTTTGTTTTGAGAGGTTCATGGTAGGTGTGCGCTTGCTCATTAGCACTATCCATAACTTCGACGTACCTACAATATGGTTAACTTCCAAATTTTCCACTTCTTCACCATCGATCACGTAGACCAATTTTCCTTTTTCTTTCTCCATACATGCATGCTCAAGTTGTATATCCTATGATTATTCCTCATCAAAACGTGCTTCTAAACTAAGTTTACTTAATAATTTTAGTATTCTATCCTCTTCCATGACACTATATCCCATAGTTAGGGATTAATAACCTACAACACCTCATCCACCGATGGCTTGGTGCTCTGATATTCAAAACTTTAAAGAGGTCATCCATCAACTCCTGTCATTTTCCTATCTAAAGGTGCATCTCTGAGTGAATGTACCATGCATGTGCGTAACCTTGTAATGTGGAATAGAACTTATGCACCCATAAAGAAGGTGGCAAGGATTTTGTGCCTTCCATCTTGACCTTCTCACATGCTTGGATGTGAAACAAGGTGGGTTCTTTCCCATGATAATATTGTATGGTAGTAGGTGAATTGCTCTAGGAAACCCTAATAGAGAACACGATTCTCACTTCATTCCACTCTAGAATGCTATCTTGATGGGTCACCCACTAATGTTCTTTGGTCTTGATTAAGGTATAACTGAGCATATTTCTCATTTCAATCTTACTTCTCCATTGGGTCTCCATTTCTCATAGGAAATTATCAGGGTTGGCTCCTCCAAAATAACTTGGTAACTTCTTTCCTCCTAGAAACTTGATTGAGTGTGCCTTTTTACTCTCATCATAGAGCCTCTTAAATTCCTTCTAACCAACTCATATGTCCCGTGCACCCAATTTTCAAATGCTACACTAGTTGTATCACTTATAGATTGAGTGTCTTCGCATTGAATAACACCCTCCTTAATTGGTTACACAACTTCGTGGATCCCGTATAATGCTGATGTAAATTTTTTCTAGGTCTTCTTCTCCTAAAGGCTTAATATAGGGTGCTGACTTCCCATCTATCAAAGGAATGATAACTCATTCCTCCTTATTCTCAAAACTTATATACCCCTTATTGAAATGTAAGTCAACATTATTCTTATAGCACCAGGGGCACCCAAGTAACACTGGAAAGTTTTCCTCCTCAGCAAGTGCTAAGACTTCGAGGTCTCCAATATCGTTTCCCCTTGGATAGTGATACCAACGTATTTTAAAACAACAATGGGCATTTCCTTCATCTTATTGACCATATACAATACATTTGAATATAGATGTAATGGGGGCCTTATCATTTGATTCTAGGCGTCCTAGGTGAGAACATTAACTTTCACACCCATATCAATCATAATATTTCTTAGGATCCATCCATAAAAAATGCATTCAAGGTAATATCCTTATCGTAGTCGAAGTTGTGGGGAGGAAGGTCGCATGTAAAACCTACCTCTCGCGCTCTAATCTAGTATCTTATTCCTAAACCATTATCCTAACAGAGGAATGATATTCTCTTGGCACAACATCTTACACACCTCTCTGACATCATCTATATCTAACTGAGGATCCTCAACACTTTTCTTCTGCCCAAACCTCCTAAATTGCTCTTTCAAACATTTAATTTCCCTCGAAGACTTCGATTATATCTATGGTCTCTTGATAGACTTCCTTCCGATAGGTAGGGTAAGTCAGATACTTCTCCTACACTACCTCTTGTCTTGTAATAAATGGTAACTGATTTGGTATCTCCCTTGCGTGTGTAGCATTAGCTCATGTCATCACCAATATAGGTTCTAATTCTGACTCATGCACTACCCTTGGCATCCACACGGTGAGTCCGCTTTCTTAATTATTATCATCTTGGTGCCCTTTTCTTTGTGGTGTTGTTGGCTCATATGTTTAAATAGATCTGGGCACTCCTCATACTTGTGATTCTTTCCACACCAAGAGCACTATAGTAGGTGAGGACATTCACACTTATAGTGCTCCGTATACCCACAATTGTAACAGTTCCATGTGGGAACTCACGTTTTCTACCTCCACATTTGCCATGGCCCCTAAATCCTCTACAAATGCCTCTTCCATGAGCTCCTCCATCTGTGTGTCCTTCATAGTGATGAGCATTTTCCTTGGAATTGTTTGCAATGCTGGTTTGGTGCACACCAATATCAATGGCATCATGTATCTAGTCAGTCAATCTATGATGCTTGGTTTCATGAGTAGTAGAAGTAAAAATCTTGAAATATCAAGACACATTCTTACAAATCACATGTTGTAGTAGAAGACACCTACTTGCATCATGATCTCTATGGAAAATATCATAGTCTACCATTATAGCATGTACCAATCTCTAAGGACAATTGTTCTTGTTGTGCCCCTATACCTCACAATCCATGCACCATAGGCCACTGTGAGTCTCATGTACTAAGTTCACAAATAGATTCTCTAGTCGAGCACCATAGGCCATTGCGAGTATCATGCACCGAGTTCGTAGATAGCTTCTCTAGTCATGAGTAGTAGAAGTAAAAATCTTGCAATATCAAGACACATTCTTACGGATCACACGCTATAGTAGAGGACACCTACTTACATCATGGTCTCTGTGGAAAATATCGAGTGTACCATCATGGTACACCATAGGCCACTACGAGTCTCATGTGCACCATAGGAATATATGTGATTCCTATACCTTAGAACTTGTGCACCATAGGCCACTTTGCAAGTCTCATGCACCGAGTTCACAGATAGCTTCTCCATTCATGAGTAGTAGAAAGTAAAAATATTGAAATATCAAGACACATTCTTACAGATCATGCATTGTAGTAGAGGAAACCTATTTACATCATGATATCCATGGTAAATATCATAGTCTACTCTCATGGTGCATACCAATCTCTCGAGGAAAACTTTTATTAATGTTCCCTTATACCTCACAACTTTGTGCACCATAGGCCATCTGCGAGTATCATGCAACAAGTTTGTAGATAACTTATCATGCATTGAGTCTCTTGGGAAATCTCACAATTTACCATCATGGCACGTACTAATCTCTCGAGGAAAATTGTTCTTCATGTGCCCCTATACCTCATAATATGTGCACCATAGGTGACTGTGAGTCTCATGTGCTTTGAGTTTGTAGATAGCTTCTCTAGCTTCTTGGCCATTGCAGAAATATGAGCTTCAAGAAAAGGGCTAACACCGGTATCTACGCTTCCAATAGCCTTAGCATGTAGGGAATCCTCCAAGGCCTTGCACGGGTCTGTGAAAGTATTATGTGAAAACACTCTCCTAAAAGGCATTATTATTCCTCTAATGAACCACTGAGCATGCTGAGAAGGATGAATATCATAAGACAATTTTGATAAGAGAGTCTTAAAATGTGCATCATACTCCCACACACTCTCTACCATACCTTGTTAAATTTCCTTTAGCGTGCTAATTCTCTTTTGTTTAAACTTAGGAATATGAAATTCAGCTAAGAAGGCATTAAAAATGTGGTATAATCTACTATTGTCTAGTGGGGGTCATACTTTTGGTACCAAATATGTTCCCGTTCTTACAACGTTGTTACAAACTGACTTTCCTTCCATTTTGTGGTAGTGATCCCCTTCACGCACCATAACATCACACATTTTTGTACATGCTCTGTAACATCCTCAACACCTTTGTAATCTGGTAGATGCAAATAAATTTCAAAAATACTTGCTGAGGTGGTTGAGGCCCTTGTCTACCTGATCTAGAACCTTGATTCCCTCTAGTTTTCCTCTACCACCAGATCCACTAGATCCACTAGCACTTGTTCCTCCTGACCCACCAGATCCTCCAGATCTATCAGGTCCACTAGGTCCCCTAGTTCCTAATTTACCTGATTCACCAGATCCATCTCTCATAGTTGGTAAAGGTCCTAAAGTGGTCGTGCCTTATGTCCCCATTGTCACGCTGAACTACGCACCAACTGTTTCACTCGGAATGTTTCATTCCTTTTAGAAACAGATAAGGGTTGGGGCTAGGAGGAATACCTGTAGAATGTCGAGATGGTGTGCGCGTACCGTAGAGAAAGATCAGGTTGACTGCGAAGAACTCCTTTTTGTCTTGGAAGGACTACCTGCAAATAAGAACACAAGACCACAAGATTTTGATTAGACAATAAATGAGGGAACTGCCTTGGGCCCAGGAAATATAAAACTTCCTTTCGAAGGTGGTCAGTTCCCCTGCTAATATGAATTAACACAAAATACTGAAAGATATCAATTAAATTGCTTCGTTGAACTGGGTAGGGGAAAGGCTGGTTTTTGGTTATAGTCAGGATAACCGATACCGGTTGCTGATAACCGATATCGGTATGGTCTAGGATCTGAAGGTTGGTTGTTTTGTGGGGTGGTGGTGTTGTTTGGTAGTTGTGTTATTTGTAGAGGGTCAGTATAGGTGATATTAGGAAATAAGGTGATGAGAGGTAGATGAATGATAGTTAGATGCAATAGACGCTGGTAGTGGATCTAGGAATGGATTCATGAGGATTTTGCTTCAAAAAGTCTAAGAAATGTTATTAAAGAGGACATGCAAGATGTAACTTATCAAGTTATTGATGAAGATGCAGTCCAAGAACTATGATGACAAAGGTAGAACTCTAGGTAGGATGGCTTGACACACGAAGATGAGAGATCTCCTCCCAGATGATCATGAGTATCACGGGTTTCGGCTATTCCATCGCATTTTTGGGCTTGATCTCCTTTTTTTGTAACTCTCCTTGTCTCTTCACTCATCTCTCGCTCGGCCAAGTGAAGATTCGAATGCTCTTGATTTCTCCCAATGATCTCCCTTGATTCAAAATCCTTCGACCTTTGTTTTTGGTTTGGGAGCCCATTTTACAGGGAACCGATGGCGGTTACATAACCGACGGCGGTCGAGTAGGAACCGGCATCGGTAAGGAAAAAGTAGGCTATTTTTAGTAAAATAGCCCACCTTCCCTGCTTTTCTCCCGAGGGATTAGTTGCGGGCTTGGTCAAGTGACTAGAATGTCGGTTTTGGGTGCGAGAAAGGGGTCCTTAATCATGGGTGTAGGTGTAGACCAAGTTATAGGTCTTAATTAGGTTAGTTTAGGGTTAGGGCTAGGTCATGATGAGGTGGCAAAATGAGGTGGCAGGTGAGGTGATGGGGATTTATCAATTACAAGGTAATTAATAAATAATTGTGTAAGGTTTAGGTGATGAGGTTAGGTTGCGAAATGGGATGCGGGTCACAAGGGGTCGTAAGACATGAATTTGGTGTCTACATTAGCCCCTTATTGTCGTGTGGCTTGTTTTGTAAAGCTGCACGGACAATAATATGAAGTGGTTTCTCCTGTTAAGGGTATAGGTAATCCCCCTCAAATCTATCACAGATTGAGGTAGCGTGAAATCAGGGATAGGGTTGATAAAGGGTAAATGGTGTAGAGATAATGGTGAGAGGGTGGGGTAGGTCCAAGAAAGCAGGCGCACGTTGAAATGCAATAGTGCGACTAGGGTACATGATTTGACGATCAAACCAGCAATGCATAGGCAAAGGTCGATAGTTTATCCAAACAAGGGTGATATAATCCTGGTATCCAAGGCATAGGAAGTAGCCCCAGGGTATATAACGGGTAAGGTACAGGAACGTTTAGGCTTGTTCGGCAGTACCAAATGGTTGGTTTGGTTGAGATAAACATCACGGTCTAGGTCTAGGCAAAGTTGGTCGACAGAGCAAGTCAAGGACCCGAATCATGCTAAAACACAAACAGGTGAGCTCAATTGAACAAGAAGGTACATGATGGGTGGAGAAAAGTGTATGTTGTTGATGTTGGGTGAGGTATTGAAGTGGTACGGCCTTGGGTCGGGCCAAGTTGTTGGGTTGCGGCCTTGGGTCGGGCCAAATGGTTGGTTGCGGCCTTGGGTCGGGCCAAATGGGTAGGTTGAGGTCTTGGGTCGGGCCAAAGTAGTTGGTTACGGCCTTGGGTCGGGCCAAATGGTTGGTTGTGGCCTTGGGTCGGGCAGATTAGTTGGTGATGGCCTTGGGTCGGGCCAAATAGTTGGGTTGAGGCCTTGGGTCGGGCCAAATGGGTAGGTTGAGGTCTTGGGTCGGGCCAAAGTAGTTGGTTGCGGCCTTGGGTCGGGCCGGATTAGTTGGTTGCGGCCTTGGGTCGGGCCAAATGGGTAAAATGTTTGCATGAAAGGTTGATATAGGTGATGTTGGTGAAAAAGGGCAAATAGTAAATAAGGGCAAAAAATTGGGGGAAAGGTGGAATACAACCGATGTCGATTGTAAATGACCGATATCGGTTAGGGGACCGATATCGGTTTCTTAGGGCGAATAAAAAACCGATATCGGTTAGGGGTGAAAAACCTATAAAAAGAAAAATACGGCCTGTCATTGTTACTTTTGCAATTTGGAAGCCAATTTGAATTGTCTGACGTGGAGAGTGGAGTTTGGAGCATTTGTTGCGTGAGGTGGCATTATTTGACCAGAGGAGTGAGTTGTTAGCGGGCCCGAGTGAGGAGGAGGCAGTAGTTGATTGGTGGAGGACCCAGAAGAGGACATTTGGAGCCATGGCCCAGCCAGGAGGAGCAGGAGGGGCTGGACCAGCTGGACCACCACCACCCATCCCACCACGACGACGTGTCATCGTACGGGTAGGTTCGAAACCCCTCATTGTGTTCATTTTATTGCATTATGCTAAATTGGGGGTTTTGGGTATGAATCCAAGTTTTTGATAAAATAATGAATAAATGGAAGTTGTTTGGAAAATAGAGAGGGTAGGTAGGGTAGTTAGGCTAAAATGGTAGGGTGGGTAGGTTTGTAGGGCTTTTCAATGGGTAAAAGGGTAGTAATAGGCAAAAAATAGGTTTGGGGGGCCGCGTCGGGTTCGGCTCCGCGTTTTTACAGCGACCGATGTCGGTTGCTTTAAGCGGCACCGGCATGATGGTCGCAAATTTCGAACGAGGTGTTTTGTTGCTGACCGGCACCGGTCGTATATCGGCCGGCGTCGGTGGGGTGGTTTTGGGTATTGTGGGTTGGGCTTGGGGTGGGTATGGGGTTTGGTTGGTTATGGTATGGGTTTGGGTTGGGTTGGTTATGGTATGGGTTTGGGTTGGGTTGGTATGGGTTTGGGTTGGGTTGGTTATGGTATGGGTTTGGGTTGGGGTTTGTGTGGATTTGGGTGGGTTATGGGTTGGGCTTGGGGTGGGTTGGTTATGGTATGGGTTTGGGTTGGGTTGGTTATGGTATGGGTTTGGGTTGGGGTTTGGGTTGGGAAGAGGGAGGGGGGATAGTGGAGAAGATAGGTGGCTAGAGGGGGTGTTAGAGAGTTGGGGTGTAGATCGGGGGATAAAAGTGGGTATAGAGGGGTGGGTTAGAGAGTTGGGGTGTGGTCGGGGGGATAAAAGGGGGTATAGGTAGATATCGTGATGAAGAGTAGGGCTAATGTAGTGGGTGGGTTTTGCAGGCACGTCAGCAGCTGACGATGCGGGACAGGATGCCTCCGCTGTTGGTGCGGATGCGACCACATGTGTCCGCAGCGCACTGGGCTATCATGCGAGGTGGGACTCGGTGGAGTCCAGCGATATAGAGTGATCGATAGAGATCATAGTTTGATGGTTGCCCTCATCGAGAGATGGGATCCGGCGACCAATGTGTTCCATCTCCCGACTGGAGAGATGACCATCACATTGGAGGATGTATATCGCATCCTTCGATTACCTATTGATGGAGAGGCCATTTTTCAGGTGGATGCAGAGACAGCCATGGACAAAGATCCTCTACGAGTTTTCGAGGGATGCAGCTCTCGCTAGTGACATATCACAGCGCGAGCATCGGGTATGGTGATATGTACCATGCGCACCGACATGAGACACGGCTTGCCATGTTGATGATGATCGGGATCACCTGCTTCGCCCTCCCGGACTCAGAGGGAGGCCGCTTTCCATGGGCATTGATGGGGGTGCTTCATGAGATGGTGGAGGAGCACACCTGTTATGCTTGGGCACCAGTATATCTGGTGCAGTTATACAGGGAGCTGTGGGGCTATCACCGGATGAGGTGATTTGGGATTTGTTCGACATTTTTACTTCACTGTTGGGCATATGAGCACATCATATGCATCAGACTAGTAGGGTTACCCCAGCAGCCAGGGCCACAGGTCATATACAGATACGGCTTTCAGAGGTGGTTGGGGGTCGTGGGGCCACGAGCAGTGCTTGCAGGTCGGGATGTTGCTTATTATAGACATTTGTTAGAGGGCCTGACAGCGGTAGATATCGTATGGAGACCTTACAGAGGTCATCACCCTCGCAGAGGAGCCCGCTTACAGTTGCGCCTGATCCAGTACACATTCTGGATAGCAGGACGGAGGCCGGGAGAGTACGAGAGGATACCCCTAGAGAGGGTACGCAGGCAGATGGGGCTACGACAGGACGAGCCACCTCCCTTCCCTCAGTACAGGAGGGATGATGTAGAGGCCCCACTGCCTGCACCACAGCCCTTGGACCCAGATTGGGTTGCTGAGAGGCCAGCAGGTGATGGTGTAGATGATGCTGGTTGTACGGGAGCATACATGGTGTGGTGGGCTGGTCAGAGAGCAGCTAGGATAGCACCGCCTGCACAGCCAGACTTGGCAGCGGTGATGGCAGAGCGAGATCAGCTCAGGGGTCAGGTGCAGCTATTACGAGGTAAATTGGCTGCTACATGACAGCACAAATAGGTGTTTTACGAGGGCGGCAGCTTGAGCGCGAGTACAAGACGCATAGGCACAGCAGAGCACGAGCACGAGCACCACCACCACCAGGCAGCAGAGAGCACATAGCCCAGCCCTAGGCACGAGCACGAATACCACCATGGCCACAGGCACCACCAGCGGCACCATCACAGGCACAGGGGGCACTGGTAGTAGGAGTTCCTGGACCAGCCTAGCACCTACGGTGGCACGAGACAGATATATGGAGGCGAGAGTGGAGGCCCGGTACTATCAAGATGTTCTTGATGGTACCGAGCTGAGTATCAGCCATATGCAGCTTATAGAGCAGAGACCTCCCATAGTCAGAGATCGCAGGGAGGTGCAGCCACAGCCGGCGTGTCTGTTACAGGTAGGAGGCAAGAGGCACCACAGGGACCAGCAGGGAGAGGTGCTGAGGGCGGTGGGGAGAGCTGAGGGATCCCTGCATTGTTTTTGTATATGGACATGGGCACCGGTCTGCGCACCGGTTGTGTTGATAGAGGCCTGCGTGCCTACATTTATTGTATACCAGCCTGCGAGCTGAGTATGGGTTGTATAGTTGATACCGGCCTGCGAGCCGAGTATATTTTTGATATGAGGACCGGCTGCGAGCGAGTCGAGGTTATTGACATTTATTGCGGCCTCGTGTGCCGCTTTGTTGTTGTATTATGAGATCACAGAGCCTCGATGCGGGGCACGTTGTATATTTGAAACCTTGTATATATATATAGATATGATGATTTGACCCACATGCTGTGTTCAAAATGTTTTTAAGTATTTCATCAATGGTTTGTGATATAGGTTGTATGATGAGTTTAATTGACATGTTGATATATTGATGATGTTGATGTCTTTTGCACGTATATATGGATGACATGTTATATGATGAAATGTGGCATGTTTTGTTGTTGGTTTGGTGACATTGTTATATATGTATCTGATGAGTTGGATCCAAATGGTGTATAGATTGATAGTTTTTGATATCCTTAGATGATGGCATGTTTGTTTTGGTAATGTAGATAGATGATATGGATGAAATCGTAATGAGAAGTGGATTGGATGGAAAAATATGGATAATGGTGTTATTATGCAGGAAAAAGAGGCGGGCGCGACAAAAATTAGGTAGAAAATGAAGAAAAGAACTATGTTTCAAAAAGGCAGGTGTGTAACCGATATCGGTTAGGTAACCGATGCCGGTAGTTAGTAGACCGATATCGGTTATGTAACCGATACCGGTTATTTAGGTATGAGCTTTTCTAAAAATAGAAAAGCTAGGGTGGCAACTTAAGTTCTAATTTTGAGAGCCATGCAAGAAGTTAAATACACGAACGCGACACTTTTTGACGACTGAGACAGGTAATTACATGAGAGATTTGAGTGATAAGGAGAAAAGAGATAGGGAAAGTGAATGTGTTCTGAGATTCAGAAGGCAGAAAGGTGAATTTGAAAAGGGTGGTGATCATGGCAGAACGAGGAGAAGCATCCAGCAGGCAGGGACGAGAGGGAAGACAAGGGCCACCTCAAGCTGCTGCAACTCAAGAGGTAAACGTTTTGGTTGTGATTTGATTACTGCATGTTTTGTGAATAAGATGGGGGAGAGTAGGTGGGTAGATATGAGAAAGAAAACATGATAACAAGGGTTATAAATGAGGTGAGTGTTACGTGGTAGGTAATCAAGGGTTTTGGGTATGTCTGTGTATACAGAGAGGAATAAACGAGCAATTTATTGTCGTAGGTGGTTGTTTAGGCAAGGTGTATGTAATTGACAGTGACCGATAGCGGTTAGGGATAACCGGTATCGGTTACTGAACCGGTACCGGTTATTTATAACCGATACCGGTTACTGGAGGAATTTCCAGAATGTGAGAAAAACCCTTAGGGATTTGATGGATTGAATGGTTGTTTGTTGTTTTGATGTATGCAGGTAGAGGCAGGGTTGAGGATGAATGATAGTGTGCCAGTGCTGTTGTCACGAATCCGAGCGGATGTAACACCAGTGGAATGGACATTGATAAATCGTTTGGGGTTAAGTGGAATCCGCTATTATTCACGAATCGCACGTAACCATGCTATGTTGCAGGCGTTGATTGAAAGATGGAATCCAGAGAAGAATACGTTCTATCTGCCAACAGGGGAGATGACAGTAACATTGGAAGATGTGTTCCGTATTTTGAGGCTCCCTATTACAGGAAAACCAGTATATCAGGCATTACCTAGCGCGGCGCGGGGAGCGATAACAACAGTATTTGGTCCATACGCACGAGATTTGACACAACGAGGTTTGTCATTCACATATGGGATAATGTATGCAGCACACCCTGAGGAGACAAGGTTAGCAGTGATATTAATGATAGCGGTAGGGTATTATGCATTACCGAGGCGAAGGGGAAGATTTCAAAGGCATTGATGTGTGTTATCCGGGAGATGATAGAAAGGAACGTGACTTTTGCATGGGCACTGCATATTTGGTGGAGTTATACAGGGTTTATGGGCTTGTAGGTGAAATCACGAGATGACACTTTGGATTGTTCATACTTATTACACTTTGTTGGGCCTATGAGCACATTGTTTTTGTGCGACCAAGTGGCTGATCCATCCAGTCGGAGAGACCGAGTACGAGAGGTTGGGATTCGACGATGGGTCTAGATAGAACAAGAGGCAAGATCTCAGGCCGTGATGGGTGACATTGAGTATTACAGACAGGTATGGGAGAGGGTGACGATTGCTGATATCTGTTGGAGGCCTTACGGGAACTATATGGTAACAGAGAATATAGTTGAGGAGTTGAGGGGTGTAGAGCGATTGAGGTGGATCACAGGGCACAGGCCAGGTGAGTATGAGAGGATTCCTCTAGATCGCGTGTGGCAACAATTCGGATTTGTGCAGGATATACCCCTGGCTTATAGACCATATATGAGGATCGACGCCGAGGCAGCATTCTCACCTCCTACCAACACCTCCAGAAGGGCTAGAGGAGATAGCAGCCGATCGCAGTGTAATGGATGCAGGAACGATAGAGGCCTATAGGTTATGGTGGGTAGCAGAGCTGCGAGGTGTACGTGATCACCCTGACATAGCCGTGATTACAATGAGAGAGAGATCGTCTGCGAGTTTAGTTCGGCAGCTACAAACGCAGTGAATGAGGCAAGAGGATTGTTAGCGATTCTTTGAGTCACGGGCGAGGAGAGACTAGAGGCTTGGATTCCTCCATGTGAGAGGGCGTATTCATATGTTACAGGAGAGATTGGCAGATCAGTGGGTGGTACCAATAGCCGCGGTACCTTTGAGGATGGAGAGGCCCGGTGAGAGGCGTCGACGATCACGATCATCTCCTGGGTCGGGATGAATCGTGAGGGTCTAAGTAAATGTTAGCAAGGTATAAGAATAAATAAGGATGCCGACCTACGTGTCGATGATAGAGAAGATGTATTTGTTTAACATCTAGATAAGACTGAATATGTATGTTGATTTGATAATAATAAGAATGTTTACGTTGTGATTTTGGTGTTTTGAAAAAGGATAAAGAGGAATATGATTAAATAGAAATACACAAAAATATTTATATTTACCACACATGATAGGTTGTGGTAGGGGATGGTCGAGCTAACCTTGGGAGACCCCATGTCTCCTAAGTGCTGCCTACATAGCCCATTGCACAAAGCAAGGAAGGGCCTCAGACCGATGTAGTTCTCCCTTAGGATCAGGGAGAGGCGAATTCAGGCAATTTGGTACGGTTTAGGAAATTGGTTGGTTGGTAAAAATATTGATATTAATATTGGTAAGGGAAGGTTGTTGGTGTTGGTAATGAATTGGTGATGTTGTAAAAGGTATAAGGGAAGCGAAAGTTAGCCTACCAAGTCGAGGGAACCATGTCCCGATTAAGATCAACACACAATCCTAGATGCGAGGCAAAAAGGAAAGAGTGCTCCGTAGGTGAAAAGAGCTAAACAAACCACACAACGTAGAATGAGCTTGAAGCCCTAGGTACCGTGCATGATGAAAAGTCAATAGGTGAAAAGAGTTGTATGATCACAATATATCGGTGTACGTTACGTCCCTTGAGTGGAAACAAATGGTGAGGTGAGGTGGATGATATAGCTGAGGTACTGAGAGAACTTGTTACAAAGTGAGTGTTCGGCGAAAGGAACCTACCCTAAATAGACAAGTCCATGACCCAAAAATTTCTTTTGAATGAGGCTTTTATTTTACCGAATATAGACTAATCGATGTGGAAAGTCTACAAGGGATATTGATTGTACTATTCTTGAGGTCTTCACAAAGCTGATCCATGCGAGAAGCTTCGATAAAGGGCTATCGTGTATAGCTGTCCTTCGAGGAGTAGTAGTCTATTTATAGTAGCATATATGATTTTAGTGCATAGTTGTCCTTCTGGGGAGCAATCTATATATAATAAAGCAATAATAATTTGGCATATAAGCTGTCCTTCGAGGGAGTAGTCTATATATAATTTAGATAGCTAGATGTTCTTTTGGCGTGAAGCATCTAGTTTGGTAGGAAGTTTGACTCAAGAAAATCCCATAAGAAGGTGTTATTTTAATACTTTGAAGTCATGGACTAGACTAAAAAGGGGAAGGCATTGTTGAGGGGAGGTGAGAAGTGAGCTTGATTTTATTTGGAGATGTAGGAAACAAAGTGTATGTAGTGGTAAATGAGCTCAAGGGATGAGCAATAGGTAGATAAGAAGTGATATAACACTAAATTCAATAGTAGAATGGTCGAAGATGCAAGGCATTAAGGGGTTCAGGCTCAGGTTTACCATTAAGTGAAGCTAAACGATAAGTGCCTGATCCATAAGTGTGAGTGATTATATAAGGCCCAATCCAATTAGGAGCAAATTTTCCACGTTTGCTCTTTTCTAGTTTGGTTACATGTTGATTCTCTTTGAGGACAAGATCACCAACCTTAAAGGTACGCTCCTGAAGTCGCTTATCATAAGCACGCTTGATGCGTTTTTGATAGATTTGATAGATTTGATACCTAAGTGTATCGCAACTTGGAGACCTAGAACAAGGGCCTCGTATTCCATTGTATTATTAGTGCAGGGGAAATCAAGCCGGAATGAAAGAGGCATAGGTTCAGCGTCAAGAGGGATGAGAACAACGCCGGCTCCTCCGCCGCGCTGGCATTTAGATCCATCGAAGAAGAGGGTCATTTGATACGACTCTTCCCCGAGTGAAAGAGTGGCGATGAGTTCGTCAGGGAAATTAAAATTGGTGAATTGTTCCCCAGGTAAAGGGGCCTCCGCAAGTTGGTCTGCAAGAGTTTGTCCTTTGATTGACTTCTGTTGTATAAACTCAAGGTCAAGGTCGGCGAGGAGCATAAGCCATCGAGCGATGCGTTGGTTTAGATGTGGTTTGGCGTACATATAATGAATGGGGTCCATGTTGGTGATGACAAAAGTTTTGTGATTCAGGAGGTAATGTCGGAGTTTGGTGGCTACGAATGATAGGGCTAGGCACAATTTTTCTACATGTGTATACCTAGTCTCGTAATCCACGAGGGTACGACTTATATAATAAATGGCCTGTTCTCGACGTGCCGAGTCCCGATGTGCGAGCATAGCTCCTATAGCATGGTCAGTGGCGGAAAGATAAAGGTAGAAAGGGCGGTCGTCCTGGGGTGGGATAAGCACGGGTGGCTGCAAGAGATAGGATTTGAGAGCTTCAAAGGCTTGGTGACACTCTTCACTCCATTGAAAGGCAATGTCTTTTTTAAGAAGGTGATGGAAAGGGTGACATCGATCCGAGAGTTGGGAGATGAAATGCCGGATGGATTGAAGTTTACCTGCGCAAACTACGCAATTGTTTGAGGTTTTTGGGTGGGGGCATTTCTAGGATAGCTTTTACTTTAGATGGATCGACCTCAATGCCACGCAAAGAGATGATAAAGCCAAGAAGTTTTCCCGAAAGAACACCAAAGACACATTTCTTTGGTTGAAGCGATCCCGAATATTGCAACAAAGCGATCGAAAATAATGGTTAAAACATCGAGATGTTCAACTGCGATGTTTAGACTTTCCTTAAGATCATCGACATAATCCTCAAGGATAGTGTGCATAATGTCATGAAAAATGTAAGTCATAGCCCGACGATAGGTAAGCACCAAGATTCTTAAGGCCAAACGGCATGACATGATAATAAAGGTTCCCAAGGAGTTATGAAAGCGGTTTTATGTTGATCGGGGAGTGCTGCAACCAAAATTTGGTTGTATCCCGAAAAGCCATCCATGAGAGAAAGCATTTCATGGCCACAAAGTGAGATCAACAAGTTGATCAATACTTGGGGAGGGAAGTCATCCTTGGGGCAAGCGAGGTTAAGGTCTCGGAAATCATGCATATCCAAGTCCCCGTCGCTTTAGTGATAGAGTACGATGTTAGAAATCCATTGAGGATAGTCAATAGGCAAGATGAAGGAAACAGAAAAAGAAGTCATTGAAGCTCTTCTTTGACCAAGAGGGCAATGCGTGGATGTATTTTTATCGGTTTTGTTTGATTGGTTTGGAATCGGGGTTTAGAGTGATGTTATGGATGGCAATGGTAGGATCAATTCTGGCATGTCGGCGTAGGACCAAGCGAAAGCTTGGTTGCGGGTACGAGAGAAAGGTAGTAAAGGCGGCTTACTTCGATGTGTTAAGGGATTGTCCGATCTTCACAATGTGAGGATCCTCCTCCATGTGGATGTTGATTTCTATAGTCGATTCATTCAACATGGTTTGAGTTTCAGATGGTAAGGTGCGTTGAATATAGGAGTCATCCGCCCCAAGGTAAGTGAGAATGGAGTCGTCATCCTGGCACTCAACAACATTAATCGAAGGTGAATCCTCTTCGATCATGTCCGGATATGAAGGGCAGAGAAAGATGGGTCCTCATTATCGCGTTGATAAGTGAGAGGACCTATGAAGATAGCATTTATGAAAAAAAAAAGTTAGGAGGGATAGATTCAGGGTCCATTGATTCTATGGGTGATGATGGCAAAGTGGGTGATGATGGTTTGGTAGGGGTGACGTCGTCTTCTTCTAGGATACAGCTGACACGAGGTGTCTCCTGTGTAGGTGTTTCAGGAAAACCAAGACCACTGCGATCATTGTGTTTGCGGGTAGTCACGGGAATGAGTGTATGTCGGCCTTGTTCGTAAAGACCAAAACCAAAGCCTTTCCAAGCACAGCGAGTCAAGAAGGTGAGGGCGAAACGACGATTTGTCAAATATTGAAAATCAGATTGGAAGGGAACCACACCAAGAGGAGGTTCAGGGGTAATGGAAGATGTGTCAACACCCCCATACGTTAGGTTGGTGCGGCAATGGGGTGGTCCGTAAGAAATTACCTCCCCCACACGACGGTCGTAGGTGGGATGTGCATGTAATTGTCCGTACTCCTGCGGGGTAGGGAAAGAACTAACGTTATATAGGTGGTATTCCCCCAGCGTAAGGCGTTGAAAAACATCTACTAAGGGGTCGGAGGTTGGGATGTTATCTGCGGAAAAGAAGTAATATTTGTAACAGCGGTTTCATTGGTTGAAGGTGTAGGTGCGTCGGAAGTAGATGGCTGGGTTGGATGAATGGGTGTCTTGACTGGTACAAGTACATCATTAGGGCGATACAACATATTGCAAGTTTTGAAGGGGGGAGGATCAGCTTTTACGGTGTAGGACTTCCCCTCGTACTCAAATTTTATGCATCTATGTAAGGTGGAGGGAACGCATCCCATAGCCCGGATCCAAGGGCGGCCTAACAACATATTGTATTGGAACTCTCCCTCAAGGACATAGAAGAGTTCGGGTAAAGTACGTGGTCCTACACGAATGTTAAGGATCACGGTGCCTAAAGTAGAAGTAATAGCATCATTGAATGATCGCAACATGATGGGATTGGCACACATGCAACTAGAAGGGATATTCATTTGTTGGAAGGCTTTTGAAGAGATGATGTTTAGGCTGGCGCCCCGTCAATCATAACACGACGTACCCAGATATCCCGAACGTATGCTGAGATGAAAAGAGCAGGGTCAGGATCTTTGGTACCAAAGTCGATAATTTCATCTTCGGAGAAACTGACAGCAGTGGCTTGTTGTACAGAGCCCGAAGTGGTTGGGGAGATAGGTTGTTTAGTGAGTGAAGCAACATGATTGGGCATTAGAATAGAGGTAACAGGAAAGGTTTCATTAGGTAAAACCTCTATCCCTTGAAGGATCTCAACGAGAGCTTGTCGATGAGATTCAGAAGTCTGAATGAGATCATACAGTGTCATTTTTACGGGTGATTGGTGAAGCTGTTTGATCATAGTTCGGTGGGCAATGCCATTAGAGATGGGATAGGCGGGTCCGCGAATAACCACTTTAGGTGGTGGTGCAATCGGGATGGTTGATGGAGAAAGAGATGCCGCAGGTGTGTTTTCTTTCGTTTTCCCATTGTTTTTCTGCCCTCGAGTAGCAACACTAATCATATTGATTTCATGAATACGAGAGGAGGAAGACGGTAGGGATAGGTCATGGTCTTCGAGAGGTGGGGCTGTAATAATGATAGATCTTGGTGAGGCGGGAAAGGTGGTATAGGAGAGGGAATTGAAGCTAAAGGTCTCTCTCTTCGTAAGTTGTCTTTCTTAGCTTTTCTGTCTGAGAGAGGTGACGGATGAAGTATGGCTTTCAACGCTTTGCATCCCTCTACGTCATGTCCTGGTGTGCGGTGGTAAGCATAGATTTTAGACTCATCGTAACCTATAGGTCGAGGTTTAGATGGATCATAAGGTCTAAGTGGGGGTAGGGAAATGGTCACATTCTCCACCAACATAGCAAGGATTTTGGCGTAAGACCCTTTGAGTGGGTCAAAGTCAGAGGAAAATGAGGCTATTGACTGGGTCGATCTTGGTGATGACGTGGTGTGGTTGGTTTGTAGAGGGGGTTGTTTAGCCAAGGAGTTTTGATAATGGGTTTTCCCTAACTGTGGCTTCTTTGACGTAGAAGCTATGTTGGATGATGAGGCCACAGATGATGTGGTATCAGAAAACAACCACGGGGAAATAGGAGTGACCGAAAACAAATATTTTGATGCTGGAATTTGTTTAGGGTTGATAGGTGGACAGGATACGCGGGGTGATGGTGTTGTTATACCCTCGGATTTCTGTATGGGTGCGTAGGCGTAGGTCATTTAAAGAAAACGCAGGAGGTATGATATATTGATGTAAGGTAGAGGGATGGGGTCCCAATATGGAAGGTAGGTGTGACGATGATGGTTTTAGTTGTGATAGAGGCATAGGTTGAGGAGATTGAGTCTGTCTCCTAATGGGGTGGACGGCTTTATTTTTAGATAAATCAAGCCGCTTAGGTGGGTGTGTTAGACTAGGTATGGGTGAGGTCCCAAGCATAGGGGAAGATTTGGTTAAGTTAATAGAAGTGGATGGGGCATTTGGTAGAGGTGAGGGGGGTGAAGGTGAGAACATGGGCATTTTAAGCTTCTGTAAACACTTCGGGTATATGGTGGAGGCATCAGGATCGGTCATTTGCATTTGAGTAGAATACGGCGTACTCAAACGTTCCCATAGGACCTATCTATCTTCTGTGGAATGACAGTCCTCACGTGTGAATAGGAACTTTTGTATGGAAGAAAGGTGGGTTGTGATTCCAGTCCACTGTGGGTGTGATATAGGGGGTAGATGAGGCACTGTATCAATAGATGTTAAGAGGTCGACTGGTCGTTGAAAAGATTTAGGTGATGAAGGACTAATAGGTAGGAGGGCGTGTTTGAGGGGATCTGTCATGTTTAAAGAATGTGGTGATGTCGGTTCAAGAGGTTGCTCGTCTAAGGATGACAAAAGAAGTGGCGAGCCTTCCTCTTGTACAGCAAGAATGGTAGAAGGAGACGTCTGGGAAATAGATAAATTAGATAACATCCGCTCACAGTCTTGCAAGGATGTGGTATAAGAAGGCTCATTTGTGAGAAGGGAACTCTGGGCAGCTAATTCCTTGATGGGTAAAGGAACGGCAAGGATTTCAGTTTGTCTTGATGGCGAGGAAGGGGATTCGGTTTCCTGCATTAGTGAAGAGGCTTGATTGAGAATTTGTTCGATAGAGGTCTTTGGCTGGGAATCGAAGACTGCATGGATCTCATGAACACTCTCCTCGGCTAAGATATCTTGATTTAGATTACTGTTAGAAGAATGATTCGAGAATGGTTTGTTGAATATTTTTAAATTTCGGTTAGCGGGCGTTAGGATTATCGAGGGCTATATCCCCGCATCAACCATTTCCCGCACTATGTTTTTCAACATCTTGCAGCTTCCCATACTTTGTGTCCTTCATGCGGTGGAAGTTACTGAAGTCATTTTCTTTGTACCAGAAGGTATGGCATGAGTGGAATCAAACCCGGAATGAGGTTTAACAGGAGGTAAGGTAATGGCTCCTGCTTTGAGCAATTTTTCCAATATCACACCATATGTTTCTCCCAAGGGAGTGTAGTTGATGGGTTCTGCTTTATACTTATAAGTGGTTTTTGGTGGGGTATTAGATGGTGGTTGGGATTTGACCATCACCGCGTGCACAACCCCTTTTGATTTCGAAGCGGTCGATGGGTGAGGATTGGTGGTGTTAGGTTTGTTGGTGGAATCTGAAGTTCAGAAATTGGGGTTTTTGTTACGCAACCGCAATTTCTCTTCCTCTAAGGCTCGAATCTCTAGTTTTCGAGCCATAGTAAAGGCCTCGTCGAATGTACGGAAAGTTTGAATTTGGAGGGTAGGGGAGATGTGCTTAGCGCAGGCCCACATAAACAGTTCGATAAGTTCGGTTTGAGGCAAGGCATACGTAAGTTGGTTGATAAGGCCCCGCCATCGTCCAACGAAATCTATGATAGATTCGTCCTCAAATTGTCGGATGGCATAGAGGTCGGTGATAGATACTTTCTTGGCAATGTTAATGGAGAAATGATCCAAGAAAGATTGGGCTAGCTGGTTAAAAGAGAAGATCGAGTGCTGGGTTAAAGCACTGTACCACTCCAAGGTAGGTCCTGATAAGGAAATGGGAAAGGTGCGGAGTAACAAGACATCATCATGAGCAATCAAATAACAAGCATGTCTAAATGATCGCAAGTGTTGTTGAGGATCCTCTTTACTATTAAAACGAGTAAATTTTGGCAACTCCCATTGAGGAGGATATGAATGAAGGGGGACAGACGGGTGAATAGGCTCCCGACAAACTTGCTCGTATGTCAAGGCGCTACGACTTCCTGAAACAGAAGCCTCCAGGTTTTGCATTTTGTCCATCATTTGTTTAATTAAATCAGTAGTTGGATGAGATGATGGTGTGGTTGTGGTAAACGGAGGCAAATTGGGCCAAGGACCACCACTGACACCGGTGGGGTTAAGTGTTGATAAGGTGTGGAGGATGAATATGTTGAGGCAACCGAATAGGGATGTCCCATATAGGATGTTGAGGTCACTGGATACGTGTATGGGAATGAAAAGGTAGGCGGAGCTTGAGAAGGAAAGCTCGTGTGGATAGGTGGCAGAGAGCAAGTCATGAACGGAGTGGTCTGCAAGAGAGATGAGGTAGGGGCAGTCGGTGGTAGTGATATGTGGGGTCCAAGATTAACCAAAGGAAAGCTAATTTGTGTCGTATGAACCTCTGAAGTCATCGGATTGGGAGACGGGGCTAAAGATGCGGGAAGCAAGGCGGTGTCATCAGGCGGAGTGGGAGCTAAATGAGCAGCTATACTAATAGGCATACCAACAAGGAGCTGACCATTGGGCGTACGGTCAGGGGCATGAGACAAATAGTATTGTACAACACTAGGATTAGCATCCAGAAACTTGGAAAAGTCTTTATCTCCCACAGGAATTTTAGGAACCTCGCTGGTATCCGTAGGATTCCCCACAGAATGTGAAGGGGGTGATTCAGACAAAGAAATAGAGCAAGCATGTGAAACCATGGCGGTGGCTTGCTTTCGAGTGATAACAACCATGGACAGGAGTTCACAGTAGGGTTTCAATCTGTCAGGAATAGAAACAAACTCGACTCGCAAAAATTGGTAGGTTCTTTGGTTTGTCGAATTGAAAAGATAAGAATCGATATCGGTCCTAGTAATCGATGCGTCGGTTATACTATAACGACGCGTCGGTGCAACCGATGTCGGTGTAAGAAGTCTAGGCTAACAAGATATAAAAGGCTGCTAATTTGATTTTTAACAATGTTTAGTATACTTGTCCAATTATTGATCACAGAAGACAGAGTATGAGAAAGAAAACAAAACTAAAAACAAGCAAGATGCACACGCAAATCTAGAGATTAACCCTAGGGTTAATTTTAATTATTGTGGGCTTATGCCTTTAGACGTAGAATGATGTCAGAATCCTAAACAAAATACTTAGGGGAAATGTCAAGTTTGTTTTGGCTTATAAGGTTACCTCAATCGGGCGGAGGAATACCGCGGAAAAAGGGGGATGTTTGAGCTGTTGTGTTAATTGTGAAGTGATTCTAGTATGTGTTGTGCAGTGAAAGTAAGATTAATTTCTTGTCAATACCGTGGATATCACCCCCACGTGTATGACCTGTTACTTAATCTATGTTCACTAGAATTGAAAACAACAAGCAGTAATGCAATGCACGTGTTTTAAACCCAAATCGAAAATGATATTCGATGAAGCAAAAGAGATGACTTTCACTAATGCGAGATGTAAAAGCAAAGCAAGTTCTTTTATCAAAATAATACAAAACCTTGTGAATATCTTTTAGAAGAAGAAAATAGCAAGTATACTCCCTATATGAAAGCAAGCAAGAAAGAAAGAAACCCAAAATGGGTCCCACCGGGCGTGCCAAAATGTTTCACTCGGAATGTTTCATTCCTTTTAGAAACAGATAAGGGTTGGGGCTAGGAGGAATACCTGTAGAATGTCGAGATGGTGTGTGCGTACCGTAGAGAAAAGATCGGGATGATTGCGAAGAACTCCTTTTTGTCTTGGAAGGACTACCTTCAAATAAGAACACAAGACCACAAGATTTTGATTAGACAATAAATGAGGGAACTGCCTTGGGCCCAGGAAATATAAAACTTCCTTTCAAAGGTGGTCAGTTCCCTTGCTAATATGAATTAACACAAAAGATTGAAAGATATCAATTAAATTGCTTCGTTG
Organism: Taxus wallichiana var. yunnanensis; assembly: GCA_018340775.1. NCBI lineage: Eukaryota > Viridiplantae > Streptophyta > Pinopsida > Cupressales > Taxaceae > Taxus > Taxus wallichiana. The sequence goes on along the minus strand of CM031243.1, from coordinate 156,755,949 downwards.
AACTGGGTAGGGGAAAGGCTGGTTTTTGGTTATAGTCAGGATAACCGATACCGGTTGCTGATAACCGATATCGGTATGGTCTAGGATCTGAAGGTTGGTTGTTTTGTGGGGTGGTGGTGTTGTTTGGTAGTTGTGTTATTTGTAGGGCTGTATATAGGTGATATTAGGAAATAAGGTGATGAGAGGTAGATGAATGATAGTTAGATGCAATAGCACGCTGGGTAGTGGATCTAGGAATGGATTCGTGAGGATTGTGCTTCAAAAAGTCTAAGAAATGTTATTAAAGAGGACATGCAAGATGTAACTTACTGGTTATTGATGAAGATGCAGGTCCAAGAACTCTGATGACAAAGGCAGAACTCTAGGTAGGATGGCTTGACACACAGAAGATGAGAGATCTCCCTCCCGATGATCAGCTGAGTATCACAGGTTTCTGGCTATTCCGTCGCAGTTCTGGGCTTGATCTCCTTTTGCTGCAACTCTCCTTGTCTCTTCACTCGTCTCTGCTCGGCCAAGTGAAGATTCGAATGCTCTTGATCGCTCCCAATGATCTCCCTTGATTCAAAAATCCTTCGACCTTTGTTTTTGGTTTGGGGAGCCCATTTTACAGGGAACCGATGGCGGTTACGTAACCGACGGCGGTCGAGTAGGAACCGGCATCGGTAAGGAAAAAGTAGGCTATTTTTAGTAAAATAGCCCACCTTCCCTACTTTTCTCCCGAGGGATTAGTTGCGGGCTTGGTCAAGTGACTAGAATGTCGGTTTTGGGTGCGAGAAAGGGGTCCTTAATCATGGGTGTAGGTGTAGACCAAGTTATAGGTCTTAATTAGGTTAGTTTAGGGTTAGGGCTAGGTCATGATGAGGTGGCAAAATGAGGTGGCAGGTGAGGTGATGGGGATTTATCAATTACAAGGTAATTAATAAATAATTGTGTAAGGTTTAAGTGATGAGGTTAGGTTGCGAAATGGGATGCGGATCACAAGGGGTCGTAAGACATGAATTTGGTGTCTACACCAACACTCTATGATATTTCACTACTACCAAATGTGTTTCCCACACCACTTCCATATGTGATACCCAAGTTTTGTGTACCTGTAATTTACCTAAATGTCACTTTAGACAATATACCTCCAAACACAAGAAATGATTGTGCATCCATAGATGTGCCAAATGAAAATTTATACCTCATAGGTACTGATCAATCACTTCCACCAATACCAAATGGGTTAGAAATACTTGTCTCTAGATTTGGAAAAAAAATCACTAGGGGTTGGTCACTGGTGGAGTCGATGCATATTGACGAATCTCTTTCTCCAAGTGATGAGATCTCATCAAAAGCTGAAGGGGTCTCTCTGCCATGCTTTCCAAGATGGGTTATTAAAGACTGCTCAGGTTCCACATCCTCCAAGTGAACCTCAATTCCTTCCCATAATGTCTACCTCCATAAATCCATCACTATTGCAACTTCACAATGTCTATGTAACTCCCTCTCACAAGCTTGATTATACGTGAGTCATCTCTCTTCCCTCTCCTTTTTAGCCACAATGTCCACCATCTTCCTCCACCCTATCTTCCTTTCCCATGCTTAAAAGAAGCTTAGCTAGCCATAGGAAATGTTTCCAAACTCAGTGTAAATATTAGGATATTTATAGGTAAATGGATACATGTAAGAATGATCCTCTTGGCTCCCTCAAGAACTCAAACTTAACAATCTATGGATAAGATTACATAGAAATTGTGTACTCTAAGGTGTAACTTGTCAACAATCTACTCCACCAATGATAAAAAACACGTGTCAAATTCGGATCAACATCATGTAGCCTCTGATATTCATCTTGAGTCCATACGCGAGGTCTATAGTACCAACTTGATCTAGATGCATACGCCAAAATCCATTCATACAACTCCACTAGAAAACAAAAAAATAAGGTCTCATACAACTCATGATACAAATGTTCTTCTACCCATTTACGTGCATCAAACTTAGGTCTAGTACTAAATATCTGAGAAAACTCATCCTCCATGCTTTTAAGCCATGCTTTGACATTGTCCAAGGTCAAGCACTCTGTCATCACGCACCATTCTCACAACATCTTTAAAAATAGGTCCCAAAAATGGAACCAAGATGTAGTCATTTATTTACCCTTAATAACTTTACTAACCCTAAGTGCATTGGCCTATCACCCAATGGGTGTTGGGTGCTCACTCGAGGCATGCATAGTGCTGAATTCCTCCTTTATGTGAGATTTATGAGATGGTTCCATAATTAATGGAGGATTATTTTTAGATTTATTTAAAGAGGTAGAAGATGCAACTAATATATCCACACCTTAATGCATTACAAAAACTAAATAACATTGTAATAAGCATAATAAACTAGATCTGAGCCATGATAGTCATATAACACGAGGGTTTACACCCTTAAAAATATACACAATGAACACACACACACACACACACACACACACACACACACACACACACACACACACACATGATTTAACATAGTTCAAGTAGCCACATTATAGTCAAAAGGGTCATCTCAGACCATATACAATAAATGATAGGGACTTAACTCCCGCAAATCCTCCCTGGTATGAGACCTTAACTATACCTTTCCCATTTTAACCCTTGTTACAGATCCTAGTGCCATACAAAGGCTTATGAAATCCCTCACAACCCTTAGCACTAAGTTCTCTAAACCCTAGCATTACTGCAACACTTTGTTACTCTGCTTCTTATTCTTTATGCATTCTCTCTATCTCCCATCATCTCTTGCATTTTTTCCTTATCTATCTCTCTCGTGTCTCCCTCTCTTTAGCTTGAGCATCTCTTTTTATAGGATCAACACCCACTACCATGCCTTCTCTCCTAATAGATCATGTGCCAAGTGTCAATGTGGTCCTCTAATGGTGAATGATTATCCCTTTGCAAACCCTCCACTCTCTGTAATGATGTCTTCTAGGAATACTACCTAAATGGAATATCCAAGGTTCCAGGTTGGCACATTATCCACTCATCATGCCTAGTTGGGTCCTTATGTTTTTCCTCAATTTCCTCTAGAATGTCAAATACAGATAAGTTCTTTAAACCCATGTCTCGCCTTCTTCCTAAGCGCACACCCCTAATTCTCCTAAACCCTTCCTAAACCTCTTTGTCCTGTGATTTCCCTAAGTTCCTTCTTCTCACTAGTCCCGCGCGTGCCTACGCCTTTTAGTAATTAGCCAATATTTTAGGGCTCAATAAGACCAACCACCCCTCTATCCACTACATCTATTTAAGCTTTTAGACCTCCTATTATCCCTCATGGTAGTGTGGATTTCTAAGAGTTTCTCGATGCTAATCTCATATACCTCCATTACTACCTTCTTAGGAAGTCAACCCAACTTCCTATTGATAGGACACCTATCCAAAAAATATTTACTTATCATTCCAACCCCTAAACAACCCAAGTTATCTCCTCATAACTTGTGTTGTTATTCCCGATCCATGAACGAGCTCACTATAGCCCAACATGTGCTTGATCCATCCTCTTCTACTAATACTCAGTATAATAAAACCACTCAACTAGTCAAACCCATTCCTCTTAATATACCTCTAATCAACAAAACTATCACCACTTCCATTCCTATCACCTCTTTGGACACTATCATCACTAGTGTACCCATATAATATTTTCAACAAAACCAAACATTTCCTCCCATATCCGAACAATAGAATCATTCTTTACCTCTCACATCACACATGCATGAAAATATCATCACCTCACAACCTCCTCTTATGACTGATTCTCCTTACATAGTGTCTAATCCTACTCATAAACACCTTCAAACCATCAAAACTCATATCCCCACTCATCATATACCTCAACAACAAACCCAATCTCAACAATCACATCACATTCCTCACTCCCAACATCAACCATTACAACAACCCATCCAATGTCAACCAATAAACTACATTCATCCCCATAAAACAAATCCTCAAACATCCATTCATTCACAAGTCTACCAACAACCTTATCCGTCTACTTCTCATGTCATGCAACCAAAATAATTCACCTCTCAAGACCCCATGCATGCCTTAATGAATAGTTTGTCTAGTCTTAAGGCCACTACCTTAAGACCCAAGGTCACATTATCTTAAGAAAAAAATTACAATGTTCCTATCCATCTATCGGTCCCAATCAAACATTATCCTCCCCATTGGGTGCTTCCCAAATTCACCAAATTTAACACTAAGAAATATCCCAAACAACATATTCATGCATTTAGGTATGCATGTTTCCTCATCACCCATGACCAAGAAATCATGCCTCGTAGATATTCTATGTCCCCGGTTAGTCCCGCATTAGACCGGTTTAATGGAATCCCCAAACACTCATTGTTCTCATTTACCCAACTTCCACAAATCTTCTTAGAACACTTCTCAATATGATACTTAGCAAAAGGCACACAAAATATTTATGCATTTGAATAGGGTGTGTTCAAAGGTGTGGAAGGATATGGAAGGAAACACATGTGAAAGATAAGGACTGATTCAAGACTTATCCATTTTCATGGGTATAGGATATTTTTAGAGATAGTGTGTAGAGCACACAAACTAGATAAAGACTTGCACAACATGCATAGGATATTTTTGGAAGAGTGTATACTAAGTGCTTTGCATGGGTTTGAGTTAATAATATAATTATTACTGCCAGTTAACCAGAAGAGATCTATTATTAGTGCACTTGCATGTGTGTCTATTATTGTAAAGGCACATGGCTATTTTTAGCATGTGACCTATTTTGGGAATTATGTAAGCGGTGAAGGGAAATTCCCCACCCTTATAAATATGTAGTGATCTACGTAGTATAGGAGGACTGAATATGAGTTATTGTGAAGTTATGTTGCTAGATCTGATGCGCACATAAGCTTATGGTATTACTTATTGTAAGAAGATTCTGTGTATTTACTATGTTAATATAATGGAGTGTATTGACTGATTCAAGGTGTTAAACATGATTACAACTAGATCTTGCATGGTTGAATTCATTATGGCTATTGTTTGAATCCATTACTCTTTAGATTTAGATTTGGAATATGCTTTGTAGAATGTTATACCAATTATGGATCTGAATGCATTAACTCTTCATTTTGCTAACATCCTACACAAGCAACCCTAAAGAGGGGCCTGGTACCTTTGCACACTTTGGGTGAGTGCTCATTCTAGGTTGAGTGATGTGCCAGTGTGCCTGGGTTATTTCTAGTAAATTCTAGGCTGCATAATTGGTTCCATTGCCGTGATGTATTTTTCAATTGTTTTCGTGGATGGTTCATGATGAAGACATACCAACCGAACCTAACAAGTGTTGAGGAGTAGATACAAGATCTAGAAGAAGAATACACATGGAGGTTCAACACCGGATTTGAGTTTAATGCACGTGCATGGGTGGAATATAATCTATATGACAGTTTGTATGAGAGATTCTTCACTATTTTTCTGATAGAGAGCTGTACAAGTGGCTATTTCTTATGTGTATAAAAGTGATTGGAGGTATCACACACTTGTCTAGATACATGAATAATCTCAAGCCCTTTATGATGATGATCTGATTTAGAAACATTTTTGGATACTTGGTTTCATGGTGTTCTAAATAGTTATATTCTAGAGTACTCAATTTCCACTTATTATTTCCCGAGGTAGTAGAATTCATTTTTTTATGATATCGTGTGGGAAATTACTTGCAAGGAATTCCACTAGAGATCAAAATATTAATGGTGACCTTGAATTTGGAAAGAAAACCGATGGCTAACTAAACCCCACCATGCATAGGGGCATGAGTAGGTTTGGTGAAAGATGGTAGACCTAGCGGTAGAAAGTAGAGAGAAGAAATATGAATTAAGTATAATGAGGCATGTGAGAGGGAGATAGAGAAGTAGAAAGATGTTGCAGAGTGAATGAAATTGAGGAGAGAGATGGATTGTAAAGTATTTGAAGCTCACGCAGATGATATGGAGCCGTAGCGTTAAAAACTCCCCATATGGGAAAGAATGATAAGGAACCCTCCCGTTAGGCCCCGAATATTGGATAAGTATAAGAAGGTGTGTGGGCACGTGAGATCTATTTCAAGAAGGGCATGCGAGTTCATGGCACATGGGTTGAAGCCATGCAAGTAAGGGTTCTAGTAGGGTTTTGCAAAATACATGGTACACACGTAAAGAAAGACAAGTTTATGGACTTAGCCATATTCAAATGGCTTCTAGAAAACACATGAGAAAAGAGTGACTTGTGTAGCATGTAGAATAGATAAGGTGCTTGCCTAGCGGTCAGGATAAAAGGGAATATTCCATACATGTGATGGAAGGTTTGAGAAAAACATCATTACATATAGTGGAGAGCTTGGATCAAAGGATGAATGATCCATTGGAGGACCACTTGGACACTTGGGAGCCAATCTGTTACCTCAAAAGGCATGGTGGTGAAGGAGAAAGGCTATATATTGAGGTGCATGGATAATAGAATGGGGTGAAGAGAAGAGATACAGAGAGTAATTAGTGTGGTGGACTAGTGGAAGAAAGGTGAAGCTCTGCAGAAATATAATGGAGGATTCTATGGGTTGGGATTAGTGAAAATGTAACATTTCCATTTTAAGACTTTAGAAACAAGGGATTATATATATATATATATATATATATATATATATAATTCTCTCTGTTCTAAATAATCATAATTTAGAACACACATTCCATTCCAATCAATCTCATAATAGATAACCATATGCAGCTATAAATGACTCAGTGAACTACCGATCTGTCATGTTAACTCATTTGAAAATTATATACAAGTATACTTGGTTCTCTTACCCTATTCTAGGTATTGAAGCATTTTGTTTAAGAGACCTAACTGAATATTTGTTACCAATATTCATCTAAATCCCATTTCTTAAACTAGGTGACATAGGATAATGCAACCAACAACTTGTGATACTTTGGCCAAAGATTTCCAACATATTGTTCATGTTACTATTCCTAGATGACATACTCATCAAATGGAATACGTCCTTCACCCCACTTCATTTGTTATCTAGAATGGTCTTTACTAACACTTTCTAGTCCACTTGTTCAAGGTTTGACCCTACCCTAGGTTAGCAACATAGTTTGGTATAGAGAACCACTCGTGGTGAGTAAGGGTACTTAGACATACTCAATCGACCTAAGTTGATTGCGTGTGTCTAGTTATCCTAATTTGTCATGAGTTATTCCCTATACTAAATCAGGCTCCTTTCCTTGACCTAGAGTATAACTAAGATCAAGTCCAAATTTATGTAGATCTAGTTGGTCTAATTCCAATGGGTGTTGCCACATGTCAACTGCAACATTGTATCCTCATGAAGACCCAAGTCTTCATGAAGGTACATTCTATAGTTGGCATGTGCCAACAACCAACTGAATCATCCCATCTAGATGCACATACCCAAGCAAGAAGATATTTACTCCATAATATTCCTTAATTAATATTTTAATTACAACAACCTTGTTGAACCCTAATTTCATTAGCCCTTAAGGTTGACTTCCACAGTTGAGTTGTTAGGGTTTTATAGAAATAACGTGGTTGCTTTTAATCATCAACTTCTTACTTTAGAGTTTTGTTATTTAAAACATAAACAACAACATCAATAATATTTACATATTATACCTTAATCATTCTTATCATGTTTAAGTTCCAAAATAGGTTCCATTATATTAGACTTCATTGAAACGAAGTCTAATTAATAAATGCTTGTATTTACCTTTCATTAGTTTTATACTTATGACAGTATTGGTTGAGAGGAGGTTCACCTTCCTCTTTCTTGTTTGAATCAGGGTTCTTGTACCCTTTTACATTATACAAGACATCATAATAAATTTTCACTTTCATTATCATATTTTAATAAACCATAGTGTCTTAGTTAAAGAACATCTATGCATGCCAACTCAATAAGTTACATTTCAATCTAGGGATAGAGTATCTAATTCCCTTCTATCTAACTTATTTGAGTCAAACTAAAAGGATCCCAAACAAACAAGAATAGGAAAAATTAAAGATAAGATTACAAATTCCTTTACATAATGCACAAGGAGAATGACACAACAAGAATAAGTAACTCTCAATATTTTTCAATTCTTCATGGTGAAATACACATTTTACAAGACCATTCATTTCAAACATATTTCATGTCAAACAACTTCAAGCTCTATAAAGAAATACAACTTTTCCTTTTTCAATACATTTCAATAATGAATCATATTTCTTCACAAAATATCCAGACTTTAAGTAACAAGTAACATCATGAAAGTAATTTCCTTCCTTTATCACTTACAAAGTCCATCTGTAAAAATTGCTAGCACAGGTCAGTTCATTGAACTGAGCATGATAAACACTAAGCATTAAAACGATGTGCTTTCAACTAATTGTTTCATAAAAATAATTTTCTTTTATGAAACAGTTAAAACATTACAGAAAGATACATTCAATGAAATAACATTCATGAAAGGAAGAACAAGAGATAAGATCACATTAACATTAGTAAGGATCATTGTGTAAAAACAATCTTCAGTCAATGATTTCATAAGGGATTAAATCAAATAAGTAATAATCCATCCAAATTACTTATCACATTCCTACTAAAGATATTTATAGTTCAAATCATGGTTCATTCAACCTATATCAATGAAGATGCTAACTCTAATCAGTTACAAAAATAGAGTTATTTTTAAAGAAGCAATGATCCATAATACTCATTATTAACATACTTTATCGATAATAACTAAGGCCAAGTACATTAAAACTCTATGAAAAGTTTAGGAAGAACCATCAACATCCTAAAATAGGAGTTTCCTATTTAAGATACAACATCCAAATTCAAAGCCAACTCTAGCCTAAGTTATATGTTTAGCTTCATCATGTTTAGTAATGCAAAACTTCCATTTACTTACACCTGAGAGTAGTCACACATCAAAATCATTATATCCTTTTCAAGCATTTAGGAAGGAGAAGAAAATAAAGATGTATCCTCCCACTATCCGCTCTGCCATTTCATTCAGACTGAACAATGAACTATACTACTCTCACACAAGAATAACATGATGAAAGAGTGAATGAAAGAAGAGATAACTACAACCACTTCTCATAGACATCGAAGAAAACAATATTGCATTCCTCAATTAAGAACAAAGAGAGAACAACTAACAACTTCCTTCTGAGTTTGGAGAAATAGAATGGAATACCTTAACTCATAACAAAGAGAAGGATGTCAATGAAAAGGTGAGATAAGATCTCATTATTCCATATTAGAAGATGAATAATATTCTATAATAAAAGGAATGATGTAGATCAACTCATGAGTTCATTCAACTCTAGTAATCATTGCAAAACACAAACAACCACTCGATATAGAAAAGAGATATACAACTTAAATCATGAAGGTAAAAACTAAAGATATAGTTCCCTCAACCTACAAACAACATTGCTACAGTAGTGTAATAGCTACAGTTACAAGTAGTTAATCAAATGCCTTTCCATGACAACAATGTCCAAAGCAACAGAAGGGAACAACAACAACATACTAATTCCTTCCAAATTTTACCATCATCCGACAAGAAGTTTTTCTTATTTTCCCCAAACAAAGAGAGAGAAAGTATCATCAAATAATGAAACCTTATGCGACCACAATTTCCTTTAAAATGTCATCACATACAAAGCTTAACCATCCTTTGATGGTAAATGTAGAAAAACGTAAACAAGATTTACAGTGATCATCCCATATCCCCAACTATGTAAGAACAAAATAACAGTCTACAGGGTAGGGATGGAAAGAACCCTACCAAGATTTGAACACAGAGAAGAACAAAAAAAATGACTTATCCCCAAGTCGTGTGCTCAAGTCGAGCTCAAGAAAGAGTAGCAATCGAAACCATTCCAACTATTTACTTAGGCAGACAAGACCGAGCTAACCCAAGGTCAAACGTAGCTACCTCATTCCTATAGCATCTCCTGAACATTATACTCAAATGAGAAGAACTAGTAATCCAACAAGATGACCGAAAGAAAACTCCGAAGCTCAAAATCTCCATACAACAAAGAAAAGGGAAAAAACACCAATTTCAAGAAACCTTTTCAACATGACAGTAGGATAACTTCCAACTCGCCATCAAGAAGATGTATCAAGGGGATTCATACAGATCCCAAAACCATGTAAGTCATTTTTAGTCATCTCATAACATACAATTGAGAAAACTAAAGAAAATAAGTCTTATAAGTTCAAGCAGGAGTTAAAACACGTTTTATCAAATCTCAAGCAAGGATGAACAAAACCAAAGTATACTTCTTCCATAACCATCCAACTGAGTTAAAGAATCAACACATCTCAGTTTAGCTATGATTGAACATGATTTCATTAACCTCCAACAAGAACGATTTCCAAACTAGAATCAGACTATCTACATAATCATAGCTTGAGCAGATGAAGAAAAGGGTTTGAAATCATCTCAAGCTTTAATAGAAATTACACATCCAAGACAAAATACAAGAGTCAACAACATCCAATTCATACAAGGTTAAGCTTGATTCTTTCATTTATCCAACAAAGAAACAACCCAGATTAAATCTTTTATCAAACAAAGAATCTCATCAGAAGGATATAGTGAGTAGTTCAAGCATAAGTGCAAATAAACATCACAAATAAAAATCATTTGTTTCCAAGAGCAAAGTTGTTTTAATGAAAACATTTAGTAAAAAGCAGAACAACTTAATGGATAGAGCCTATCATGCCTGATAGAGTTCCTATCGATTTATAGAAGGTTTCCAGCTGTGCCTTCCTAGTTTCTCCTTTTCCCAAAATGACGTCAACAACCCAAACCTTCTTCTTATTCTTCCAATAGATCCAAGAATAGCTCAACAATGCCAAAAATAACTTATGATAAAAATAGAACTGCTGGTTCAAGAACCAAAACCTCCATGCAGAAAAAAATCGCAAGGAGCAAATGATCACAAAATCTGCTTCACATCTTTTCCTAGGTGGTTTCCTCACCGTGACCAAGGTCATTAAATGCAAGGACAAATAACTTTCCCTCCTCTTTCTCTACGCCACTACCATCCAAATCTAGCGAGCTCAATTTCAAACTTTGCATGCCTTTTAAATTTAGAGATGATGCCAACTAAGCATCCCCTTAACTTCCCATGCCTCCGCCAAAATTGGCAACTCAAAGTTCAATAAATTCAAAATCAAATCACATAAATTCCTTAGAAACCATCGCCACCAACTCCCAATTGCCATGCAACCCCTTAGGTTCCCTTTTAGCTTAGCATTAGTTTAGGTTAGATTGACATTAGATTAGGATTCGACCTTAGTCTAGGTAAATAGTATTTACCTTAGGTCATTCCAACATGCCATAATTAAACATGCCAACATAGGTTAAGTCATAACCCATAATAGTTTAGTATTAGGTAATAGGTAATAGATAGGCCTTTTTATTACCTTAGGTTATTTCCAAAACCCCACACCCGTAAAGCATACAAACTTAGGTTAGGGTGCAAACATGAATAGTTTAGAAATAGGTCTAAGGTAGGTCCAATTTACCTTAGGTCAGATCTAATTAGGATAGATCTTTACAACTTGGACTAAGGTTTTTACCTTAATAGTCCTGAAGTAGACCCTTATTCCTCTTACATTGCTCAACGTTTTATAAGATATTTTACAAGAATATCCAAGCTCATATTTTTATAGAAAAATGCAAAGCAAGGACACCACAAGAAGGGTCCATCAAAATTGTAAACATACAAAGACTCAGTCCCTTATTACCTTCCATTTTAGAATGTCATTTTATCATACAGACCAGGTAAGAAGAACTGAAGCATACCTTGGATCAATGGAATTGATCCAAGGTTTTGTTGTTAACATTAGATAAGTATGAAAACAACAATATTGGTTACTAACTTTCAGAACACAAGGAAGAATGGATTCATTTTCAAGTAAACAAAATCACAACAAAGTGAATCTTTGTTCAGTAATGATTTATCCATTGCAAACATGATTTCCAAAGAATAAAAAGAATACACCTTCCTAAGACAAATCACATGTCAACGTTTGCAAGGTCGAGAGGAAATGAAATCAAAGTAATAGTTTGTCAAAGATGCTATAGAAAATATGGAAGTGATGACATATTTAGAGGGATGGGTCTATATTCATCTTTGTAATGTGAAGGACATAGTGTAGTTCTGATGCATGAATTTTCTCTCGCATTGTTATATGGGTCTGTTATGACCTCAAGGAATGTAATGTGGTTATTAAACTCATCAATATGAATATAAGGCTCTATTCTAAATCATATATGTGTTCATGAGCATAATCTTAGTGTATTTCCTTTGTGTATGAACCATTTCCATATGTTATTTGTTATTTCTCTTCTATGGATACATTATGTGATAACTCATCCTAGGTTCTACAAGAATAATGCATGGTTCATTTTCATTCCTTTTCTCTTAGTGTCTATCATATATGATGCATTCTCACAAGACTCATAAAAGGAGAGGCTCGGTGCCCACACATGCCTCGGTGAGATCCCAACGCCCACTGGGTGATAGGTTGGTGCCCATGGTATTAGACTATTGGTCTAAGGGTATAAAAATGACTACATCTTGGTTTCATTGTTTGGACATCTTTTAGAAGTTTTGTGAGAAATGGCATGCATCTTGGTCCCTGTGATGTGTGATGACACAAGAGTTGAGCTTGGAAAGTGTTGAAAGATGGTTTAAGATCACAGAGGATGGGTTTGCTTAAATAGTCAACACTTGGATCCGAGTTTGATGCATGTATATGGGTAGAAGAGAACCTATACCATGAATTATACAAGAAATTATTCTATTGTTTTCTAGTAGAACTATATGAATGGATTTCAGCATATGCATCTAGATCGAGTTGGTACTAGAGATCACACGTATGGACCCACAACTATTATCAGAGGCTACGAGGATGTAAATATGACTTGGACGCATGTTGTTGATCATTGGTGGAAAGGAATGCTGACTAGTTATACTCTATAATATGCCATTTCTATGTATTATTTCCCAGAAGTTGTTGAGTTTGAGTTTATGAGAGATCCCAAAGGATCATTTTTGCGTGTTATTCCTTTGGCTATGAAGATCTTGGTCATTACCCTATGTTTAAAGGCATTTTTCGATCGGGGATCATTTCTAAAAGTTCCCTAAAAATCCCTAAATTATGGTAGTGCAGAAGATAATCTCGAGAGATTTCCAACGACTATGAGAACATGACAAAAAGCAGACATCGGGGGCTCTAGATATGTTTGGTCAAAGTTCAGATAACAGGAAAGTCAAATCTGGTCAACTGGTCAATATTGGATGAATCGCACTGTGACATGTGGCTTGGCACCACTCATCGAATTCACTCGATTTGCCTATCGGGAGATGAAAAGTGGACTACATGATGATCAAGTTAATTATTTTCGATACCCATGGTATGGGTCGAATTTTTATTTACTTGGTAAGTCCACTATACATTATTCCCAAATGCCACGCATTTATATATTAATGTTCAAACATTAGTATAAACCACATAATACCCACTTAGCCACCATACATTATGCTAAACCCCTTTGTAAATTGGTTGTAGTGGAATCTTCCACGTGGAGGAGAGAAGGTGGTGAAGTGGTTGTTGGGGCTTAAAGCCATGCGTGGATGTTTCCACGTGAAGGATGGAGTGGGTAAGGGTTATTAAAACCTTACCCAAATGAAATGGTGCCAAATGTGGGATATAAACCACTAGCCCTAAGCGCCTAAAATGGGAATTAATCCCCTCATTCAAACAAAATCCGCTTATTTGGGTATGTAATCCCATTAAAAAGGCAAATCGGCTAAAATGGGTATTAATCCCATTTCATATGCTAATCCGCCCAAATGGGAATTTTTATCCCAAATTTCATGTACGGGTTTAGGCTAATATTAGCCTAGGATTATATGCAAATGCATTATTCAAGGACCCTAAAAATGTATAAATAGGGTACCTATTTCTTTGTAATGAACACAAACACCCCAAGTTTATTATTTGTTAAGCTTATTGTGGACACACACACAACCCAAGCTTATTATTTGTTAAGCTTATTGTGGGGACACACACCGGTGCAAAGGAGAAGCTTATTATTTTTAAGCTTATTTGTGAGATGTGTCAACAAATATTGTTTATTGGCCTATTATTTTAGGAAATAGTAAGTGAAATATTTGCGATTGGGAGTAAATTATAAACTACCCAATAGGCCCATTGAGCCACGTAAATTACTTCTAAATCCTGGATTTTCAACCGGAGTGCTAGCGTCGCATTGATAGCGTTGGGAAGGCTGATCAAAGACGAAGGATATTATGCATCGAAGGTGAAGAACAATTCGACCGATCATTGGAAGTTTTTCAAGAAATGGTGTCCTGATAGGCAAGTAAAAATCCATTAGGTTTTCTTGTGAAAGTACTATTGTAACTTACAAGTGTTGACTAGTGGAACGGTTTGACCACGAACCTAGAGACGTAGGCAATTTCTGAACTCCCTAATCAATCTTGGTGCAATTGTCTTATTGTCTTGAATTTTATTTTAAATTGATTACTTAAAAGGAGAAAATCATCAACAAATATTTAAAGCCTACAAGGGTCCGAGATCGTGTAGTAATAATCTGATTATTTTTGGATCATGTTTTTATTAGAGCTAGTAATCGACACTGAAAACTTGCTAATCTCCGAAGCATGTTTGGTATCATAGCTGGTTTAGCTCCTTATTTGTTTTTCAAGAAATCGATTAATAGAGTGATTGCTTCAAGTTGGTGCAATTAGTTCAGTTTGTGTGAACAAGGTACAAGTGCACTATGGGCAAGATGTCTAAACAGTGAAGCTCGAAATTGAAGCTTATAATCACCAGATCTAGGAAGATAACTCTCTCATGCGATCAATGTATTACTCCTTAGAAGAGGAGAATTCTCATTTGAAATCAGAACTACAAACCAAGGATGAGCTCTTGGCAAGGTTGCAGTGTGGTGATCAGAGAAAGGAAATACCTTTAACTTTAGATGTAGTGACCATGGCAGATGACTGCATTGTAAGTTGTTCACCACTGGAATCTTCTTCTTCCTCCCATTTAGTTTCGGATTTAGGTAATGAAGTCTTTGGTTTTTTTGAAAAGCATACTAGAGGCATTGGATCCAAGTTACTAGATAAAATGGGATTTGATGGAAGAGGCCTTGGTAAAAATGGCCAAGGCATTGCTAACCCAATATAGGTCGAGGATTGTCCTCATTTTGCAAGTTTGGGTTTTCCTAGTGTGGGAATGGAAATTGGAGAATGCTCCAAGAACACTGACGAGAGACAAGCTTCCGAAAGCAAAGTGAATACCCCACTAGTCCTGTAAGAAGATTCTGAGCAGGAAAGTTGTGCTTCATCGTCACAGAAAGATGTGGTAAGAGAAATCAGTGAAGAGGTAATGAGATTCCACCTCCAGTTTCTTACCATAATCATAAGCATAGTAAAACTTCTGATCCACTTTTTCAGCTTAAGAAGTATGGTTATGATTTTCAGAAGATGTGGAATTATTTTCCATGTACTTTTTGTGGATTACATAATCATTCAGTGGCTAGATGCTGGAAGAGAAGGACATTAATGAAGAAGTTGATACCATTCATCGTGAACAAGGCAAATCGAAAAGACCAATCTCATCATGCGAGTCGAGAAATGGCGAAAGAGTTCCTCATCCCGAAAGAAGGAGATTAAGAGGATTTTTTGTGATCATTTCCAGAGGAATGGGAATCAGGTGGAAAATTGTTTGGAAACTACATCCATCTCTCCATCGAGTAATGGCAAGCCAAAGATGGAATGGAGGCCTATCAGAAGGAAAGGAGTTTCTACTTCACCACTAGTTGACAATTCAACCCAGGACCAAGTAATACCTGAAAGTGAAAGTCCTTTAAAATGGGTAAGTCAACAATTTTTCAATTATATATTGCATAATTTAAATTGATGAATCATATGCAGTATTAAGTTTGGAGATCAGATATTGTGAGAAAATGCTGAGAGAAAGGTTTACAATACTCAATGGATTTTCTTACTTAGAAAATTTGATTAATGCTCCAAACATATCTCCTAATCAGCTTGTGAGTACTTGTTATAGCTTGGACACATGAATTAACTCATATAAAGCTTGGAGATTGATCTGCCATTTGTGTAGACAATAGAGTTCTCAAAAGATCAGCTCGAACTTCATTCTGTGTAGAGGCATTGTGACCATGTAGCAGAATGGTAGTTGAATCACCGTTGGCATTGATTTCGGGTCGAACTTCATTCTGTGTAGAGGCATTGTGACCATGTAGCAGAATGGTACCTGATATTAGTATGTCAACAAGAGGAGATCTCAAAGGATTATCTCGGAATGTCATTTGGTGTCAAGGCATTACGACCACACATACGAATGGTAGTTGATCAACAAACTTAGCATCATGCATTGGAGGCTCAAGGTCTTGCAAGAGGCTTAGCATCATGCATCGGAGGCATTGAGGTCTGTAATAGACTTAACATCATGCATTGGAGGCTTGAGGTCTTGAAAGAGGCTAATCATCATGCATCGAAGGTGTTGAGGTTTGGAAAGGGACAAGTCATCGTCCATCATTGAAATCAGATCAATCAAAGCTCTACGTAACATGGATTTCCTTCAAACCAGTTTGATTATGTGGAATCAAAATTGGAGCCAAGAGCTATGTTATAGAGTCAAATAAGATCCTTGTTGTCAGATATCAAGAAGCTTAGCACCACATAGAAGGAGCATTAAGGTTTCATTTAGAAACTTAGCACCATAAAGCAGAGGCATAGAGGTCTTCTTCGGATATCGAATTACGTAAAGAGAAGCATAGTGGGCCCATAACCCATAGGTCCAAGGATTGGAGTAGAGTTTCAAAGTGAGAAGGTTGGAGGAGAAGACCCAAGGGTCTACTACAACAACACTTCCGAGGTGGCAGAGAGTTTTCTAGATTCAGGACAGTATGGAAGCTTTTTGGGACAAAAAGCCTTTCTCAGTGGGGAGGTGTGATCAGGGGATCATTTCTAAAAGTTCCTAAACATCCTAAATAGTGTCGAGTGCAGAATATCATCTCGAGAGCTTTTCAACGACTATGAGTATGTGAAAAAGGACATCGAGAGCTCTAGATATGTTTGGTCAAAGTTCAAACAGCGGGAAAGTCAACTCTAGTCAATTGGTCAATATTGGACGAATCGCATTGTGACTCGTGGCTTGGCACCACTCGTCGAATTCACTCGATTTTCCTATTGGGAGAAGAAAAGTGGACTACATGATGATCAAGTTAATTATTTTCGATACCCATGGTATGGGTCGAATTTTTATTTACTTGGTAAGTCCACTATACATTATTCCCAAATGCCACACATTTATATATTAATGTTCAAACATTAGTATAAACCACATAATACCCACTTAGCCACCATACATTATGCTAAACCCCTTTGTAAAGCGGTTGTAGTGGAATCTTCCACGTGGAGGAGAGAAGGTGGTGAAGCGGTTGTTGGGGGCTTAAAGCCATGCGTGGATTTTTCCACGTGAAGGATGGAGTGGGTAAGGGTTATTAAAACCTTACCCAAATGAAATGGCGCCAAATGTGGGATATAAACCACTAGCCCTAAGTGCCTAAAATGGGAATTAATCCCCTCATTCAAACAAAAGCCGCTTATTTGGGTATGTAATCCCATTAAAAAGGCAAATCAGCTAAAATGGGTATTAATCCCATTTCATATGCTAATCCACCCAAATGGGAATTTTTATCCCAAATTTCATGTATGGGTTTAGGCTAATATTAGCCTAGGATTATATGCAAATGCATTATTCAAGGACCCTAAAAATGTATAAATAGGGTACCTATTTCATTGTAATGAACACACACACCCCAAGCTTATTATTTGTTAAGCTTATTGTGGACACACACAAACCAAGCTTATTATTTGTTAAGCTTATTGTGGGGACACACACCGGTGCAACGAAGAAGCTTATTATTTTTAAGCTTATTTGTGAGATGTGTCAACAAATATTGTTTATTGGCCTATTATTTTAGGCAATAGTAGATGAAATATTTGTGATTGGGAGTAAATTATAAACTACCCAATAGGCCCATTGAGCCACACCAATTACTTGCAAATCTGTTTCATCGACCAAGTGCTAGCGTCGCATTGATAGTGTCGGGAAGGTTGATCGAAGCTCGAAGGAGATTGTGCATCAGGAAGGTGAAGAACAATTTGACTGATCATGGAAGTTTTTCAAGAACTGGTGTACTGATAGGAAAGTAAAATTCCATTAGGTTTTCTTGTGAAAGTACTATTGTAACTTACAAGTTTTGACTAGTGGAATGGTTCGACCACGAACCCGGAGACGTAGGCAATTACCGAACTCCGTAATCAATATTTGTGCAATTGTCTTATTGTCTTGCATTTTATTTTAAATTGATTACTTAAAAGGAGAAAATCATCGGCAAATATTTAAAGCCTACAAGGGTCCGAGATCAGGTAGTAATAATCTGATTATTTTCGGATCATTTCCCATGGCCACTAAGCTTCTCTCGAGTGTTGGGAGAGGAAGATAGGGTGAAGGAAGATGGTAGTCATTATAGATGAGAAGGAAAGGGAGGAGAGATGACTCAAGTATAGTGAAGCTTGTGAAAGGGAGATGACTAGACAACGCGAGGTTGAAAGTGTGATGGATCTATGGAGGCAGATGTTGTGCGAAGGAGTTAAGGTTCACATAGAGGACATGGAACCTGAGTAGCGGTTGTGCTACCCCATCTTAACAAGCATGGGAGAGAGACCCCTTCATCTTCTAATGAGATTTCATTGCATGGAGAAAGGAGAGTCATCGGTGTGCATCTAAACCCACCTAGTGACCAACCCCGGCACTTGGTTTTCCATATCAAGGGAGAAGTATTGTTAACCTAGTTAGTATTAATGGGAGTAACCGATCTGCACCTAGGAGATATAATTTCTCATTTGGAACATCCATGGCTACACAAACCATTCTAGTATTTGGAGGAATTTTTGGACAAGGTGAAAGTATGCAAGGTTTAGGTATCATGTTTGGGAGTGGTGCGGGACACACAACTAGTAGTGGGACAATATCACAAACCATCGATGCATAATTCAATGGGACGTTAGGAACACTAGGAACGACCACTTTAGACCATTTTTGGGCTGGAGGAGGTTGATCCGGTGGTATAGGGGCTAGAGGACCTCGGTGCACCTAGCAGATTTGGAGTATCTAGTGGGTTAGGAGAAACATGATCTGGTTGATCTATGGATCTGGTGGAGGAAGAAACACTAGAGGGAACCAAGGCTATGGATCAGGAGGAAAAGGGCCTCATCCACCTCCATAATTATTATTTGATATGTCTTTGCAGCTACCAAAATACATGGGTATTAAAGATGCTACAGAGTATGTGCACAAGTGTGAATTACTATGGCACGTGAAAGGGATCACTACCCCGGAGTGGAAGGTAAGTCAGTTTGTAACAACATTGCAAGGGTGCACATAGTTGGTACTAGAAGTATGAGCCACATTAGATGGTGTTAGACTACACTGCATTAAAGAATGCCTTCCTAATAGAGTTCCATACCTTGAAATTAAACAAAAGAGCATCGGTGCTCTAAAGGAGATCCAGAGGGAATGGTAGAGAGTGTGTTGGAATATGATGCTCAAGAATTTCTTGTCAAAACTATCCTATGACATTCATCCTTCTTAGAATGCTTAATGGTTTTTTGGAGGGTTGATAACACCATTTAGAAGGGATCTATCACACAAGAATTTCATAGACCCATGCGAGGCATTAGAAGGTTCCCTGTGCACCGAGGCTATTGGGAGCATTGATACTGGTGTTATTCCTTTTCTGGAGGCTCAAATTTGGATAATTTGTCTACAAACTCAATGCATGAGTTTCATAGTGGCCTTTGGTGTACATACTATGAAGTGGAAAGGCATGAAAAGGATAGTTTCCCTCGAATTCGGTACATGCTATGGTGGTAGATTGTGAAATTATCCATGGGGATCATGATGTAAGTAGGTGCTCTCTACTACAACATGCAATCCACAAGAATGTTTCTTGATATTATAAGATCTATACCTTTATGACCCATGATACAAAGGATTATAGACTAATTGATTAGATCCATGATGCAATTGATCTTAGTGTGTGCTAGACTAGTCTTGCAAGTAGTTCCAAGGATGATGACCATCGCTATGAAGGGTGCACAGATGGAGGAGTGCATGGAAGGGTTTTTCATGGTAGATTTTGTGGTCAAAGTAACTGTGGTGGAGGATGAATTTAGTTCTCATGAGGAACCTATTATAATTGGGGATCTACAGAGCATTACAAGCGTGAGTGTCTTGATCTGTTGTAATGCTCATGATGCAGAAGAAACATAAGTATAAAGAGTGTCCAAATCTTTATGAGCATATCAACTAGCCACAACAGAAGGACAAAGGTACTTTGGGATGGTGAGCATCAAGAAATTTGATTCACAGTGGATGCCAAGAGTGGCACGTGAGTCGGGACTAGAAACTTTACTAGTGACGACATGAATAGAGGCCGCGTGTGCCGTGGGGATGCCAAGACAATGGAAACTAGTTTCAAGAGAGGAAGTGGTACATGGAAAATATCTTTACCCTGCTCATCAGAAGTAGGTGTATCAAGAGACTATGGACATGATTCAAAGTTTGCATGGGGAAATCTAATGTCTAAAGGATAAATCAAATTAGTTGGAGGAAAGGAAGAATTTTGAGGCTCGAAAGGAGGACCTGGATGAAGTTAAGAAAGTATATAGGATGTTAAGGAAAGATAATATTATTCCTCTGCTATGAAAATGGCTAGTGAGAAGGTACCACACCCTGGAGTAGAGTGAAAAAGGCAAGTTTTGCATGCAAACCTTCCTCCTTATAGCCTTGACTATGATAAATAAATTACTTTGAATGCGGTTGTTGATGGATGACTTCTAAGTAATATCCTCATTGACACGGGAGTAAAGATCGGTGTGCTTACCTTAGATTCCCGACATCAAATGGGAAGGCCCACATTATAGCGATATTTGAATGTGTCGTATATGGAAAATAAGACTAAAGCAATGCCCATTGGTGTTTTGAAGGATGCGATTATCACCATTGAAGGGGCCACATTCACTAGAGACTTTGAAGTCTTGGTTCTCACTAAGGAGACAACTTTCCAATGTTTCTTGGGTGCCCATGGTGTTACAAGAACAATGCCGACCTGTGGTTTAACAAGGGGTATATCAAATTTGAGAGTAAGGAAGAAAGGGTGATTATCCCTTTGACATATGGGAAATCAGCACCTATACCGATCCCTTAAGAGAGGAAGAAAAATATATGTGTGCTTCATCGAGATCCCGAGATAATTCATCCCACAGAGGGAGTCATCCAATTTGAAGATGCTCAGTCCTTGAGTGATACCACTAGCATGGCATGTGACAATTGGGTACATGGAACTTATGAGTTGATTGGGACATAGTTGAGAGGATCTGTAACAAGGGTAACAAAGGTGTGCTTAGTCAAGTGCCTAGGAGGAAATAAGTTTCCAAGTTACTTTAGAGGAGCATAACCTAAAATTTTATTTCAAGAGATAGAGAATCAGTGGAAAAATGAGGACAAGAGAAGAGGAATGCTTAGTTATAACCTGCTCAGAACTACATCACGGTGGTGGGATACACATCAGGAGATCCTCCAAGAACGTGCGAGGTAAGAATTGCATTTTCTCGTAAGGTTCTCCTAGAGCAACACACCCACTGTCATACAAGACTACCATGGTAAAGAGACCGCCTCATTTCATGTCCAAGCATGTGAGAAGGCATGGATGGGAAGTGAAGAATCTTTAACTCCTTCACTATGTGTGCATAAGCTATATTCCACCTTACAAGAATGTGCACATGCTTGATATATTCACTCGGAGATGTATCGTCAAACAGTAATTGGCAAGACTTGGGGGCTTATCATATTCAATATTTTGAGTATAGGAGTACCAAGCCATCATTGGATAAGGCATTGCAAGTAATCAAAAACCTTACGATGGGAGATAGTGATATGGTAGAAGATAGGATACTAGAGTTTTTGGGTGAGTCTTATTTGGAGATGCACCTCCATGAAGAAGAATCGGAGGAAGTACAACTTGAGTGTGTGTGCATGGGAAAAAAATAAATATGGTCTATGTAATAGATGGTGAAGAGATGGAAACTTTGAATGTTAACCATTCAAGGTTCATGCAAAGTCATAGAAAATGTTGATGGGTGAGAACACCTATCATGAGCCCTTAAAAAAATAAGGTTAACATTGGGATAGAAACAAAACCTAAGGAAGCTATCATTGGGGACTATTATTCAAAAAAAGAGGTTTCAAACGTCATTGATCTATTTCACAAGTTCTAAGATTTGTTCCCTTGCGGGTACCATGAACTAAACAAAGTCCACCATTCCTTAGGGGAGATGAAGATCAAGTTAAAGGAAGGTACGTGCCTGATTTGGAAGAGGCCTTATTAGATGAATCCAAATTTGTGTGTATAGGTCAAGGAAGAGATAGAGAATATGATAACATTTGGTATCATTGAGGAAATGGAAGAATTGGAATGGATAAGCCCAATGGTTATTGGTATCAAGAAGGATGGGAGGATAAGGATCTATGTGGACTATAGGGATTTGAATACAGTATGTGTCATGGATCCTTTTCCAACCCCTTTTACTCAAGAAATTTTGGAGAGTAGAGCTGAGGCGAAGTGTAACATTCCCATTTTAAGACTTTAGAAACAAGTGATATTTTTTTCATAATGTTCTCTATTCTAAATTAACTTAATTTAGAACACACATTTCAAAGCCAATTAATCTCATAACAGAAAACCATATGCAATTGTAATGACTTGGTGGAACACCAATCTCTCATTTCATGACTCAATATCATACCGATCTCTCATGTTAACTTAATAATTTTTATACTATGTATACTTGGTTCATTTACCCTTATCGGGTATTAAGTTTTCCATTTAAGAGGCCTATCTGAATATCTATTACCAATATTCATATAAAATCCCACTTCTTAAACTAAGTGACATAGGACAATGCAACCAGTAGCTTGTGATACTTTGGCCAAATATTTTAAACATACTAATCATGTTTATACTCCTAGAAAAAATATTCGTCAAACGAAATACATCCTTCACCCCACTTGATCTGTTATCTAGAATGGTCTTCATGGACTACCGTGTGAGTCCACTTGTTCAAGGTTTCACCCTAGCCAAGGTTATCAACATAGTCTAGTGTGGAGAACTACTCGTGGTGACTAAGGGTACATAGATATAATCAATTGACCTAATTCAATCACGTTTGTCTAGTTATCCTAAGTATTTGTGAGTTGACCTCGACACTAGATCATGCCCTAACTCTACCTAGGGTAGAACTATGATCAAGTCAGAATTTATGTAGATCTAGATGATTAAACTCGAATGGTTTTGCAACATGTCAATCGTAACACAATATCCTCATGAAGACCCAAGTCTTCATGAAGGTACTTGCATTGCGAGTTGGTGTGTGACAACATTTGATTGAGTTCTCCTCATATGGATGAACGTACCTTAGAAATAATTTAATGAATTATTAATATTCCTTATTAACGGTTTATTGCATAGTATCCCTATTGAACAATTAGGTTCATTAACTATTACGATTACAATTTTAATCTGCAATTGGAGTGGTTATAATGATACATCTACCTCCTAACCATTTCATAAGTTCTATTTTTATTCCATTAATGATTCAACATTTATGTTTTATATAATGATTCAACATTTATGATAGTGTTGTTGCTTACTCACCTACTAGAGCCTTAACTTACATAAGTTCGAGCAATCTCCTTTTTATATTATAATTCAATGGAATGAAGTCTATTTCCATTTATTTCCCTTTTCTTCATTCCTATTTTGGTTAAGGAACTAATCAAGAGGAAGCACACCTTCCACTATCCAAGGATAACATTTGGATTCATTCCAAAAATGTAGTGCCCACTTCCCTTTGACACCTTTTCATACTAATCTTGATATCATTGATTACATTATGGACATTATTATGGTTTTGATTTAGTACAATGTTAGATGTTGGACCATGGATTATTTTTATCTGATTTAGTTATGATGGATGATGATTATTAGAGACAATTCATATGTGGATGATTATATACTATTTGACATGGATATATTATGAATTTTGTTCAAACATGTGATGTTTGGATATTGTGAGTAGACCTAGAAAATGGACATTATATGATGATGATATAGTTGATATAAATTTTAAGTGATATTGTTGATTTCTTTGATGTTTTTGTAATTCATATGTATAGATGAGTTTGTGATTATATTTATATATCATGTTGGATGCTTTGATATGGGCACAAGGCCGAAGGAAGTATTTTTTTTTTATACGAGTTAAACTATCACAACAAACATCGGGGGATTGGAGACCAACCACAATAGAATTCTAGATGAATTCAACAAGGTCACC
Source organism: Taxus wallichiana var. yunnanensis (assembly GCA_018340775.1). Classification (NCBI taxonomy): domain Eukaryota; kingdom Viridiplantae; phylum Streptophyta; class Pinopsida; order Cupressales; family Taxaceae; genus Taxus; species Taxus wallichiana. The sequence goes on along the minus strand of CM031243.1, from coordinate 156,731,344 downwards.
ATGGCAACATGTTTTGTGTGTGTGTGTGTGTGTGTGTGTGTGTGTGTGTGTGTGTGGGTGTTGTTTTGTTAAGGATTCCCATGGGGGATTACCTTTGAATGTGACCAAGGGGCTTTATGTATTTATTAATTTGGTTTCTTTTATTAATTTTTGCATGTGTTTATTTTGTGGTGCTTTTACCCTTTTTCATTAGTTATTAAATGTTGTGTTAATGTTGTGAATAATCATGTTGTTAAAGTAAACAAATCAATATGTCATAAGAAATTAATTAGTGAAGTGGTTGGCTTTTGTATTAAATATTGTAAGTATGTGTAAGTGACCTTATAAGTGATTTGTAAGTTTACTTATGAGTGTGAAACAATCCACCTTCTTGGAATTTCGAATTTATCCTTAGAGACTTATTTTGGAGGCTTGTGGGAAAAGTAAAAATTTTCCCATACCTCTTAACTTTATTTACCAACAAAACCTATGGTTGGAGGGTTGAATTTAGACCTTCTTTATGCATTTTGATATGACTAATTGTAAGTTTTAATTGCACTCTTATTACATTTTATTAAATTCAGTACTTATGGGGTGTGGGCTTTTTGAAGTGTGTAAGTTTATTGCCATATTATTCACCCACCTCTTTATTGTGCATTGGAGAATGAATTTGAATTTTGTGTTGGAGTTGAGGATGTGTGATGTGGCATCCTACATAGATCCACCTCATACTCTTCTCTTCCCTCTTCTATAAAATTAGAAATCCTTGCTTTGTTTTGGGTTGTTGAATATTTTGCATACTTCCTTTTGGGTGAAATTTTTTGTGTGGAGCTCTTGCTTTTGGAAGGAGATTGGAGACCTTTGCATGCTTGTTGGTTGTTGATTTTGGAATGTATTTTGGCATTGGAAAGCTTGCTGTTTTGGAACTTAGACAACTCCTTCATGGAGAGGTAAGAGCTTGGCTCTTGAAATACTCTTTTTCTTTATGAATGTACATGTTATTGTGTGAATGTTTTAGCATGTTTGTGGGTTATTTGGGTAGACTGCCTAGGAATGGTGTAGGAGAAGGCTATGGGGAATCCATGTGGGGGGCATAAGGGAATTTCAGTGGCATTAGAATTCATGTGGAGGGAGTTGGGATTGGGTTTCCACCTTGGAAAAGAAATGGCATTGAATTTCTTACTTTGTGGGGGGCATAAGGAAATTTGTGGGAGGCATAAGGAGGGATTGTGGGGGTATAAGGATATATGGTGTTAGTGCAAATTCTAAACTTGCATCTTTTTGCCCTAATTTTCCATGTCTAATTTTTCTCAGAAAATGTTTTATCTCTCGAATGGGTGATTTGCAATTGGTTTATCCAGTTTAGTGCTTTCAAAAAGCTTGCAAAATGCCCAGGGTGTTGTTGTTTTTCCCTCATCTGAAATAATTTTCCAAGTTGCCCCCTTTTTGTGCCCTAATTTCTTCAATTTTTCAGGCTGTGTCTTTTTTTCCCTTGCCAAATCATGTAAGAAATTGAAATTGATGGAATCCAAGTTATTTGAAATTAAAATCCCAATCCCCAGATCGAAATCAATGTTAAATCATGTTTTAATTGATTTAAAATCAAGAAATCTGCCATCCTTGTGAAAATTTTCAATTTCTATTGCATCCTGTGAATTTTTGACGTTTTAACACCATAAGGGTGTCATCTGCACTGTCAAATTCATCATTGTAACATTATGGTAACGTGGCGGTTCCTATTGGCTGGGGATATGTGGGAAAATGTTTCTAACTTGTCATTTTTAAAATTTTGGCAAAAGGAAAATTTTATCCGAGGCTCCACTTGCTACAGTGAAGTGCCTACATGGCATGATATGATTGGCTAGAGGATCAGCGGGTGGCGGGCTTTCCTTAGAAATTTTGCTTTCTTTTTTGCAAAATTTTCAAAGTTAACTTTTGGCCCGAAAGCCCTCATCCAATCACAGGTGGACACGTGTCTAGGAGAAGTCAGTGAGGGGTGGAGGTTTTGATGCATTTGAAGTTTTTAACTTCAAAATTCTAAAGTTTAAATTTGAGTGAAGCTCCACCATGAGTCATGAAGCGACACGTGTCCAAGAGGGAAAGAATAGGTCGGTGGGTTTTGTGATAACTTTGAAGTTTTTAAACTTCAAATGGTAAAAGTGAATTTTGAGGCCAAAGTTTTGTGACCAATGGAAAGAGGACACGTGTCCAGGAGGTGAAATGGAAGAGGGGGTCTGAAGGAGAATTTTGTGACTTTTTGCCTTTGGTCTAAAAGGTAAAAATGAAAATTTGCTCCGCAACAAATCATTTTTGGACACGTGTCCAGGGGAGAAAAATGGAGAAATCGGGTGTTCGAGCCCACGGAGATTTTTGGAAAAATTTCCTTTTTCCAAAAAATGGAAAAATTCATAAAATGAGCCCATAGTTTTCGGTGGGGCCCACATGTGGACACGTGGCGGGTCTAGGGGAGCAGGGAAATTTTAAAATTTTTTCCAAAGTTTAAAAAGGTGCAAATGCATTTTTTAGAGGGTGGGGCCTGATCCAATGGTTTTTGGACACGTGTCCCACCTTATCTAAGGGGAAAAAGGGAATATTCAAGAATCTCATCTTCCACGTGGAGGGTGGAAATTTAAAGTTGATTTTAGATCAACGACAACTATGCATTCTTCATTTTTGCCGCCATGGGAGCTCCAAGAAACTCAGATTCATCGTTTCTTCACCAAATCACATCAAATTTTATATGATTTTGCATCCTCTCAGCCTTCTAAGTGTAATGGAACCATTTTCATGAGCTAATTTGATGATCTATGATGTTTTTGATGAAATTTTTCCCTATCCCGTGAAAAAACGTAAAAAGTCAAAATCAAAAGTTGCAGAGGTAAAAATTGAAAAGGTAAAAGGTGAAAAATGATTGATAAAGCATGCTGGCATGCCTGAATGACAAAAACATGACCCTGGGATGGATAAGGATCTGAATTTGTGTAATATTTTAAACTTTTTGTGCATCCCTAGCAATATGCGAGTTGTTTTCCAGTTTTATGTCATTTTCATGAAAGGATAAGGGGTTTTGTAACAAATTTGATCCCTTAAGCATATTATTTTCTTGGGAAGCAAGACTCCAAGCTGGCATGAGATATAAAATGTAATTTTTGAGTGTGGAGGGGAGGAGAAAAAGGACGTAGAATTTTCAAGGAAAAGACTTGAAAGAAATCCATTTCTCTGGAGAAAACCACCTGAGAGCCATTTTTAATTCTATTTTGCATCAGATTTTATCATGTTGAGTTGGTTTCAAGTTGTAAAGCCATCAATAAGCTCTAATATTGTTCTCATGACATTCCCCTACTGATATATTTGATCATTTTCTGGATTATTTGGTGTTATCTCTTGGCAAAATTTGTATATGCTTGTGTTTCAGAATGATTTCAATTTGTGTTCCTTGCTCATGTTGCAATCTTGTGTTTAGGATCTCTTTGATCATACATGGTCTCATTTATTTTTGATGGTTTGATGGCATCTGCAATCTTATATCTAGAAGATCCTTCATCTGATAGAAGATAAACATATTTAAAATCATTTTACTATCCTTGAATCTTGAGATTATTTGTAAACCTTTGGGGGTACCTTAGGTCATGATCAAATAGGGATTTCTGGATACTTTTTTGATATATTTGCTTCAATATTTTGTAGCAGGTTGTCAAATATTGTGTGGAAGAGTGTAGATCTGGGCCTCCATTTGTGCACATATCCTAGTTGAAGGAGTATTTTAAACCTCTTGAAGCATTCTTGTTGTGTAAGTGTTACAAATTTCTTGCAAAGGTCCTCAAAGAGTTTGGTAACCTCTGGTTGGTCTTGTCTAACATCTCCCAACAAAATTTCATTCAAAATAACTAACCCTACCCTATACTACCCCTGCATTGCATTGTGTGTTAACAAGAGAATACAATCCATTTACAAACATGCACAAAGCAAATCAGGACAATACCATGTCTCTAGCAGCCTTAGGCTTCTTTTGAAAAAAATTCCATCATTTAATAGTTAAAACTCTTTTGAGTTTGAATAATGGAGAATTGATCATGTTTTCCCAAGGCCCCTTCCATACGATATGCAAAATACAAGGATATACATACCTCCTTCACCATATAAAGGCTGCAATATAGGTTCTCTTGCCTTGGTTGATAGGCACAACCTAAAATAGTGAGGATTAGATCAAAATCCTTTTGAGGTGCTACCCACTCCTTCAAAATATTCAGTCCTAACAAGTCAGATAGATGTCTCCTAGCTATAAATGACATATAAATCATTTATCTACCTCTAAGTGTCTTGTGCAAATCTATGATGCTACTTGAGTTGTGAAGGATATTAAGTTTGGGTACTAACACCGCAGTGGCACCACCGCCAAGGAGTTCTTACAATTTCTTGGTGTTTTTAAGGTGTTTTGAGGTGTTTCAGCATTTGTATATTCAGTTCATACACTTTGGTTGCATAGTGATTGATTGATCTAAGAAGAAGGTCTGATTTATAAGGGTCCATAAAGTTTTTCAATGCTAAGATACATTTGACAGATTATTTTAGTGCATTCTTGCACAAGCTCGAGGTGAAATTCCTTAGTGGTGAGTCCATGCTTGATTCATTTTAGAAATACCGTGTCTTGAGATTTCACATTTATTTTTGTGTTGTTGATCTCTGTAAAACTGGAGGGAAGAAGATCTCTCTTCCTTAAAGAATCTATTAAGAAATTGTTCTCACATTTAAAAAATTTAGAGTTGGGAGGGAGAATATTTTGGAAGGTGGTTAAAGGTCAGACATCAAGCAAAGATATAACCATTGGTGAGAGAGATCAGCATTTGGTAGAGGACTATCACTCTTCTTTAAGTGATTCTGATTCAACCAATCCTCTCATAAACTTGTTTTCCTCAGCTGGTGAAAGCCCTTCTGCTGTACTTAGTAAGTTCCTTCTCCAATCTACACCTCTTTATTTTAATTCAAGTAAAACTTCCCAAGAAAATCAACACTTAGAAGATACCAGTCTTGTGAATCACATTCTTGAGTGCTAAGGATATTGTACTCCTCACCAACTTGTTTCACCTCCAAGATTACCCCCACCAAACAATATGGCTTAGCTTACACCTCCATTTGTTGTTAACACCTTTGGTCCTATAAATTTTAGAGGAATGGATGGTTACCCAAATGTTGTCCCACAAGATGTCAGAAATAGGTTGCCAAAATTCCAAGGTAACAATGCCATCACTGGTGATCAACATCTCAAAATTTTTGATAATATGATGGAAGTTTTTGAGATAGAGTTTGAGGATGTGTATATTAAGTTGTTTATTCTTACACTTGAAGAAGATGCTAGGGATTGGTACAAGGCTCTACCCAATAACTTTATTGATTCATGGAATGAAATGAAAAATGCATTTAGGTTGCAATATGGAAACAAGACTGATCCTAGATTTCTTTTATCGAGTTTGAGAATATCAAGAAAAACAAATTTAAAATCATTTTACTGTCCTTGAATCTTGATATTATTTGTAAAACTTTGGGGGTACCTTAGGTCATGATCAAACAGGGATTTCTAGATACTTTGTTGATATATTTGCTACAATATTTTATAATAGGATGTCAAATATTGTGTGGAACAGTGTAGATCTGGGCCTCCATTTGTGCACATATCCTAGTTGAAGGAGTATTTTAAACCTCTTGAAGCATTCTTGTTGTGTAAGTGTTACAAATTTCTTACAAAGGTCCTCTAATATTTTGGTAACCTTCGGTTGGTCTTGTCTAACATCTCCCAACAAAATTTCATTCAAAATAATTAACTCTAACCTATATTACCATTTGCATTGCATTGTGTGTTAACAAGGAATACAATCCATTTACAAACATGCACAAAGAAAATTAGGACAATACCATGTCTCTAGCAGCCTCAACCTTGTTTTGAAAACATTTCCATCATTTAATAGTGACAACTCTTTTGAGTTTGAATAATGGAGAATTGATCATGTTTTCCCAAGGCCCTTCCATACGATATATAAAATACAAGGATATTCATACCTCCTTTACCATATAAAGGCTGCAATATAGGTTCTCTTGCCTTGGTTGATATGCACAACCTAAAATAGTGAGGATCAGATCAAAATCCTTGTGAGGTGCTACCCACTCCTTTAAAATATTGAGTCCTAACAAGTTAGATACGTGTCTCCCTGGCTACAAATGACATACAAATCATTTATCTGCCTCTGAGTGTCTTGTGCAAATCCATGATGCTTTGCGTGAGTTGTGAAGGAGATTAAGTTTGGGTACATACATATGGGAGATGTTTTATATTGGCGAGTCTATTATAGGTGGATACCCAATTCCCATTGGGAGGCATAAGCAACTTCCCCATAGTTCCTTGCTCCTTTGGCTTGCTTGATGGAGCCTTAGTCTTGTTTGTATGTTTTAATGTAGTTGTAAACTACATTCTGTTTTGAACTGTGTTTAAAATGTGAAAATGTTGCATGTGTGTTGTGGAAGCCTTGTTTCCATGGGTTGAATCACATCTTTTATTGCATTATGGTTGGGGCTCAGGGGCCAATGAAGAAGGATGGATTCTCCTCTTCATTGGATGTCTTGGTTGGGTGGAGAGTGTTTCCTTTCCCCTGCCTTTGTTGTGATCCAAAAGGAGAAATTTATGTTGTTGTTCTGGAGTAGAGGAGAAAGATAGTTTGACAGTTCCATGTGAAATGAAATCTCATTGTAACCTTTCCCACCTTGAAGTGGATGATTTGTATATTATTTTTAATGGAAATATACTTTGTATTAAGCTATGAAAGTTATGTATTCCAAGTTGTGAAAGAGATATACTGTTCTGATCATCTGAAAGAAAGAAGTTGGAAATCTATTATTTGCATTCAAGGAATTGAAAGATGTAAATTTGTATTGGATTTTTTTAATTCAATTAAAGGATTGCAATACTTTTCTTCAATTTTCATTGTTGCATTGAAATTGATCATCAATTTTTGATTTAAAACCTCTGTTTGGAAAATTGAAAGAGGAATATGTATGAAGGAAATATATGGAACTTTGTTCTTTTGAAATATGTTAAAATTGGAAATCAGACCTTGCATTTTATCTGTTAAATGGTTTTTAGTATCAAATAAATGTCTTAGGCTGGAATGGAAATGAATCTCCATATTTGGAAGATGAAAAATGATAAACAACCCTTTTAAATATGATCTCTGTTTTAAATTTTAAAATTGGCAAATACTTCTCTAAAATGCACAGTTTGAACTTGTAACAATAAAATGACAAATTAAATGATTAAATTGAAGTAGTAGGCCCTAAACGAGTTCAAATAGACTAAAACACTTAAGGAAATATTTCAAAACTTAGCAAAATCGGGCTCAAACCGTTTTACAGTCATTTTCTATCAAGAAATGGAAATGCTCAAATTTGTAAGTCAATCAGACAAATTGAACCTTGAATCCTTCCTTAAATCCATTTAGGAACAATCCTCCATGTCTATTTGACATGTTGAGAGAGGAGGAAGATCAAATTGAATAAATCTAACAAGTTAAAATTTACTAGTTTGCACTTGTATAAGCCTGCAGCCATTTTCTTAAAATTGACCCCTTAAACTTTATCAAAACCAAAAATTAATGAGCTATATGAAAATAGGACATCAAGATATTTCTAGAAAGTCCTTGTTTTCCCCAAACCGAGCTCTCTATCAAAATTTATGGCCTTCTGAAGTTTTCTTCACTTGGCGTTAAAATTTTGGGAAAAATTTCCTTGGCGGGCCCGTGGCCCAAATTTTTCCTTGGGGCTTAGGAAAAAATTTTCAAAGTTTTCTTTGCCACCCTACTAGCCCATAGCCAATCATAGGCTGCCACATGGAACCATGAGGTGATAGTGGAGGGGCGGATCCTCTTTTGAACTTAGCATTTTCAGAAAATTTTGGGAAAATTTTCCAAACTTTCCCGCTAGCCCGTAACCAATCAAGTGATGCCACATGGCATCATGAGGCATTGGTGGAGGAATGGATCCCTTTTTGTCTTTTGAGTCTTGGAAAATTTTGAGAAATTTTTCCAAGTTTTCCCCTTTGTTCCATAGGCCCACAGTCATTCAAGGCTGCCACATGGCATTACAAGGTGTTGGCGTAGGTGCAGGTCTTTGTACCCTCTTAGCCCTTTGGGGTGTTAATTCAATCTTCTCCCCACTGCCCCACTTTCCCCAAATTTTCTTAGGTGATGCCATGTGTACGATACGAGACTTGTGGGAGCACGGTGTAAACTTGATTGATTTTCATATAGACACAGTTCTCGGGAGCAGAGCCTATCTCACGAGAACCTTATCAGATGACCACCCCAAAGCTCTATGAACTCAAGTTATAGCTTGAGGGAATTTTTGAGAAAGGCCTTATCCATCCTAGTGTATCCCTTTGGGGTGCACCAAAGAATATTTTTGAAGAAGAAGGATGGATCCTTGTGGTTTTGTATTGATTACCACCAGTTGAACAAAGTAACGATCAAGAATCGTTATCCCCTTTCTCATATTGATGATTTGTTTGATCAAATGAAGGGAGCCATGGTTTTCACTCAGATTTAAAATAACACATTAAAATTTATCAAAACCAAAAATTAATGAGGTATATGTAAAGAGGACATCAAGATATTTCTAGAAAGTCCTTGTTTTCCCCAAACCGAGCTCTCTATCAAAATTTATGGCCTTCTGAAGTTTTCTTCACTTGGCGTTAAAATTTTGGGAAAAATTTCCTTGGCGGGCCCGCGGCCTGAATTTTTCCCTTGGGGCTTAGGAAAATTTTGGGAAAATTTTCAAAATTTTCTTTGCCACCCTACTAGCCCATAGCCAATCGTGAGGTCGCCACATGGAACCATGAGGTGATAGTGAAGGGTGGATCCTCTTTTGAACTTAGCATTTTCGAAAATTTTGGGAAAATTTTCCAAACTTTCCCCACTGGCCCACAACCAATCAAGTGATGCCACATGGCATCACGAGGCATCGGTGGAGGAATGGATCCCTTTTTGTCTTTTGAGTCTTGGAAAATTTTTGGAAAATTTTTCAAGTTTTCCCCACTGTTCCATAGGCCCACAAATCATTCAAGGGCTGCCACATGGCATTACAAGGTGTTGGCGTAGGCGCGGGTCTTTGTACCCTCTCAGCCCTTCGGGGTGTTAAGTCAATATTCTCCCCACTACCCCACTTTCCCCACATTTTCTTAGGTGATGCCATGTGTCTTTTACAGACTTGTGGGAGCACGGGTGTAAAACCCGATTGATTTTCATATATACCTCGTTAGGAGCAGAGCCTATCTCATGAGCACCTTATTAGATGACCACCCCAAAGCTCTATGAGATCAAGTTATAGCTTGAGGGAATTTTTGAGAAAGGCCTTATCCATCCTAGTGTATCCCCTTGGGGTGCACCAGTGATCTTTGTGAAGAAGAAGGATGGATCCTTGTGGTTTTGTATTGATTACCGCCATTTGAACAAAGTAACGATCAAGAATTGTTATCCCCTTTCTCGCATTGATGATTTTTTTGATCAGATGAAGGGATCCATGGTTTTCACTAAGATTTATCTTGAGTCAGGCTATCATCAGTTGAGGATTACGGAGGAGGATATTCATAAGACCAATTTTTATATGAGATATGGCCATTATGAGTTCACAGTGGTGCCTTTTGGTTTGATTAATGCCCTCGTAGTGTTTATGAATTTGATGAATGGGGTATATAGGACCTTCTTAGATCACTTCATGCTCATATTACTTAAAGATATTTTGATTTACTCACGTATGCGTGAGGATCGGGAGGGGCACCTTTTCCAAATTCTTCGGTGTCTTGGGAGTAACATCTTTTCAGGGAACTTGGAGAGGTGTTCATTTTTTCGACAGGCAGGTACAACACTTGGGTCATATCATTTCTAGGAAGGTATCACAAAGGATCCTTCCAAGATTAGAGCCATTATGGATTGGCCAACACCCACTAATGTGATGAAGGTGTGAAGATTCATGAGATTAGAAGGTTACTACAGGATATTTGTTCAGGTATTCTCTCGTTGCACATTCCTATCACTTCCCTTCAACGGAAAGGGAAGAAGTTTTTTTGGTTAGACAGATGTGAGAAAGGCTTCATGACACTAAAGGAGTGTCTCACTACAACACCTATCCTTATAGTACCGGATCCACATGGTGAGTTCTTTGTTTGCACGGATGCTTCGTTGGTAGGCCTTGGAGGTGTGTTGATGCAGGAGGGAAGAGTAGTGGGTTTTGAGTCTCACAAACTCAAATATTATGAGCTCAATTATCTAACTCATGATCTTGAGCTTGCGGTAGTTGTGCATGCTTTGGTTCGATGGAGGAAATTTCTACTTGATCGGAGATTCAAACTTAGGACAAATCACCCGAGTCTTTTCCACCTCTTCACATAGCCCATCTTAATGCTCACAAGGCGGTGTTAGATGGAGTTGCTATGTGAGTACAATATGGAGATAGAGCATGTGAAAGGGAAGGAGAATGTGGTGGCAGATGCTCTCGGTAGATGGAGACACGTGGCTATGGCCAACTCGGTAAGCATAGATTTGTGAAGCAAGATTCTTGATAGCTTCCTCTTGATAGCTTCTACATTGTAGTTTGAGCGAGGATCGAGTCTCGGAGACCTGTCAAGGGAATTTTAATGGTTTTTATTTAGAGACAAATGATCTTCTTAGACATAGAGGCTGGATTTATGTTCCCAAGGATGGAGGCTTAAGGTAGGACATCTTGGTAGAGGCACATCATGTACCCTATTCAACCCATCCTAGGGTGAAGAAGATACATGCCACCTTGAGATAGTTATATTATTGGAGAGGAACTCAAAGATATGTGGCCTAGTTCATGTTATGATGTTTTGAGTGTCGAGAGAGTTAAGGTTGAGCATCGATCAACCGGCCTTCATTTCCCTCATGCGATCTTTGGAGTGGAAATAAGACACCATTTCCATTGACTTCATTGTTGGGATACCGATGTCAAGATATCACCACGATGCCATCATGATCACAGTTGATAAATTGACAAAAGTGGCTCACTTTTCTTCGGTGAAGACCACTTATACAGCTGTAGAGCAAGTGACACGGTGTATTTGGATGAGATTTTCAAGTTGCATGGGATTCCGTGGAAGATCATTAGTGACCGTAATCCTTTGTACACTTCCCATTTTGGACTACCATACAACATGCCCTCGGAAGAAGATCAATTTCAGCACAACATATCACCCTGAGATAGATGGATAGATTGAGTGGGTGAATCATATTTTAGAGGACATGCTTAGGATGTATGTGATGGATCAGTAGTCTAGATGGGAGGAGTACTTATTCTTAGTGGATTTTGCCTATAATAATAGTTTTCATAGTTCTATAGGCATGGCTCCTTTTCGAGTTTTGTATGGTAGAGAGTGCAGAAACCTTTTAGCTAGGACAAGCTAGAGGATAAGGTTTCTCTTGGACTAGTTTTTTTAGGACATGGAGTAGTAGGTGGACGAGAGAGATTACAGGAGGCACAAGATAGACATAAGAAGTATGCATATCAACATAGGACTGACCGTAGTTTTGATGTGGGCATGAAGGTGTTTGTTCGTGTCGAAGCCACATAATAGCCCTATCCATTATGGAAAAGGTTCTAAGTTAGCTCCTAGATTCGTTGGTCCTTTCGAGATCTTGGAGCGTATCAGCTATTTGGCCTACCTTCTAGCGTTGCCACCTAGCTTGTCTCACATACATGATGTGTTTCATGTTTCATTTTTAGAAGATATATTACAAATCCTTCTCATGTGCTGAATTAGACCTCATTATAGGTGCGGGATCGGGGGGGGTGATGGTGATGGTGTAGCTTGTTCACATTATAGATTGCAAGACCCTAGGATTTTAAGGTAGAGATTGATCAGGTTTGGATGTAGTGGGATAGATATGATGAGACCGTAGCTACATGGTAGGATGCTACATTATTTCAGGTTTAGTTTTGACATTTATTCCAATGACTTCCAGGAGGAAGTCGAGTCTAAGGGGAGGGGGATGTAGTGCCCACTTCCCTTTGACACCTTTTGATATTGATCTTGATACTATTGATTACATTATGGACATTATTATGGTTTTGATTTAGTACGATGTTAGATGTTAGACCATAGATTATTGTTGATCTGATTTAGTTATGATGCATGATGATTATTAGAGACACTTCATATGTGGATGATGATATACTATTTGACATGGATATATTATGAATGTTGTTCGGACATGTGATGTTTAGATATTGTGAGTAGACCTAGAAAATGGACATTATATGATGATGATATAGTTGTTGATATAAATTTTAAGTGATATTGTTGATTGCCTTGATGTTTTTGTGATTCATATGTTTACATGAGTTTATGATTATATTTAAATCATGTTGGATGTTCGATATGGCCATGAGGCTGAAGGAGGTTTTTTTTTACAGGTTAAACTATCACAACAAAAATCAGGGGATTGGAGACCAACCACATTGGAATTCTAGATGAATTCAACAAGGTCACCATGGCAACATGTTTTGTGTGTGTGTGTGTGTGTGTGTGTGTGTGTGTGTTTTTTTTAGGGATTCCCATGGGGGGGATTACCTTTGAATGTGACCAAGGGATTTATGTATTTATTAATTTGGTTTCTTTTATTAATGTTTGCATGTGTTTATTTTGTGGTGCTTTTACCCTTTTTCATTAGTTATTAAATGTTGTGTTAATGTTGTGAATAATCATGTTGTTAAAGTAAACAAATCAATATGTCATAAGAAAGTAATTAGTGAAGTGGTTGGCTTTTGTATTAAATGTTGTAAGTATGTGTAAGTGACCTTGTAAGTGATGTGTAAGTTTACTTCTGAGTGTGAAACACTCCACCTTCTTGGAAATTCGAATTTGTCCTTGGAGGCTGATTTTGGAGGCTTGTGGGACAAGTAAAACTTGTCCCATACCTCTTAATTTTATTTACCAACCATACCTATGGTTGGAGGGTTGAATTTATACCTTCTTTATGCATTTTGATATGACTAATTGTAAGTTTTAATTGCACTCTTCTTACATTTTATTAAATTCAGTCCTTATGGGGTGTGGGATTTTTGGAGTGTGTAAGTTTATTGTCATATTATTCACCCACCTCTTTATTGTGCATTGGAGAATGAATTTTACTTTTGTGTTGGAGTTAAGGATGTGTGATGTGGCATCCTAAATGGATCCACCTCATCCTCTTCTATAAAATTAGAAATCCTTTCCTTTTTGGGTTTTTGTTGAACATTTTGTATACTTCCTTTTGGGCAAAATTTTGCTATGTGGAGCTCTTGCTTTTGGAAGGATATTGAAGACCTTTGCATGCTTGTTGGTTGTTTATTTTGGGATTTATTTTGGCATTGGAAAGCTTGTTGTTTTGGAACTTAGACAACTCCTTCAAGGAGAGGTAAGAGCTTGGCACTTGAAATACTCTTTTTCTTTATGAATGTACATGTTATTGTGTGAATGTGTTAGCATGCTTGTTGGTTGTTTAGGTAGACCGCTAAGGATTGGTGTAGGAGAAGGCTGTGGGGAATCCATGTGGGGGCATAAGAGAATTCCAGTGGCATCATAATTCATTTGGAGGAGTTGAGATTGGGTTTCCACCTTGGAAAAGAAATGGCATTGAATTTCTTACTTTATGGGGGGCATAAGGAAATTTTTGGGGGGCATAAGGATATATGGGAGATGTTTTATATTGGCGATCATTCTGGTGGATACCCAATTCCCATTTGGAGGCATAAGTAGATTCCCCCATAGTTCCTTTGTCCTTTGGCTTGATTAATGAAGCCTAAGTCTTGTTTGTATGTTTTAATGTAGTTGTAAACTACATTATGTTTTGAACTGTGTTTAAAATGTGAAAATGTTGCATGTGTGTTGTGGAAGCCTTGTTGCCATGGGTTGAATCACATCTTTTATTACATTATGGTTGGGGCTCGGGGCCAATGAAGAAGGATGGATTCTCCTCTTCATTTGATGTCTTGGTTGGGTGGAGAGCATTTCCTTCCCCTGCCTTTGTTGTGATCCAAAAGGAGAAATTTATGTTGTTGTTCTGGAGTAGAGGAGAAAGACAGTTTGATAGTTCCATGTGAAATGAAATCTCATTGTAACCTTTCCCACCTTGAAGTGGATGATCTATATATTATTTGTAATGGAAAGATACTTTGTATTAAGCTATGAAATTTATGTATTCCAAGTTGTGAAAGAGATATACTCTATTCTGATCATCTGAAAGAAAGAAATTGGAAATCTGTTATTTGCATTCAAGGAATTGAAAGATGTAAAGTTGTATTTGTTTTTTTAAATCAATAAAGGATTGCAATACTTTTCTTCAATTTACATTGTTGCATTGAAATTGATCATCAATTTGTGATTTGAAACCTCTGTTTGGAAAATTGAAAGAGGAATACGTATGAAGGAAATATATGGAACTCTGTTCTTTTGAAATATGTTAAAATTAGAAATCAGACCTTGCATTTTATCTATTAAATGGTTTGTTTGTATCAACTAAATGTCTTAGGATGGAATGGAAATGAATCTCCATATTTGGAAGATGAAAAATGATAAATATCCCTTTTAAATATGATCTTTGTTTTAAATTTTAAAATTGGCAAATACTTCTCTAAAATGCACAGTTCGAACTTGCAACAATAAAATGAAAAATTAAATGATTGAATTGAAGTATTAGGCCCTAAACGAGTTCAAATAGACTAAAACACTTAAGGAAATATTTCAAAACTTAGCAAAATCGGGCTCAAACCATTTTGCAGTCATTTTCTATCAAGAAACGGAAATGCTCAAATTTGTAAGTCAATCAGACAAATTGAACCTTGAATCCTTCCTTAAATCCATTTAGGAACAATCCTCCATGTCTATTTGACATGTTGAGAGAGGAGGAAGATCAAATTGAATAAATCTAACAAGTTAAAATTTACCAGTTCGCACTGTATAAGCCTGCAGCCATTTTCTTAAAATTGACCCCTTAAACTTTATCAAAACCAAAAATTAATGAGGTATATGTAAAAAGGACATTAATATATTTCTAGAAAGTCATTTTTGCCCCAAACTAAGCTCTCTATCAAAAGTTATGGCCTTCTGAAGTTTTCTTCACTTAGCGTTAAAATTTTGGGAAAAATTTCCTTGGCGGGCCCGCGGCCCAAATTTTTCCCTTGGGGCTTAGGAAAATTTTGGGAAAATTTTAAAATTTTCTCTACCGCCCTACTAGCCCATACCGAATCAGAGGCTTCCACATGGAACCATGAGGTTACAGTGGAGGGGCGGATCCTCTTTTGAACTTAGTATTTTTGGAAAATTTTGGGAAAATTTTCCAAACTTTCCTCCACCCGCAACCAATCAGGTGATGCCATGTGGCGTCATGAGGCATTGGCAAAGAGATGAATCCCTTTTTGTCTTTTGAGTCTTGGATAATTTTTGAAAATTTCCCAAGTTTTCCCATCAACACAGCCATTTAGGGGCTGCCACGTTGCATCACGAGGTGTCGGCAGAGGTGTGGGTCTTTGTACCTTCTTAGCCCTTTACGGTGTTAAGTCATTCTTCTCCCCTCCACCGCACTTTCCCCATGTTGGCTTAGGTGATACCACATGTCCCCTATAGACTCACGGGAGTGCGGGTGTAACATGTAATTTTCACACCACACGGAGAATTTACAAATGTCTCCCGCCACCCCGCCTTTCCCCACTCTTCCCCGCATTGCCTTAGTGAGCACCACGTGTCCTTGTGGACTTGTGAACCCACATGATCATGGGCATAAATGTGATTTTTTCCCCGTGTGGTAAATTTTTTTCTAAAGGTCTCCCTGCGGCCCGCCAACCCGCCCTTTGGGTAAATTTTCATCCCTGGGCCCGCAGGCCCGCTCTTGGGGGAAAATTTTCACCCCAAGGCCCGTCGGTCCATAACTTGAAAAATATGAAGAGTTAGGATGACTTCTTTATATCACTAGAAAGGTGAGGAAATTTCCTATCCAATGGGAGTAATTTAGGAAATTTTTGAATGTGTTAAGGGTGAGAAAAATTAAGTTGAAACTTTAGGCCTGTTAGAGAGTGTGTATGGTGAGGAATTTCCCTCTGAACCTAATTGAAACTTCTAACCCTAAATTTTGGACCTTGTGACCTCTAATAATTATTAATAAAATAAAAGTATACTCTAGTAGATTAGAATTGTTCGAACCTGTTAGTGATAGCTGTTGTCTTGTAACATGGTTGTAGATTCTTTTAATAAAAAAATAAAATATTTTATAATTTTCCTAACTAATCCTAGGTTTTCTTGGATCTCAGTGGGTTGTTTTAACGAGCATTACAAAAAATGTCTTAAAAAATTATATGTTTTATTGCATGGAATTTGTCTTCCCTTTTTCTTATAAAGGGTAAATTTTCATTTATAACCCCATAGTATATTATAAGTTATTATCATAGTTTTATTCACCCACAAACATTTGTTTATAGCCATAATTATCTAGTTGAATATCCCTTCACGATGCCAACTTTAATAAGTTGCATTTCAAATCAAAGATGGTAGTACATATAGTACCCTTGACCTCTATTTAATTTAATCCAACCCAAGAGGGTATATTACTGATATAAAACTTAGAGAAATACTTATCATTTCCATTCACATAATACCCAAAAAGATTACACATCAAGTTCAAACAAGTCCACAAATATTTCATTCATCAAGGGATTCATACATTATAATTCCAAACACTTCAAACATTTCTAATGTTAAACATCAATAACAAGATCAATTACAAGTACAAATTTATTTTCCAACAATACATTTCAATAATGATCCATATTTCATCATAAAATATCCAGTCTCTTTGGTAAAAAGTGTAACTTCCTATAAATATTTTCTCCTTTCATCACGTATGAAGTCCATCTCGAAAATGGTAGGCACGGGTTAGTTCATTTAATCTTGAGCATGATAAGCACTTAACATTAAAACAATGTACTTTTAGCTAACTATTTCATAAAGAGAACTCTGCTATTATGAAATAGTCTGAGAAATACAGAAAGACATACAAAAATGAGTTACTATTCATAAATGAGAGAGAGAGAGAGAGAAATTGATAAACCATAACATAAGTAAGAATAGATCATGATGTAAACAACTTCAACTTTCATACTATTGTCTTACATAAAAAGAATTAAACAATAATTCATATAAGTAATATTTCATCACAATCCCAATATGATTTTCATATATTACTTTACATGATTCACTTCTCAGTTAGACCTATTTAACATAAGGAGACAACTATCCTAACTATATTTTAGGCATAGTTCAACATTAGATTAAACAATAGTACTTCCATCTCGACATAACATTCACCTAAATTCATCCTAAAAATATGAGATGCCAATAATCAAATTAAAAATTTAAGAAATAAGTTGAGGATGAACCAAACCACATAACTTAAATGTGTTACTTGTTTTAAGTATCCTAATACTCAAATTCAAAATTAGAAACCAATTTAAGTTTAAGCACAACAAACTGAAAATAGACCTCATCAGAGGTTAAGATCAAATTAGCATGCAAATGGGACTACCCTCAAACCTAAAAAGATACAAAATTACTATCCTTAAGTCAAGAGAGTAGAATGGTAAGGTTTATCATTCAGTTTTAACTCAATCAACCATTCAATTATCTTCTACTAAACACAAATATTTACACAGAACATTTCCATCCAAAACAAAACAATCCATCCAATCATACACTACTTCAGCAATACTACCCTAGCACAACCTAGATAGATATAACAGTCTAGAAGTTTTAGTTACGAAAAGATATAAGAAGGATAGATCCTTCATCAATTTTGATACAGAAATAAGATTAAAGGAAAGAGAGATAGAGAAATTACTTCCTCAAAGTTCTAAGCACGATTGGGAAGAGACCAAAAGATAGTCATGAACAAATTATTGACCAACTCAGTCTATACGTCCCAAACCAAAATCCTAACAGAGAATTAATCAGGGATCAAATAGAATGTACAAAAATCTAGGAGAAGAAATAACGATGAACAACATTCATATTTTACCCAACAACATTAAAGGATATGGTATTGGTAGCTTCAATATCCAAAGCTAGCAAGTAATTCATTTCCCCTAGTTCTCATAAAGAAAAGAAGGAGATGATTAGGAGGATAAGTCTACAATAGACTTCCAAAACTTAGATGCTCGAAAAGAAGATAATAATGTATAAAAAAATACTTAGCCAAGAGTAACGATTTCTATTCAATGGAGCTACAATTTCCTTAGTCCATAACCAAACTAAAATCGAGTTTGATAGCCCATAGACCAAAAGCAGGTTAACATAAAATAACCACTTGATGAAAAGGAGATTTCACAAAGTTTAAGATGACAACAAAACCCATTACATAGATAATTAATACCCCAGAGAGGTTTCTGTTCTTAGCATCAAATGCCTACATTTCAGAGGTTACCCAAATACTCAAAATAATAGAAGACAAAATAACACTTCCTTTAAATTACACTTTCACAAGCATTAATTCCTTTCAAGGAGCTAACATGGTTATTCTTTCCAGATCCTCCATTGATGAACAAAAAATCTCTAACAAGTCTTAATAGATGAAAAAAACCTTTCCAAGAAAAACCGAGAACAATGTAACTTTCCTCAATACTCATAGGAACAGATGACTGAAATAGGAAGGTTAACACAAAACCCAGAATCACAACCACATAAGTGATAAAATTTAGACATGTCTTCAAAATTTAAATCCTTCCATCAAAACTAAAAATAATATGTTAAATCCAGAGTTGCAAAAGTTTAATCCCCAAAAGGATTCAAGAAAGATCTAGCAATAGTCAAGATATTTAAATGGTTTAACACCTGAAGTGTTTCCCAATGGTGAAACAAGGTATTCTAACCAAGTTCCACATGTTAAGAAACTAAGTTACTACCACATTTACACAACTCAACAAGATCACCTACAATATCGACTTCATCTCAAGCTCGTGTTGAAATATTAAAGCATAACCCAACAACCAAATCAAGAAAATCGAAACCCAGATCATTATTTCAATAGGGTCGATAAAGCATACACAATAACAATCACAAAATCACAAGCAGAGAGATCATATCAACTAAGAAAATCTAGATTATTTCCAAGAGCAGAGTTCTTTTAATGAATCAATTAAGTAAAAGAAAAAAAACTTAATGGGTAGAGCCTATCATGCCTGATAGATCTTCTCCTTCACCGATTGTAAAATATTTCCAAGCAGAACTTCAATAGCCTCTTCTTCTCCACGCAACATCAACCAAATTCCAATACTCTATCTTCTTCTTATAGTTTTTATAGAGTCCAATAATAGCTCTATGCAATGCAAAAATAACCAATCAAGCAAGAATCAAACTGGAGATTCGATGAACTGAAAAACATCATGCAGAGCTCAAGCTCGAAAATGAACCGAAAGATCAAAACAACCATGCAAAACCCCTCATGCATTTTCCTAGGCATTTTTTCCAAATTCAAAAAAATTAAATGTCAAGGAATTTCAATTCCCTCCCATTCCCATAAAGCCCACCATCATCTCCACATTTAGAAGCGTCTATATTTAAATTTTACATGCAACTAAATTCGATGGAGGTGCTAACTCATCTTTCCCATGCCAAAGTTGGCGGTAGGAAGAGATAAGACTGAATTAAATCTCATTAAATATCTAGAAACTGATGCCACCGACCACCCAATGTCCATGTCGTTCCATAGGCCCCCTCTAGGTTAGCCATACTTTAAGTTAGGTTAACATTAGTTTAGGAAATCAACATAGGTCCATAGGTAGGTCTCTAGTTTAAGTCACAACATCTTAATTTCAAAAGATTGCAAAGACATAGGTTAGAATTAGCTTTAGGCTATAGTCACTTAGCATTAAAACATATAGTTAAAATAGGTTACCATTCAAAGCAAGCATTGCAATCTAATAAATGAAGAAGAACCAGCCAAATATCGAAATTCAAATATGTAGTAGGGTCTAAGGACTTCATTCTCTCCTTAGCACAGTCAAAATCCAAAGATCACCTGATCTATCTAACTTGGTCATTATGACCACAAAGTCATGAATTAAAAGCATACCTTGGATCAATGGAATTGATCCAAGGTAATGTTGTTCTGAAATAAGAATTATGAAAATAGAACCCAAATTTCTCAAATCAAGCAGTGAATTAATTCTGCATAAAGGAGGTGAATTGCTCCATTTATATTAAGAAAAAGTATGACATAATGTACCTATTCAATAGATGAATTATTTCTTACTACAAACATGATTTACAAAGTCATAAGAGTACACCATCTTAAGACAAAATCACTGTCAACGTTTGTACCTTCTAAAGTAGAAGTCATCTTAGGTACCTATCATCTAGGAGGTATTACATGAAGTCTACTCTTTCACGAGATGGGTTCTTAGGGTATCACCAAGTCAAGATTGCGAAGGAAGACCAGGGAAAGAAAAATTTCTCCTAAATGGGGAAGCTTTTCCTACATGGTTATACCTTTTTGATTGAAGAATAAACCTTTGTGTTCTCATGCATCGTGGTACAAGCATTTGGACTTCATCCATAAGTTTCTTCAAGTTTACCCGGGATGAATGGACTATGTATGGGTTAGTAAAAGAAAATTGTGACAATTTGAGGTTGATTATTGAGATATGTCGGTAATTGAGGATATCCCTCAACATTAAGAAATGTGTCTTTGTTACTCTATTTGGAACTCTTTTAGGACACAATATATGCAAAGAAGGCTTACTAGTGGATCCTATCAAAGTTGTAGTTATTGTAGAATTAGGGAGACTAATAGTCAAAGCGCGCGGTGCGTGGATTCCTTGGACATACGGGTACTACAGGAAATTCATCATGGGGTATGCTAAGATTGCCACACCCTAGGAGGAATTGATAAAACATAAGAGTTCCTTTCATTAGGGAGAGGCGTAGTAGAAGGAGTTTGACACTTTGAAGGATAGGCTTGTCACGATGCCAATACTACATTTTACTTCTTGGGATAAGCCTTTTCATGTGCATTTTTATGCCTCGGGGACAACTATGAGAACAAAGATTACTAGCACAATCTGGTGAGGGAATTGTTGATCATCCCTCTTGTTTTTCTAGTAGAAAGTTGACACTAATAGAACCACATTACACAACTACCGATCTTGAATAATTTTCTATGATCTATGTGTTACTCAAGTTCGAGTAGTATCTATTCGCAACACCATTTAAATTCTACACGGGCCACATGGCATTGCAATAATTAGTCAATAATCCCATTCAGTAAGGCTTCATATATCGTTGGGTGCTATTATTCTAAGAGTTTGAGTTCATAGTGGTTGTAAAGCCGGAAAGAGTAATTTAGGACCTAACAACTTATCAAGGATTAACTTAGGGATGATGTGCAAAGCATTGAGGATCTTGTTAGTGCAAATTCACAAAGACCCCCAAATGAGTTATGGATATGCTTTTCTTGTCATTTGGTGTGAATGCACAACATTGAGATTTCAAAAGTGGGACCTTTGCAAATGGGGAAAGTTCTCAAGATAAGGTGGTTCCTCTTCCTAAATTACCTACCATAATCTATTTCAATGTGCGAGCAAGCTAATATAATCCTAATCTAACTTCCAAGGAGACAGGAGAGAAAGAAAACTAGAAAAATAGAGCTTACACTAAAATGGTGATACACTAGAGAAGGAAAGTGTTGATTATCTATCAAAATTGTCATGGAATAAGAAGAGGTGAGCAATGGAAAGGATGGACAAGTGCATCATAGACCAAAGATGGATTTCACATAGAAAATGTTCCAAAACTCCATGAACATAGCTCTAAAACCTATAATGAACATCCAAACATGCACAAATACCTGTAATGAAGAGAGGCAAGAAGAAAACAACCAAAAAATGAGCAAGGATGGACAAATGCATCACAAAACACGTTTTTATTGCTCTAGAAGTTTGCACAGAACATAATTTCATGGGTAAGAGGAAAAAATTCCATTACAGAGTAGGGGAGGAGGTTCAAACTCCATTTTCAATCCTAGGGAAGAAAAGAAGGGAGAGGTAGAGAAGAAGGATGAACAACTTTTACAAAATGAGCTAAAATTGGTGTTTATCACTCGAATGAATCAAGGAAATGAGGAAACATGAGAAAATCAATTTTAAAACTCCAACCACTAACAAGATTCATTAAAATAGCAAGGGTACCCTCAAAAATCCATTTTTAAATGCATTTGGTCATGTTGGAGAAGAAACAGATGCCATACTTCATCAATTTAGGTGGTTGGGGGTCGGTTCTACATTTTTTCCCATGCCAGAGACATTTTTTCAATTTTCTCCCACCAAAATCTAACAAAATTCAAAATTGAGGTGTCCATCATGTGGATAATTTCAACATCTTTCTAATGACACCAAAATCATAAAAATCTGAGCTCTGGTTTGAAAGATATGGCCCTCTAAAGATTTAGGGCAAAACTAGTAAAAAACAGAGTCAAAATTGGGGTCGGTAGGGTCAAACTTTAAATTTTTCCCTTTTGGAAAAATTTCCCAAAAATATCCATGGCCCCTCAAGTCTGCATGACATGTGGCACCTTCTAGATGATCCGTGGCTTTAAAACAATCATTTTCCCCCTTTTTGCAAAATTCGAAATTTTTCCAAAAATCCTTTGTGGCCATGCCTCTCTGAGACATGTGACGCTTTGTGATTGGTTGCGGAGATGTGCTCCAACTTTTCACCTTTGCACTTCTATGGTTTAAGAAAAAAAAAATTCCTTCCAACACCTCAATCCCCACCGATAAATGGACACGTGGCACCTTTTGATTGGTTGGCGGGGATGTGCTTCTATTTTTTCCTTCGACACATTTTGACCAAACACTAGAAAACTAGAAGTCCCTCTAACCCCCCCACTCCACCTTGACACGTGGCATCATTTCATTGGCTGCGGGCCTTAAGCAATTTCTTTTCCTTTGCGGGCTCATGGGAGTGTAAATGAATTTTGTGCTTTTAGCCCAAAAAGTGCTAAGTCCTCAATTTCTTCCTCTGCTCTACCATCCCAAGCCTCTTTGGCACAAAACTCTCCCAAGCTCCACGGGCCCGCCTTGGGAAAGTTCCCCCTCCAAAATCCATCGAGCCATAACTCAAAAAATACAAGGAGTTAGGAGGAATTCTTTACCTTTACGAAAGGGGAAGAAAAATCCTATCTGATGAAGCCATTTCCAAAAATTTTGAGTGCACGAAATGTGTAAAAATTTGACTAAGGCACGAAAAGGAAGGTAGTTAACCCAAAATAAGAGGGAGCTTATTTTGGTTAATGATTAGCGATTCTCGGGGTCATCTTCTGATAGATGAATGATTAGTGGCCTTTGTTACATCCATTGGGCATGGAGTCAAGTGTGATAAATAAATCTGATATGAACTTTGAAAATATGACCTCTGAGCCACATGGAAACCCACTGAAACTTGGAGTTGATCTTCACAAAAATGCCACTAAAATGGACTGTGCAAGAGAAATACAACAACACCAAAAACTATGTACAAACTAAAAATCATACATGCTCCAAATGGAACATGTAGAGTGTGTAAAATCACTTCTTCTACTGACAGTAAACCTACCTACTCTACTCTAACTAGAAGCAAAGGTAAGCTAAACAAACCCTGCAACTAGTTGTGTAAAATAACTTCCCTTCTTCAAAATGGGCAGCCATGCAATTGATTTGGAGCTGAACATGGTTAGTTGAATGATTGGAAAATCAATAAGAAGCTAGTATTCTACCCAAATTAGCAAGGTGTCAGCTGAAAACAAGTTAGATACCTCTTTTAGTTTCTCTACATTTGGATTGAAGAGGTATGACAGCTGATCCTTGGTGCTTTGCATATCATCCTCATGCTTAAAGGCAAACATGACTAGTTGTGGCTTCTCCTTTGGCTACAATGAAGCCAAATACATGATTGGGAAAGGTCTGATCCATTTGATATTCCCATTGCTCTAATTTTCAACTCCAAAAATGGAGTCCTCTTGTGGACCTTCTTGGGTGGATGGTGTGGAAGAAATGGTGGAACCCTTTTTCTCTTTCTCTTCTTCCTCCAATGAAGAACATGGAAGATTTAAATCTCCCAAACTTGATTCCAAAGAGCTCTCCTTCATGGCAGCAAGCTCATGTGCTTGGAAGGTGGATGATGGAGGAGAAAACAATGTAATTTCAACTGGTTCTTCTCCATCAAAACAGTCCTCCAAATCTGACAGATAAACTACCTCCTTCCCATCCTACTACAAGTTCTCAACCTCTTCCATGGTGTTATTTTGATTTGTAACTTGATCACCATGGTTATCTTCATTCTCAAAGATGAAGTTTGAAAGATCAAACTCTTCTTTAATGTTGGAGCTTAAAGAGAATGAAGTAGAAGGAATAACTAAAGGTTCTTCTATAGCCTGTTTTGTGTTCAAAGCTTTTGGATCTACATTTTCTCCTCTATAGCTGGAATGTGCTCCTCTTCTTTTGGATTTAGATAAGCTTTGCTTTCTTATTCCATGGTTGATTGTGCAACTTCTATTGGATCAACATGTTCTTCCAGTAGAGTGCCAACATGGACACTACACTTTGAGAAACTTGATGAATGATCTTCTTGCTTTTCGCTACTATAAAATCAACCTTGGCCACCACTTGTTCTTTAACCTTCATCTCCTCTATAGGCTTAACCAGCAAAGGGATATTTGTAAACCTAAATTTGGTATCCCAACTCTTCAGATTGTCTATCATTTTTTTCTATTGGGCTCCACTTCTTGTTGTCCATGACTGGAATTATGATTTTTATCTTCCCAACATGGATTTGGGAATGCAGGAGGAGGGGTGGGTTATGACTCAATTGTTTTTGCAATTATTTGTGGTGGCAGGGGAAGTGGAAATAGCTTTTTGGAAGGGAAAAGGATAGAAGAATTGAGATGGGGTGGAAGACTAGGAAATGGAGAAATGAAATCAACACTTGAGGAAACATTCAATGGGAAGCTTAGAAATTGAATCCCAAATTGAGATGGTGCTGCTTGAGGAGTAGAGAGAAAATTACTAGATAATGATGTAGGATTTACCCATTGATAAGGATACCTGGTACCAAGTTTATAGGCCTCTATCTCCACTGTCAATTGTGCAAGTTAGGGAAGCATCCCAATTATGAAGTCCAACTTCTCTTGAGGGCTATAGTGTCTTGGAAAAGGGCCAAACCATGGACAAGGTTCCCTGCAACCAATTCTGAAATCCTCCATTTGAGTTGTTGCTCTTGATTACATCATTTTTTCCTCCATATTTTGGATCTTCTCCAACAAACCAACATCTTCCATTTGACTACCCTCATCATATGCATATTCTTGTGCTTGATATGCTTCATAGCCAAACTGATTTTGGCATTGCTCATATGGATATGCATACTGGTTTTGAATTTGATCAAAATACTGATCTGGAGGATTTGAAAAACATATTGGAGGTGGGAAACATTGCTTTGTTGTTTTAACAAATGTAAATTCCATGGGAAAATGAATTCATTATTTCACAACATCATGGGATGAAAGAAAAGAATGAAATATAAGGAAAGGAGAGTGAATAAAAAAGGAATGGAAATGAATGAAAAGGAAGGTTTTAAACTTTAGAGATGGGTTGTTGACTAGATGGAGTCACCAGATGTGTTTGAAAGTGCCTCCAAAGGCTGAAATTTTCACAAGAACACATCAACCTACAAAAAATAAAGTGGAAGACCTCTTAGGTCCCACCGGTGTGCCAAAATTGTTAATGTAAATTCACAACACCCCCAAATGAGTTGTGGATCTGATTTTCTAAGGTAATGTCATTTGGTGTGAATGCACAACATTGAGCTTGCCCAAAGTGTGGGACATTTGCAAATGGGGAAATCTCTCTAGAGAAGGTTGGTTCCTCTTCCTAAAGTACCTACCATAATATATTCCAATGCATGCAAACTAATCTAATCCTAATCTAACTTCCAAGGAGATAGGGAGAGAAAGAAAACTAGAAAAAACATATCCTACACTAAAATGGTGATACACCAAAGAAGGAAAGTGTTGATTATCTATCAAAACTACCATGGAACAAGAAGAGGTGAGCAATAGAAAGGATGGATAAGTGCATCATAGAAAAAAGATTGATTTCACATAGAAAATGTTCCAAAAATCTATGAACACAGCTCTAAATACTGCAATGAACATCCAAACATACAAAAATACCCTGTAATGAAGAGAGGAAAGAAGAAAACAACCAAAAAATGAGCAAGGATGGACAAATGCATCACAAAACATGTTTTTTATTGCTCTAGAAGTTTGCACAAAGTGCATCATTTCACGAGTAAGAGGAAAAAATTCCATTACAAAGTAGGGGAGGAGGTTCAAACTCCATTTTGACCTAGGGAAGAAAAGAAGGAAGAGGCAGAGAAGAAGGATGAACAACTTTTACAAAATGAGCCAAAACTGGCTTTTATCACTCAAACAAAATGAAGAAAATGAGAAAACAAGGGAAAATCAATTTTAAAACTCTAACCACCGACAATATTCATTAAAATAGCAAGGGAACCCTCACAAATCCATTTTTCGATGCATTCGGCCATGCTGAGAAGAAACGGATGCCATACTTCATCAATTTTGGTGGTTGGGGGTCGGTTCTACATTTTTTCCCGTGTCAAAGACATTTTTTTATTTTATCCCACCAAACTCCATCAAATTATAAAATTGAGGTGTCTATCGTATGGAGAATTTCAACATCTTTCCAATGACACAAAAATAAAAAAATCCAAGCTTTGGTTCGAAAGATATGGCCCTCTAAAGATTTAGGGAAAAACTGGTAAAAAATAGAGTCAAAATTGGGGTCGGTGGGGTCAAACTTTAAATTTTTCCCTTTTGGAAAAATTTCCAAAAATCTCTACGCCCCTTAGGTCCACATGACACATGGCACCTTCTGGATGATCCGCAGCTTCAAAACAATCATTTTTCCCCTTTTCATGAAATTGGAAAATTTTCCAAAAATCCTCCGTGGCCCCGCTACTCTGAGACACATGGTGCTTCTTGATTGGTCACGGAGATGTGGTCCAACTTTTCACCTTTGTACTTTTATGGTTTTGGAAAAAAACCAAAAGTCCTTCTGATGCTCCAATCCCCATCAATGAATGGACACATGGTGTCTTTTGATTGTTTAACGGGGATGCACTTCCATTTTTTCCTTTGACAGATTTTGACCAAACACCAAAAAACTAGAAGTCCCTCCGATGCCTACCGCTCTACCTTGACATGTGGCATCATTTCATTGGCTGCGGGCCTTAAGAAATTTCATTTCCTTTGCAGGCTCATGGGAGTGCAAATGACTTTTGTGATTTTATCCCAAAAAGTGCTAATTCCTCAATTTCTTCCTCCACTCCGCTGGCCCAAGCCTCTTTGGCACAAAATTCTCCCAAGCTCTATGAGCCCGCCTTGGGAAAATTTCCCCTCCAAACTCCGCCGAGCCATAACTCAAAAAATACAAGGAGTTAGAAGGACTTCCTTACCTTTTTGGAAAGGGAAAGAAAAATTCTATCTAATGAAGCCATTTACAAAAAAATTTGAGTACTGAAAATGTGTAAAAATTTGATTGAGGCACAGAAAGGAAGCTAGTTAACCCAAAATAAGAGGGATCTTATTTTGGTTATAAATACCATGTTGGACATGAAATTGTTTAGGTTACGGTGTGTGCCCTTAGACTTGGAAGATATTATAGTGTTCTTAAAAACAAGTTGGGCACCGAGAAGGGATGAATGATATGGAGAGAAAGTAGTTAGTAATACGCATCAAACCCTCATGTTGATTAGTTGAGACTTGTATAACTTACGTCATGATGAATTTTGAGCTGATGCATATTGGAACATGAGCGCATGGAAAATATGGAGGAAGAAAATGGTGGGATTGTAAGAGGACACTATGTCAAAAATGATATTGCGTGGAATATTTTACTACTAGGGATTTCGTGGAAATCATCTACCAGATTGTATTGAGTTTTCAAGGCACGTGACCATTTCTAGTGCCAATTTAAATACTTAAATTGTGCTAATTATCCCCCTTCTTGCAAATTGGTGACATATCGTCAATAACACTCATTTTCCCTCATATCGTCATTAATTAATTACACTACGCTAATTAATTAAGTCACCTATCCAACAAATTAATGACCTTCCATTAATGAATCACCCTTCTATCTAGACTAATTAATTATTATTAATTAATTAGCTTTCCCTTCCATTTAACCAATAAATCAATATTTAATTGATTTAATCCCCTTCTAATAGCCTAAATCGTACTAATATTCCTCTAATTAGATTCTATAAGCTTACATCTACCTATTAGTTAATCACCTTTGATTAATTAAAACACCCCCAACTCCCATGACTTGCTAAGCATAAATTAAACCCTTCTAAAGTAAGGTTACCTTTTATAAAGCAACCTTATCCATTCCTAATCATGTTTTACCTTTATCCCACATGCAAAGGGATGAAGTGTTTCCTTTATCCATTGGGCTATATAAAAGAGCCTCCTTCTACCTTTATACCTACACCTAAACTTCTTGAGAAGACAAATGCAAAGCATATAGAAAAATAGACTAAGAGCTTGCCTTTTTTTTCTTGAGGGTTCATCATCTTGAAGAGTTAAGCCTCTTTCCTAAGTGCTTAGGTCATATGGGAGGTGTCAAAAGGGTCTTGTAGCCCAACTTTGACAAGCCCTCATTCCTAGGTTCTTGGAATACCAAAGACAACCATTTTTGATTGCCATGGAGCCTACTTAGGTCCATTCATTTATTTGTTGTTAGAGAATAGAGGATTTAGATGCTTAACATTGTTAGTTTCAAAGTTTTGTATATTGATGAATGTTAGCATCTAACCCTTGTTTAATTCTTATCATGATGGTGCTTAGTATGTTGTTTAATTTTTGCTAATTAAGGCTATTTAGGTGTTAGTCTTTACTTACATTAGCATTAGTTTAAAAACAACACATGCACACATTTGGCACACCTGGTGGGACCTAGTCCCTTAGCATTTTAGTTTAAATTTCATTGTTTTGGCTAACTTTTGATATGCACATGTAGTAATTAATGTCCATTTTCTTGAATTTTTACTAATTTTATATGTGTAAGTTCTTGTTCATAGCCATCATTTTAATGGGTTGTTTCCATTTTTAAACTAACTTGTCAAAATTTGAAGTATTGTGAGCTTTCTTGTGTTTTTTTCCATATTTTGGTTGCAGGGGTGGCGCAGGCACACTTTTAGGAGCACAAGCACATTTTTTGGTGCAGGCACCTCTCTTGGTGGTGTGTGCAGCACTGTGTCGAACCTGGTTCTCTATTTATCGACCCTGGTGCATACGCACTAACCCCGATGCACATACCCTAACCAACGCATAGATGCACTAACCTAGGCATAGACACATTTTCGTATTGTACCTTCACTACAATTCAAAACCTGTCAGATCGCACGTACACCCTAACCCGAGTGCACACACTATTTTAGTGGCATAGACACATTTTGGTGGTAAGTGTTACATCGAAATCTAGACTATTTTACAAAGTGGTGGTGCACATGCTTTTCTGTGGCACACACACTTTTCTGTAGTGCAAGCATTCTGTGTGAAACTTAGACTATTTTTATCAAAGGTAGCGCATATGCATTTTTTGTGGCGCACACACCTCTCGGGTGGCATAGGTACATGGTAAGCCAAAATCACACAGAGTGGCACACACGTCTTTTTTGTGTCGCACACACCTCTCGAGTGGCGCAGGTGCACTATAAATCAAAAAAATAGAGTGGCATATAACCCTAACCCACCCACGCGTAGACACCAAAATAGGGGCACAGGTGTCTTTTGTTTTCTTGAAATTAATGTGTTGAGGTGCTAACATTCTTGTAGGTTTTATCTAATCACATACTCATTTTTATAGGATGTTTTTACATGCTTTTACTTGATTAGATAAACTTTTGCATGTTTACTTATAGGAATAAGATCACGTATGCTCTTCCCTCACATCCCTTGGGGTGATCTTGGGAATCAGAAATGATTCTTAAGTCCTTTTTGATGCTTTGAGGTTGTTAGGAATATTTGAATTGGAATTGGTTAACTTGGTGTGTTTGAATTAAAGTGTTTTTCCATTTGATATCTTTTTGATTTTGGAAACATCACGTATGCTCTTCTCTTGCATCCTTGGATGATCTGGAGAATCAGAAATGGTGTTTACTCTTTTGATGGAAAACTACTAAAATCATCATACAGGACCAAAACACCTTGCTTGTCAAAGAAAGGAGGAATCAAAAAAGTCAAAAACTACTAATACAGTTGTTATACAGGTTTCCAAAAGGTGTTTCAGAAAACCACACCTAATTAAACAAGATAAAAAGAACAACATATTCAAAACATTGTATTGTAGGTTTCAAAAAGGGTACGTCCCTCTCCGCTCAACTAGAACATAACCCCTTTGGCATAACGCCTTAAGCTACAACAATGGGGGTGGTTCCAGGAACCCCAAAGTAGTCCACATAAGAGGGAACCTTGTGGATGAAATGGGAAGTGCTCCACACTACCTACCTGACTAGTGATTCCTTTGTGAGATAGTGTTACAAGTTGTCCCTATACGTGACCCTTTTAAGTACACGATGGATGCATTTACTGCCCACTATTGCTTGAAGGGGGAAAAGTTGAGATACTCCCAAGATAGTTAGGACTATTTGGGTAAATCATCCCACTCGTGGATAATTTTGTAACACCTAGGATGAGAGAACCACCTAGAAAATATACTTTGACCAGGAGCCCACTTTGACCATTCTAAAATAGTGTTGAGTTGTGAACCATCTTTTTATCACGAAACGTGTGACGCGTTACTTTCACTTAGTTTTTCACTTGCCTTAAGGCGAGGAGAAACTCTGCCAAAGTGAAGCCAACATTTTTCATCCCCATTTTGATTTACTTCCTTCACATTCTTTTGACACTTTGTTGATCAAAAGAAGGGTGACTACCTCTGTGTTACCAATCGATTGTTTCTGCCACTTTTTTGTCCATTTACGCCCATCCATGTTTACGGCTAGGTAAGTTAAACATCTAAAGTGCATGGAGACGTATTCATATCATTGGTGGCCATTGTGATCTTGATACCCACGTCAAGATCATCATTGTAGTTAGGCGTGGTTCATCATCTTGAACTTCCTTAGAAGGGTTACTTTGTTTGTATCGTATCAATACAATTTTGATATTTACGTCTTGTTTCTTGTAAACTCACCTAAATATCTATATTGTAAGGTTACACTATGCACATTTTAACTATTCCTAGCTATACTTTGAGATTTTGGTTTGATTCTATTATTACCTCAATTTTGAAGAGTGCTACATGTTACCACTTGTGCGTGTTATATCAATAGCATCTTGATATCAATACCTTACTTTCTCACAAAGTTTGGTTAACATATCTTGGTGATATTGTTGTGTCACTCACGAATTATAACTGGCACTTTTTGGGATATAGGTCTTAATCAAATTTGAACTCACTTTTAGTATATCTTGTTAGGAGGTCACATTAACTTTTTGTATTTACTTACGTCTTGTTCATTCTCTTGAACTTGGCATAAGTGAGAACATCTTGTTAATTATCTTGCGACACTAAACTACTTTTTGAGATGTAGTCTAGAAGTACTTCATTTGATAGGCTTAGATACCAAACATTTGTGTCACTGGTGATTTATCACTCTATCACATTGGTATTCTCACATTGTTATTCATTCATATTCTTGACAATTTATCTTGCATTTCACTTAGGTGTGGTCACAAAGTTTTGAACACATTTACAACTTACCCTAGTGAAACTATCACAAATCATGGCTCCCAAAACATGATTAGGACTCAAGAAACAAACATACGAGGAACAACAAGCACAAGCTTGGGAAGCCTCTAATAGACAAGGGTCAAACCCTTTATTGGACATGATCTAGGGCCTCTGTTTTCTACGGAAAAAGAGATAGAAGATATGGTCGATCATAGTGGTAATGAATTGGAATCCCACACATAGAATTTGAATTTGACCCCACTTTATTAGATGAGTTTATTTTCAGAAATAAGGATAGAGTGCTAGCATGGGTCATAGAATTAGGGGCCAAAATGCCCACTAAAAGTGAAACAATCCCACCTGCGAATAACACTAATGAGGAAGAATGACCCCTCATCAACATGGAGGATATTTTGATGCATGGACATGCTTCTACCTCCAATATAGGAAATAATAAGATAGTGGGACATAGAATACCCTTTATCAAAGTGCCACATAAAAACATGACAGGGACATGAGAATGGTGAAGAACCTCCACAAAACGAGGAAGAGGAGGAACCTTTAGAAGAAGAAACCACAATTCAACAACAGATTAGTAGCCTAAGCCAAAATTAGCTTTGCTAACCTCTCATGTATAGAAGGAAGCAAGAAAAAATGTTCAAAATTCAAGGCCTAAGGTTAAGATCAATGAATTCCATAGAGAAAATCAAGAAGAAGATGATATGGGGTATCGTCGAGTATATATCCCCACTTCTCCCACTAGAGAACAATTTCTCACACAAGAGGTACAATCTATGAAAGTAACACTCAAAGCCTTTAAGAGAGAAATATAGGGAGCGTTAGAAAGTATCAATATGAAGAATTATGCCCTATCCTTTTGACAAGACTATGACCCTTCAACCCTTTCCTAAGAAATTTGATATGCCAAAATTTGAAAAATATAAAGGGAAAGGAGATCCACGGGATCATGTCAAATATTTCTATATGGCATGTCAAGAGGTGTCCTATAGTGACAATTATCTCATAAGACTTTTTCCCAAGAGTCTAGGAGGTCAAGCCTTGGAGTGGTTTACACGTTTACCTCGGGATCAATTTTCACTTGGCTAGAATTGGCAGAAAAAGGTTTGTGCGTCACTTCTCATACAACATAGAGAGTGATGTCACCATGGCAGATTTATGTGGTGCCAAACAATGCCCTAATGAGACTTTTTCCATCTTCCTCCAAAGGTGGAGAGGGATAGCTAGCCGCTTCCCTTGCGCTTTCCCTAAAAAACAGCTGGTTAGTATTTTTGTACCCAACCTCAATCCGGATATAGCTTTCCACCTCCAAATGCATTGTGTTCACACTTTTGAGGAGGTCATCAAAAAGGGGGTTCAAATAGAGAAATATCTCATTGCAAAAGGAACTCTCAAGTCCCAATCTAGAGATAATCAAAATGTTAAACCCATGGAGAAGTCAAGGTTTTTAACAAAAACAAAAATGTGGTGGGAGATGGGATCACTGATTCCAAATGTGTACAAATGGTCCAAACCGTCAACCTTTTAAACTAACCAAAGGACCAATTCAACCACCACCAAAATGAAGAACATTCACCTCTCTTAATGAACCTTTTGTCATTATACTAAAACAATTGGATGCGGCTCACATGATGACATATCCTACGACATAACCATTTGATGACAATGCTCCAAAACCTTCATGGTACAAAGAGCATGAATATTACGAAATGCATCATGTCAAAGGACATAAGACAGAAAAAATGTCTATGCCTTCATCATTATATCCAAGACCTCATCGACAATGGGGAAATAGAGGTGGACAACCCAGGAAAAACTCATACACCTAATGAGAAAATGGGGATATATAAAGAGCCATTCCCCAATCATGATAAATTAGAAAAGTTCAAAGCCGGATCAGGGAGAGTCATCCCAAGGTTATAAAGCAAGCAAATTACTTATACACCAAAAAAGACAACAATCATTATGATTCACTTATTGGATGTATTCATCTCTCCTACTGACCATGTCAACACCATCCAAATCAAGGGAAAGGATTGCACATGGTAACAAGGCATGCCTGCCTCGTGATTCCAGAACCTTCTCCATCAACCCCACAAACTGGTAAATACAACCTCTTAGAGAAACTTGAGAAGACGTCTACTAAGATTTTGATCTTAGATCTTCTTAAGATATCCAATGTACACAAAGACATTCTATACCAAACTCTTCAGGGTCGGGAGTGCCATTAGAGGTCGATCCTATACACCTTCAAGCCATAGTGGCCAACATCATACCAAATGAACATATTGCATTCAACCATAGGGAGATCCCTACTTGAGAATCCAACATAATCTTCCTTTGTACATTGAGGTAGTTATTACCCACAGGAAGATCAAATGGGTGCTTATGGATAACGGATCAGGGTTGAACATCTACACACTAAATTTGGTTAAATAGCTAGGACATACTGAGGCAGATCTTGAATCAAATATCATCACTATCACCACTTACGACAACATGGAAAGGGATTCAGCAGGGCACAATCACGTTGCCCATGGAGGTGGGTCCCACTTGCCATCAAAAAAGTTTCATGTCCTAGACTTGGAACTTCCGTATAACATGCTTCTAGGCCACCCATGGATTCATGCCATGCAGGTGTTCCATCGACGTTCCATCAATGCATTAAATTGAAGCATGAGGGACACACCATTACAATACAAGGAGATTTAGAGCCCTTCGCTCACTACAGAGCTCTCAATAGCTTTACACGTAAGGGCACATATGCATGTCCCTCCACCGATATAGTTGTCCCTCTCCAATCTGAGGCCATGGAATCTAGATAGATTCATTCTCTCAGTTCTTGCCCATGGTGCATCAACATCAACCTCTCCTTTTGATTCATGGGAGATGAAAATCCTTGAATATGGTTGTGGAGAGTATAATGTGTAGCAAGCCCTCTTGGTTTCAGACCTCTCATTGTCACCCAAGACTAGAGGTCGACCCAACTATCACTTCAGAAGACCTAGAAATGAACACACTATTGGGTCATTCTTACCTGAGGCTTGTTGGTTGAAGAAAAATTATTAGATCCACCTACAACTTGGGTCCCAGAGGATACTCAACCATCCTATTATCAAACCCCTAAATACAAGAAAATCTAGTAAAATGATGTACTCCATGGGATACAAGGGCTAGGATGTGGAAGAAATGAACAAGGACAAAGAGAACCAGTGCCTCTTCCACATTTTAAAATAGAAATATATGACATTAGGATTCACCCTTATGGAGCACACCCCAATGACCAAGATGCTACTTGTTTTGAATGTGAGGATAGCTCTAACTATCTAGACAAGCGATATGGATTCCCATTGTAGCCAATATGAGGATCTTGCCTCCACAAACCTATTCATGAACAACGTTGTCCTAACCATAACCCCTACGGAACCAACCCTTGACCTTGTTTACCCTTCCCTTGTTGAATGGGACCAACAATGTCACATGTCGCTAGATCTATTCGAGAATGATGAGGCTATCACAGAGTTCATGGGCATAAGGGATACAATTCCCATTGGAGACCACAAGAAGGGTTTATTTATTGACTTGGATACCTATGCCTACTTTTGGTGAGGAGGATGAGCTTTATGGTTAGCAAAACTTAAGAAAAAGTGAGGGAAAAAGTTCCAACATAAAGCCTCGGCAAAAATCAAAGTCCAAGTCACATAGTGAAAACCTCTTTGAGGCACTAGCCGAAAAAAACAAGTGCAAAAATCAAAGGACAATAAAAGTGACCACACCAAGGATGAAAATCTCATGGAGACATCCTTGGATGAAGATCTCAACCTTCCTCCCAATCCTACGCGTATGGAGGACTTGTCAAAATTACTAGTTGAGGAAACCATCGATGTCAATATTGGTACAAAAGAGGACCCAAAGATAGTAAAATTGGGAGCTTCACTCTTGGCTAGAGAACAAAAGACATTCACTATGCTACTACGAGAGTTTATAGATGTGTTTGCATGGTCCTACAAAGACATGCCAGGCTTAGACCCAACTTTAGTTGTGCACAACCTAGTTGTGCATGCAGATGCTAAGCCTATCAAACAGAAGCTCAGAAAGATGCACCCAAGGGTAGCCCTACTGGTTAAAGAGGAACTAGAAAGATTGCTTATGGTAGGATTCATCCGGCCTATTGATTATTTTGAATGGATATCTAACATCATCCTTGTCTAGAAAAATCATTTGGGATCATAATCTACAGATTTTAGAGACATTAATAAGGCTTTCCTAAGGATGATTTTCCACTTTGCCAAATATTGACATGATTGTGGATTCAACAGTGGGATACGAGATGCTATCTCTCATGGATGGATTTTTAGGATACAACCAAATCAAGATTGCTAATGAAGATCAACACAAAATGGATTTCACACTCCTTGGGGTACCTTCTGCTACCAAGTAATGCCATTTGGCCTTAAAAATGCGGGAGCTACTTATCAGCGGAAATGATAGTAATTTTTCATGATATGATTCATGATATCATGGAGGACTATGTGGATGACATCCTCAAAAATTCTAAGACAAGAGAAGATCACCCTATCATTTTGAACCATATCTTTGAGCACCTACGAGAATATAAGGTCAGGCTGAACCCAAAGAAATGCGTATTTGGCGTGTTATCAGGAAAACTGTTGGGCTTCATTGTATCAAGAAGAGGAATTGAGGTAGACCCTGATAAAGTGTCTACTATTACTGAAATGCCTCCACCTAAAAATATTAAGCAACTACACAACTTATAGGGAAAATCTAGGCTATTCACCGCTTCATCTCCCAGCTTGCAGATAAATGCCACTCATTCACCCACTTGCTTAAAAAGGATGTCACCTTCATCTAGGGACCAGAGCAACAACAAGCCTTTGCTTTTTTGAAAAAACAATACTTGGCCAATCCACCTATCCTCATGCCTCCAACTCCTGGGAGCCACTCTTGCTTTATATCTCTACTACATAATTTGCTATTGGTGCGTGTTACTCACCAATATGACTTGGGTCACAAAGAAAAAGTGGTGTATTATCTCAGTCACACTCTCATCACTTATGAACTCAATTATCCCCAAATTGAAAAAGCTTTCTTGGCTGTTGTTTTTACTTTTCAAAAACTTCACCATTATCTATTGAATACCAAAACCAAGCTGATATCCAAAGTTGACCCACTCAAGTACTTGTTATCTAAACCCACCCTCATGGGTAGAATGGCTAATTGGATCATTCTACTAAGTGAGTTTGACATAGAATTTGTACATCAGAAGTCGGTTAAAGGACAAGTACTCACCGACCAAAGCTAGTAAGCACACCTTTGCAAGGCACTCAAACCTTTAATCTGGATCTTCCGATGCCTCATTGCTATACATTGAAGAATCTATCATATGGCAGATACATTTTGATGGGTCCTTTACTTTTCATGGTTCAGTGTGGGGGTAGTCCTCATTACTCCTTCTAGTGACCCTATACCATAGGATTTTCACCTGGTTTTCCTTACACAAACAATATTATAGAGTATGAGGCACTTATCGCAGGGATGAAGCTCACTATCAAGTGGAAAATTCACCATGTCAAGGTTGTGGGTGATTCTCAATTAATTATCAAGTAGGTTAATGATGAATATAAGGTTAAAGATGAAAAGCTCATACCTTACAAAAAGATGGTAGAAAATCTAAAGGAGTACTTCATGCACATTACATTTGAACAAATCCCAAGAGCGCAAAACAAATTGGAAAATGCTATGGTGACAGTGGGTTCTATGCTTCGTATTCCACTAGGAATAATGACATGCCATTCTTTAGAAAAATTTACACCACCTACATATGACATGCCGTAGAATCTTATCTGGCTTGTGATGTTGTTGGTCCCAATTCCCCATGGTATGAGCCCATCTTTACCTATCTCAAGGACAACACGTTCCCTCCCGATATCTCCCATTCAAAAAAAAATCTTGATTCACCAAATAGCCCGTTACACCCTTTTAGGAGATACACTTTATCATCGTGGCTACGATGGGAATTCGTTACGTTGTCTTGATATGACGGAGTCGATCCAAGCGATCAAAGAAGTACATGAAGGGGTGTGTGGAGCACATACTAATGGAATGGTTTTGGCCAAGAAATTGTTAAGAGTAGGCTACTATTGGCCTACCATGGAAACCGATTGTTGTAATTATGTCAAAAAGTGTGTACTTTTTCAGAAGTATGGAAACTTCATCCATGCTCCATCGCAACCATTGCAACCTATCACTACCCCATGGCCATTTTCTAAATGGGGACTTGACTTGATAGGGAAACTTACCCCTACCTCATCTAATGGTCATACCCACATCATCACGGCTATTGAATACTTTACAAAGTGGGTGGAAGTTGTCCCTTTAACCTATGTAACAGGAGCTCATATTTCCAAATTTATCATGAATCATATCATTTGTCGATATGGCATTCCTGCAGCCATTATTACGGATAATGGGAAGTCATTCAAGAAAAAATGGTGAAAGGTCTTTGTCAACAGTTCCAAATCAGGTTAAAATGGTCTACACCATATTACCCCCAAGGTAATGGATAGGCCGAAGCCACAAACAAGACTTTGGTGAGAATAATGGAGAAGATGGTCAATAAAACAAGTCGTAATTGGCACTTGCAAATCCACCCAGACTCTTTGGGCTTACAGAACCTCCATTCACACTCCTACGGGTGTGACTCCATATTCTCTAGTATTTGGGACAAAATCCATCATCCCATTAGAAATTGAACTTCCTTCCCTGAGAATCTCTCTTAGGGACTATCTTGGATAAAGATGAGGATTACTGGGTAGCAAGACTGGCTGAATTAGAGCTCCTAGATGAGAAGTGCATTCACGTCTTTAATCACCTCAAAGTGTATCAAAATAGAGTCTCTAGAAACTACAACAAGAGAATCATACCTCACTAGTTTGAGGTTGGTGATTTAGTCATGAAGGAGAATCAGTTCAACACAAGAGCGAATGAGAAAAGAAAGGAAAGTTTGAACCACATTGGTTAGGACCCTACATTATTGTGGCCAAGTACGGCACAGGGGCATACAAACTTGCTCACCCCAATGGTGATGAGCTCCATGAGCCCATGAATGCCATGCATCTTAAGTGGTTCTATGCTTAAACATGGTGCAAAATCAGAAAAGTAAAAAAATCAAAAACATGGTAAAATGATCAAAAATACAAAAAAATCAAAAAAAAAAAAAAAAAAAAAAGAGAAAACAAGTCATCCAAAAGTGAAAACCACACAATTGTGGCACTTTGGATAGGTCCTTGGGTGAAAACTAGTTTCTGCACCTTGGGAGGATTCGTTGTTCACAAGCATCTTGCATCTGGAGGGTACTTTTACTTGGCCTAGCCCTAGTTCTACCTTCGAGATTCCCTGTGAGCCCAATCCTATCAAG
Organism: Taxus wallichiana var. yunnanensis; assembly: GCA_018340775.1. Taxonomy (NCBI): domain Eukaryota; kingdom Viridiplantae; phylum Streptophyta; class Pinopsida; order Cupressales; family Taxaceae; genus Taxus; species Taxus wallichiana. The sequence continues at coordinate 156,692,031 of CM031243.1, read as the reverse complement.
CCTTGATCCGGCTTTGTCTTCTTTTATTCATCTATGAGGGGCATGGTCTTTTAATATTCCCCATCTTATGTTGGGGGAATTCAATGACTTCACCTTCTTGTTCATAAGCGCGTGGCCTTTGCCCTTGTATATTCCCCATCTAACACTGGGGGCATCCATGCTTTCTTGGTTACATGTGCATAACTCTAGAAAACCATTAGAAAACAAAACAAAAAACAATAGAAAATTGTTTCAAAAAATAAAAAACAATAGAAAATTGTTTCAAAAACAAAAAACAATAGAAATTGTTTCAAAAAAATTTTTTTCAAAAAATTGTTTCAAAAATCAAAAACAATAGAAAATTGTTTCAAAAAGAAAACAAAAGAAAAATTGAAAATAGAAAATTGTTTCATGAAAACAAACTTACAAAAACATTTACTTACATTTACTTGCATTGTCTTGTTTCTTGCTTTGCTTGTTGCTTGTATAGTTGCTTCATGTTTTTGCTTTTGGGTTGTTTGTTGCTTGGGTGTACTTTGTTAGAATTCATCTTTTCTTGCTTAGATTAGATTTATTCTTGCTTATGCATATTGAGGTATGTTTTTGCATGCTAGTGAATCTTGGTGCATTATTATGTTAATTCATTGTGTTCTTTGATTAGCATTTGATTGTGTTTATTGCATGTGTAGTGTTTTGTTATCACATCATCACATTACCATCACTATCATCACATCTAACATCATCTATACATCATATATCAAGAAAAAGCTAAGTATACATCATACATGAATGCTAAGCTAATCATCACATATCGTATCATCAAATGGGGGCAAGAGGGATCACAAATATCAAAATCTATCCCCCCACACCCTTATCATCATATCATCCCATCCACTAAGTATGGCACATCACATAAAACAAAACACATTTGATATATTCTACAAGATCAAATCATCTAGAAATCAAAACACATGTGATACATCAACAAGATCATGATACATATACATGTCAAATCAAATCAGAATGCATCATAAACACATCTATCTATCCATGAGAAATAATAAACAAATGTCCATCTCATATACACATATGTCATGTCAAAAATGTCCAAATCATACATGTGTGGTATATATTGTATCAAAAATGGATATACATCACGACAGTACATCAAAAATTCCTTCATCTGAGGCATATAAAAAGGTACATCAAATCACTGAATAGAAAATCCTTCATCAGAGGCATGTATCAAAAATTGCTCTATATCAAAAATGCCTTCATCTAAGGTGTAAAAAGTGATACATCTATAACAGAATAAAATCCTTCATCTGAGGCATACAAAAGAATGGTACATGTATCAAGGAAGAATAGCCTTCATCAAGAGGCGTATGTAGAAGTACAAAACATCAGGGCTGACTCAAGCCCTCGAAGGAGTAGTTGGCCTGTCCTGCATGGAGGTCACATGGCATGAGCATCACCGGCTCTCTCTGGTCGTGGATGGCTGCTCCACTGAGGCCTGAGGCCTCTCTAATCTAGTCCCTCTGCTGGACTACTGACTATAGGATGGTGCTCATCACTCAGGAGGCACTACCTCAAAGTATAAAGACCTATAATATGAGGATCTTCCCTCTGCTATCACCAAATCTCTATGAGTCTGGGCAGTCACCATTGTACCCTCTGTGCATCGATAGGATGCTATCTCTATTATAGCTTAGGCTAGCTCGGCCTATCCCACTACACGCTCTACCCTGAGCTTGTCTCACTCTAATATCACAGTTGTAGCTGAGCCTATGTCTATTGGTGTAAGCCTATCACCTAGGCCATCTGAGAGGCCATCTGTCGAATCTGCTAGAAGAGCACAACACTGTCACCTCTCTGGGCCAGCTTGGGCCCAAGCCTGATCTCACTCTGATAATAAAGTCATGATCTAGGTTTGAGCCTAATCTCACTCGATTGTGGTTTTCACACACTAGCCTCATGCCTTATCTCTCTCTCTAGCCTAGATGTCTCTCTCTCGATAGGGGCCTGTTGTAACTACTACTACAAAGTGGTTGTCACGTGCCACTGAGCCACTAAGGCTAGTCCCTGTGGTGCTCTAGATGACTGGCCCTACTCAAGGACCCTAGCTCTAAGAATCTATGCTGGTACATGTCTGACCCCTGGCCTTGGTCCCTCGTGCTGAGGGTACCACTGCTCATCATGTGGTATCCCATCAAATGGATCCTCTAGATCAGGACCTACTAATCTCTCTCTCCACTCTTAACCATGCCAAATATCTATGGGTGGACGAACGCCTGCTACCTAGGCCTCCTCCGGGATAGTGAGATGTTGAGGTAAGACAGTGGCGTACCAAGTCAAATAATCTGCTGTGGTACCTAGGTCCCTGACCTGTCATGTTGGGTCCCATGCCTGTGGGACCACCTATGAAAAACTCACCCTGGCTTGGGCCACTAGTATGCGAGGCCCCATAGTATGCCTCTTTGAATCTCGGTGGGCATACCATATATCAGGTGCAGAACCCCTGTACTATGCCAAGCTGCCATTGGCACCTGTCAACTCTATACAACTCTATGATATAGTTGCAACTACCAGGATAAAGTGCTCTACTAAGCACACACTAAGCTCTATGGCATCCTCTGGCCACTGGATATGTCTATAAGGTCTCCATATGATGTCTATCTCTGACGTAGCTCATCAAAATCTTGCACCGTATCTATATAGGCTACCTAGGTGGCCTCGTGACATCACCACCTACTGATACCCATGCCATGTAAGATGGATCCTTTGGGTCTCAAACACACAAAGTGCCCATAGGGGTGTCCGATCGCAATGTGGTCCCATGACCAAATCTGTAACAATGAAGTTGGCCCCATGGTCTTCTGACCATGGTAAGTAATCAAATGTAGATCCCAATATAAGTGGGCCAGTATGCACTACCCCCAACAATATCACTCACCACTAAAATGTCATGTACTAATGGTAGTAACCCTCTCGGGAAGGATGTCCCCATCTTATTAGTGAGTAAAAACCCACTGATAAGTGACATGATGTAAAGGGGCCCCGATGCAGTGTCGGGTCATAAATGCACTCATGTAAAGAAATGGTCATACCATCATGAGGTATGTCATCTATGTCAAACAGGTCACTGCAAGATGCTCTAATCAGCCCTACATCAGAGTTGTACTCAATCAAAGTGTCGATGATCGGCATGTGAAGAATCCACCATACATCCTCTAGGTCATGGTCATCTCCCCAATAGGAAATCTAAAACACTGCTCTCACTATGCCATTGCTCTAGCTAGTGCAATCAAGTAAACCATGGTCCAGGGTGATAGATGGCATCCGAGACACGGGGCCTAGCCCCACCACCTCGAGAAGTATAGACATGGCCCATCGGTCTCACCGATGCATGCTCCCCTCTAACTTAGTAATCTAGGAGTGGTGCTCCCATGTCTCGTAACATTGGAAAGCATCTCTCTGAAAATATCAATCCACTCATCAGTTACTAACATTTCTTCTAAAAATCTATCTATCATTTTAGGGTTAACCCAAAAATCCTAAAATTTTCTTCTAAGTGTCATCTTTTGGGATTTTTCTGTCTATCCTCCACTAGCCTAGGACACTGTGTGCCCTTTCGGGAGTGTGTTGCCTCCTTTTGACATGTGCATGTGTGCAATTGTCTTGGTGCTTACGCCATCATTCGGGAGAACCTACACCCCCTTTTGGGCATGTGCACCACACATTTGGCACTTGCGCCATCATTTTTATGCCTACACTTGCATGCATGTTCCCCCAGTGTGTGCACCCTTATTTTGTGTGTGCATCCTCCTTTTTGTGTGTGCACCCCCTTTATGGTCTGTGTGCATGCGCACATGTGTAGTGTGTGTGCGTGCGTGTGGGTGTGTGTGTCGTTGTGCCTCGTACTTGCACGCACGTGTGTTTTAGGATGATCGCCCCCAAAGAAATGCCTACGCCCCCAACTTGACACCCAAGCACTCGCACGTATGCGTTACGCGTGATTTCCTAGCCCTAATTGCTAATTTTAGGCATTAATGACAAAATTTGATAAGAAAATTTCAGATACTCATGAAGGGGCTATCATCGGTCATGGTGTGGTTGTACCCTCAAACTGCATCTTCTTGCCTTAATCGGTCCCATGCAATCACCATCATCCTCGTTGTTATCAGAGCCTCGTGGTAAAACTCAATAGTGGTTGGTAACAAATGAACTAGTCGCGGTGATTTACCCCCCCAGGTGGGGTATATCAAGCTATTTTTCACCATTGGGAGGGCCTGGAGGCTCGTTTTGACCACCGTTTTCTCCTCTGTTCACCGTGGAATAATTATTTTAATTAAATAATTATTTTTCTCTTATTTTCACTGTATTGGGGCATTTTTGTTGTCCATTACCCTTTCTTCCCCCTAGGGAAATTTTATTGCTCCTAGGTGATTTTTCTTCTTATTCACACTCTCGTAAATAATTATTTTCAAAAATAATTATTTTATTAATTTTTCCACTAAACAAGGACATTATTTGTCACTTGTTTCTTTTTCTTCCACCTAGGGCACTTTCTATTACACCTAGACCTTCATTCTATTTCTTCTATTTTCTTCTACTGTCCACCACATTTTAGAAAATAGAAAAATAAAAACAATATATATATCATGTCAAAAATCCAAAAATAGGGCAAAATTTTTCACAAAATCCTAAAAAGTAAAAAACCTACAAAAATGGTAACTTGCTTATTATGGCTGAAACTTGTGTCTTGCGCATGGTATTTTCTCCATATCCTATTGTTTTGTTTCACATCTTCCCGATTAATATGACTCGTGGATCACCGATTCACAACCATTCCCAAAGCTAGTTACTTGCTTCATCTGTACTCTGGGGCACGTTTGTTGCCTGGTGTTGTTTCGTTGCGCACAACACTTTTACTTGGACCCAATGTCCATTATCATTTCCCCTTGCATATATCCTTTCTTAGGGCATCATTTTTAACCCTTGTCATCAATCATGAACATGTGGATCTCTTCAGCTTGATAACAAAACATTTGTACAACTATCTTGACCATTGTTGGGTTGGATATGTGCGTTCGTACTTGTTTTCCCTATTAAATGAGCTTGTTTCCTTCTCATATTGCATTGCATTATTGTATGTTGCATGGAGTTGGTATTTTCAGCAATGGAAAATTATTCGTAGTATGGATTTTCATGTCATTCTACCTTTGTCGTATGCTTATATTTTTCATAAGGACCATGACGTAGCTCTTATGGTAATATGATGACATCAAAATTGTTCCAATACACAGTAGTTAGAGGCTAAGCTCTTCTCTCCCCTCCTCCATATTTCTTCTGCATCACTTTCCTCTCACCCCTAATCTTCCATCTTACTGGGGCATCCTTCCCTTCCCATTCTTCTATCTATCTCTCACCTTTTTTCAATCGTCGATCATCTTCCTTCATCACCCCATTAACACTCGAGGGGCATCTCTCCTTCCTACTAATTTTTCTTCTATCCCTTCAAAATTTCTTTCATCTACTATCTTTGAAGTGGTGTCACTTACGCCACCCCAAAGAGGGGCAAATGTAGACACCCATAATTACACCCGAGCAATTTAAATACTTAAATTGCGCTAATTATCCCCTTCTTGAAAAATTGATGACATATCATCAATAACACTCATTTTCCTTCATATCGTCATTAATTAATTACACTACGCTAATTAATTAAGTCACCTATCCAACAAATACCCTAATTAACGACCTTTTGTTAATAAATCACCCCTTCTATCTAGACTAATTAATTATTATTAATTAATTAGTTTTCCTTCCATTTAACCAATAAATCAATATTTAATTGATTTAATCCCCTTCTAATAGCCTAAATCATGTACTAATATTCCCTTAATTATCTTCTATATGCTTACATCTACCTATTAGTTAATCACCTTTGATTAATTAAAACACCCCCAACTCCCATGACTTCCTAAGGATAAATTAAACCCTTCTAAAGTAAGGTTATCTTTTATAAAGTAACCTTATCCATTCCTAATCATGTTTTACCTTTATCCCACATGTAAAGGGATGAAGTGTTTCCTTTATCCATTGGGCTATATAAAGAGTCCCTCCTTCTACCTTTATACCTACACCTAAACTTATTGAGAAGACAAATGCAAAGCATATAGAAAAATAGACTAAGACCTTGCCTTTTGTTTTCTTGAGGGTTCATCATTTTGAAGACTTAAGCCTCTTTCCTAAGTGCTTAGGCCATATGGGAGGTGTCAAAAGGGTCTTATAGCCCAACTCTAACAAGCCCTAATTCTTAGGTTCTTGGAATACCAAAGAAAACCATTTTTGATTTCCATGGAGCCTACTTAGGTCCATTCATTTATTTGTTGTTAGATAATAGAGGATTTAGATGCTTAACATTATTAGTTTCAAAGTTTTGTATATTGATGAATTTTAGCATCTAACCCTTATTTAATTCTTATCATGATGGTGCTTAGCATGTTGTTTAATTTTTGCTAATTAAGGATATTAGGTGTTAGTATTTACTTACATTAAAATTCATTTAAAAAAACACATGCACACAATAATCAGCAGGTATGGTTGTCCTTATAAAAACTTAACAAGTGATAGAGGTACACATTTCCTCAATGAAATGGTCAGGATTTTTTAGTAGAATTTATGGTGGCCCATCATAAGACTACCCCTTATCACCCTCGGTGAATGGAACTGTTGAGGCATTTAAGAAAATACTAAGTCACACATTGACTAAAATTTGTGACATTGGAAGACAAGATTGAGATAAAAATTATCATCCATTCTATGGGCATATAGGACAACCTACAAGAGCTTGAACAAGGCCACACCATTTCAATTGGTGCTTGGCATGGAGGTTGTTCTTCCAGATTGAAATCATGTTACCATCGCTACGTATAGCGCATGCGGGAGGGTTGGCTAATGAATAAGTGCTAGAAGAGAGGATTGATAGGTTGGTGGAGTTAGAAAAAAGGAGATAAATTACTAGATGGAGTCAGAAGATAAAGAAAGCAAGAAAAAAGGTATGGCATGATAGTCATATCAAGAACAAGAAGTTTGAGGTTGGGTAGATGGTGTTGTTATATGATTACAAGTATCTCGTGCCATTATGTGAAGTTAAAATTCCATTGGTTGGGAACCTACATCATCTCATACATTCTTTATTCAAGTAATTTCCGATTCTGAGTGCTAGATGGGATGATATTACTAGGTAATTTCAATGGGAGTACGCTGAAGACCTATTATAAATAAGTTATCTTGGTATTTGTTGTAGACACCTATAATTATGCCCAAGCAATTTAAATACTTAAATTGTGCTAATTATCCCCTTTCTCGCAAATCAATGACATATCGTCAAAGGCACTCATTTTCCCTCATATCATCATTAATTAATTACACTAAGCTAATTAATTAAGTTGCCTATCCAACAAATACCCTAATTAATGACCTTCCGTTAATAAATCACCCCTTCTACCTAGACTAATTAATTATTATTAATTAATTAGCTTTCCCTTCCATTTAACCAATAAATCAATATTTAATTGATTTAATCCCCTTTTAATAGCCTAAATCGCACTAATATTCTTCTAATTGGCTTCTATAAGCTTACACCTACCTATTAATTAATCACCTTTGATTAATTAAAATACCCCCCAACTCCCATGACTTGCTAAACATGTATTAAACCCTTCTAAAGTAAGGTTACCTTTAATAAAGAAACCTTATCCATTCCTAATCATGTTTTACCTTTATCCCACATTTATGAGAATGTGTTGAATCCTTTATCCTTTGGGCTATATAAAGAGCCCTCCACCTACCTTTTTACTTACACCTAAACTTTCTAAGAGAGCAAATGCAAATCATATAGCAAAGAGACTAAGAGCTTGCACCTTGCCCTTTTGAGAGTTCATCATCTTGAAGAGTTAAGCCTCTTTCTTAAATTGCTTGGGTCATATGGGAGGTGTCAAAAGGGTCTTGTAGCCCAACTTTGATTAGCCCCCATTCCTAGGTTCTTGGAGCATTAAGGACAACTATTTTGATAGCCATGGAGCTTACTTAGGTCCATTCATTTATTTGTTGTTAGAGAATAGAGGAGTTTAGATATTTAGCATTGTTAGTTTCAAAGTTTGTATTGATGAATGCTAGCATCTAACCCTTGTTTAATTCTTATCATGATGGTGTTTATGCTTTTTTTTAGCTAAATTGTAGAACTATTTTAGGTGGTAGTTCTTGCTTCATTTGATTTAGCATTAAGCAAAGTATACATGCACACATTTGTAAATAAGGTAGTATTACCACTTAGCTTAGAATTTCCCTTTCTCATTGCTTGTTTTTAGTTCTGTTTCACCGTAGAATATTGTCTAAGTATAATAAGGTGTATGGGCATGCAAGACCTATTTGAAGAGGGTAATGCGGGTTGAAGGTGCGTAGGGAAGGGTTATAACAGGGTTTTTAGAACACATGGCGTGCTTGCAAGGTATGAAAGGTTTATGGACTTATCCATATTCAGCGTTCCAAGAAGCACACAAGAAAATCATGACCTATCTAGCATGAAGAATAGATAAGGTACTAGTCTGGTGGCTATATGATCAAAAAATGATTATTCCATACATGTGATGGAAGGTTTCAAAAGAACATCATTACAATGAGGAAGAGCTCGAGATCAAAGGATGCATGCTCCATTGGAGGACCACTTAGACACTTGGTAGCTGATCTATTACCTCATAAGGCATGGTAGTGAAGGAAAAAGGTGTGAAAATAGAATGGAAAGGGAAAATGAAAACAAACTACTGCCATTGTGAGCTCCAATGAGGAATGGCAGGCGAAATGCAATACCCATATGGAGTATTTCTAGGAAAGGATTGGGTGTCGTATTTAAGACAAATATCTATGACTAATTATAACCATCACATGTGCATAATCTGAAGGAAATGGAATTATTGTTTGTCCATCCAACTAATAAAAGGACACCATATGGATGCCTATAAATGGTGACAAGGTGAAAGTCAAATTGGAGAAAGAAGGGTTATTACAACTGTATGAGTTGCCTTACTTTGGCAAGCCCGGATGCCTTTATCAATGGTTGATGTTGTGCATTAATGAGGATCACTTCTATTTTGTAAGGCACAATATGCACATAACACCATAGTTGATATCCAAGTTCACGGGCCTTATTTATGACAGAGAAAGTATAGATGATGAGTTAAGTGACAAGGAGGATATCAAGGATACAATAGCAACATATGACTCTCGAAACCATTATGATGCATGTGAAATTTTCCATGGGGATCATGATGCAAGTAGGTTCCCTCTACTATAGCACACAATCCACAAGAATGTTTCTTTCTATTGTAATATTTATACCTCTACGACCCATGATACCAAGGATTGCAGATTGATTGATTAGATTCATGATGCTATTGATCTTGGTGTGCGCTAGACTAGTCTTACAAGTAGTTCCAAGGATGATGATCATCACTATGAAGGGTGCGTAGATGGAGGAGCACATGGAATAGGTTTTCACAAAGGATTTCATGGTCACAATAACCCCGGCAGAGGATGAGTGAGTTCCTATGATGAACTGTTATAACTCTGGATCTACAGAGAATTACAAACGTGAGTGTCTGATCTATTGTAATGCTCATGATGTGGGAAGAAACATAAGTATAAATATTGTTTATAACTTTATGATCATATGAACCAAAGTAGCACTAGAAGGTAAAAGGTGTTGGGATGGTGAGCAAAAATAAAGCCGATTCACGGTAGATGCCAAGAGTGGCGTGTGAGTCGGGAATAGAACTGTACTAGTGACAATGTAAGAAGAGGCTGCGCATGCCGGGGATATGACAAGACAAAGGAAACTAGTTTCAAGAGAAGAAGTGGTACATGGAAAATATCCAGACCTTTCTCATCATAAGGAGGTGTATCAAGAGACTATGGACGTGATTCAAAGTTTACAAGGGAAAATCCAATGTCTAAAGGAGAAATAAAAGTAGTTGGAGAAAAGGAAGAATGTCAAGGCTCCAAAGGAGGACTGGATGAATTTAAGGAAGTATGTAGGATGTTAAGGCAAGATAATATTATTCCACTACTAGGATAATGGCCGAGGGAGAACGTACCATGCACCGAAGCCAAGCATGAAAGGTAGGTTTTGCATGTAAACCTTCCTCCTCTCGGCCTAGACTATGATAAGGAGATTACTTTGAGTGTGGTTGTTGATGGATGGCTTCGACTAATATCCTCATTGACATGGGAGTAGATTTCAATGTTCTTACCTTATATGCCTGATACTAAATGGGAATGCCCACATTATAGCCATCTTCGAATGTGTTGTATATGGAAAACAAGACTAAGTCAATGCCCATTGGCATATTGAAGGATCCATTTATCACCATTCAAGGGGCCAAGTTCACTTGGAATTTGAAGTCTTGGTGCTCACCGAGGTAGAAAACTTTCCGTTGATTGGGTGCCCATCGTGTTATAAGAACTATGCCAACTTGCGATTTAACAAGGGTTTTATAAGCTTTGAGAACAAGGAAGAAAGGGTGATTATCCCTTTCATAGATGGGAAATCAGCACCCTATACTGAGCCCTTAGGAGTGGAAGTCCTTGATATAATCTATGTGTGCGCCATCAGAGATCCTGAGATAATTCATCCCATGGAGGAGTCATCTATTTTGAAGATGTTCGAGTCCTTGATTGATACCATTAACATGGCATGCGACAATTGGGCACATATGACTTATGAGGTGATTGGGTGAAAATTGAGAGGATATGTAACAAGGGTAATAAAGGTGCACTCGGTCAAGCACCTAGGAGGAAAGAAGTTTCCAAGTTACTCTAGAGGAGCATACCTTGAAATTTTCTTGTGAGAAATGGAGGCTCAGTGGAAAAATGAGGATGAGAGAAGAGGAATGCTCAGTTATAACCTACTCGAAACTGTAGCGCCTTTGGTGGGCTACACATCAAGAGAGCCTCCTAGAATGGTGTGAGGTAAGAATCACATTTTCTGTAAGGTTCTCCAAGAGTAATGTGCCCACTGTCATACAATACTACCATGGTAAAGAGACCACCTCATTTCATATCCAAACATGTGAGAAGTCCTGGATGGGAAGCGTAGAAGATTTACCACCTTCATTATGGGTGCATAAGTTATATTACACCTTAGAAGGTTGTGTGCACGCATGGTATATTCTCTTAGAGATGCATCGTAAAATAGTTAATTGGCGGGAGTTTGTAGATGATGTCATTCAAGCTTTTGAGTATAGGAGTACCAAGTCATTGGTGGATAAGGCGTTGTAAGTAATAAAGTTCCTTATGATGGGAGATAGTACTATAGAAGAAGATAGGCTATATGAGTTTTGGGTGAGCCTTATTTGCATATGTGCCTCAATGAAGAAGAATAGGAGGAAGTACATCTTGAGCGCGTGTGCATGGAAAAAGATAAAAGGAAATATTATCTATGTAGTAGATGGTGAAGTGATGGAAAATTTGAATGCCAACCATTCTAAAGGTACGCGTAAAGTCATAGACAACACTAATGAGTGAGCACATGCCTACCATGAGCCCTTGAACACAAAGAATGTTAACATTAGGATAGAAACAAAACTTAAGGAAGCTATCATTAGGGATTATTAGTCGAAAAAGAGGTTTCAAAGGTCATTGATCTGTTTGTGAGTTCCAGGATTTTTTCCCTCATAGGTACCATGAACTCAAAGGAATTCACCATTCCTTAGGGAATATGAATATCAAGTTGAAGGAAGGTGTGCACCTGATTTAGAAGAGTTCTTATCATATGAATCCAAATCTATGTGTAAGGGTCTAGGAAGAGATATAGAAGATGATAACATCCGGTATCATTAAGGCAATAGAAGAACTAGAATGGATAAGCCCAATGGTTATGAGTATCAAGAAGGATGGGAGGATAAGGATTTATGTGGACTATAGGGATATGAATATAGTATGTGTCATCGATCCTTTTCTAACCCCCGTTCTTGAATAAATTTTGGAGGGAGTAGCCATGCGTGAAGTCTACTCTTTCATGGATGGGTTCTCAAGTTTCTTCAAGTTTACTTGGATGATTGGGTACTGTGTATGGGTTAGTAAAAGATCATTGTGACAATTTGAGGCTGATGTTTGAGAGAAGTTAGAAATTAAGAATATCTAAAAACATTAAGAAATGTGTATTTGCTACGCCATTTAGAACCCTATTAGGACACATTATATACAAACAAGGCTTACTAGTAGATCCCGCCAAAGTTGCGAGTTATTGTAGGATTAGGGGATCCTACTAGTCAAAGTGTAATGCGTGGATACCTTGGGCATACGGGGTTATGTATTACAGGAAATTCATCAAGGAGTATGCCAAGATCACCACACCCTTGGATCAATTGCTAAATAAAAAGAGTTCCTTTCATTGGGGAGAGGCGCAGCAGAAGGCGTTTGAAACTTTGAAGGATAGGCTTGTCATGATGCCCATACTATGTTTTCCTTCTTCCGATAAGCCTTTCCATGTGCATGTTGATGCCTCATGGACAACTATGGGAGTAGTAATAGCACAACCTAGTGAGGGAATTATTGATCATCCCTTATGTATTGCCAGTAGAAATTTGACACTAGCAAAACAAAATTACACAACTACTGCGAGCATAAATTATTGTCTATGATCTCGTGCTACACAAGCTCATGAAGTATCTATTGGAAACACCATTTATATTCTACATAAACCACATGGTATTGAAATAATTAGTCAACAAGCCCATTTTGCAAGGGCGCATATGTCATTGGGTCCTATTATTCCAAGAGTTTGAGTTCACAAAGTTGTAAAGCCGGAAAGGTAATTCAGGGACCGACCACTTGTCAAGGATTAACTCAGGGGAGGATGCACAAAGCATTGAGGATACCATTTCAGACATAAAACTATTTAGGTTATGGTGTAAGGTCTCCATCTTGTAAGATATTGCGTGTTATTAAAAATAGGTGTGAATCTTGGAAGGGGTGAAGGCTCTAAAGAGAAAGCGGTTAGCAATATGTTCCACACCCTACATGTTGATTAGTGGAGACATGTTTAATTTAGGTCGTGATGAGGTTCTGTGCTGAAGTATTGGAATATGAGCACGTGGAAATTATGGAGGAAGCACATGGTGGGATTCCAGGAGGAAAATATGCATGAAATGCTACTGTGTGGAATATTTTACTAGTAGGTCTTGGTTGGAAACCATCTACTATGATTGTATTGAGTTTTGCAAGGCCTTTGACCATTGCCAGCGCCTTGGAAAACCTAGGAAGAGGGATGAAATTCAACTTTGTAGGGCCAATTTTTCTAGCCGCGTAAAGGATTGGTTCATGGTATATCATTACTTTCACTGATTATTTGACATGATGGGAAGAGGCGGCACCTACAAAGGTGTTTACCGTAGTGAAAATTTCTAGATTTGTATGGGAGAACATAGTCAACATGTTTGGTTTTCCTTTAAGCTTAAAAAGTGATAGAGGTATGTATTTCCTTAATGAAACGGTCAAGATTCATTAGAAAAATTTATGATGGCCCATCACAAGACTACCCCTTATCACCCTCAAGCAAATGGAACTGCTAAGGCATTTAACAAAATACTAAGTCACATGTTGACTAAAATTTGTGATGTTGGAAGACAAGATTGGGATGACAAAGTATCATCCATTCTATGGGCATACAACACAACATACAAGAGGTTAAATAAGGCCACAACATTTCAATTGGTGTTTGGCATGGAGGCTATTTTACCAATTGAATTCATGTTACCATCACTACATATAGCATGCATAGGAGGGTTAGTTGATGAATAAGAGATGGAAGAGAGGATTGATAGGATGATGTAGTTAGACAAAAGGTAGTCACTTACTAGATGGAATCAAAAGAAAGAGGAAATAAGACAAAAGGCATGGCATGATTATCATATCAAGAACAAGTAGTTTGAGGTTGGGTAGATGTTGTTATATGATTCCAAGTAACCTGTGACATCCTAGGAAGTTGAAAGTTCATAGGTTAGGACCCTACATCATCTTGTACATTCTTGACTCAGTGCTTGCCAATTACAAGCACTAGATGTGATGAGATTAACATGTCATTTAAATGGGATTAGGCTAAATCCCTACTATAAATAAGTCTTTTTGGTGTTTGTAAATAAGGAAACATTTTTAGTTAGCTTAGAATTTACCTTTATGCTTTTCTTTTCCTATGTTTCCCTTTCTCGTTTCTTGTTACTTTCTTTTTGTTTCATTTTGTGCCTTATGTGCTAGTAACCACATTATTTCTCCAAGGTTGTGTATGCATAAAGTACCACACATATGTTTTAGTGTGGGGTGGAGTAATGAAAAGAAAAGTATAGGCCTGTAATACAAGTTGAGTGTCCTAGTAGAAGGAAGCGCGTAAGGTTGAGGAAGCACATGGAGAAATAGTGGATAATGAATTATGGTGTCAAGAAGCCTGTAACAAATACCATGTAAAAAGGATGAAGAGCACATGAACAACATGAGGTAGGTGAGGGAAAAAATCAAGTAAAGGACAGAAGAAGTGCCTTCGGCGCTGTAGACGTGCATGTAAGAGTCTTTGGTCATATTGGATTTTTGCATGCTAGAAGGTTGTAGAAGGTTTTCATGCAGGATTGGGCACGTGGATATGGGAAATTAAAGTCAACCTAGTGGAAAAATCCACATTTAATGTTAAATTATGTTGGTAGGTGGTATAGCATTTATTGCTAGAGGGAAGCAAAAACTATAAATATAAGGTTGGGAAAGTATTTATTCTACCTTTTCATTACGAAGTTGAAGCACTCTTAAAGTAGGGCATCCAAAGAGAGTTGTGTGAAGGAAGAAGAATCAAAGAGATATAAATGGGTGACTAGAGTGGATCTATAATTCAGGAGGAATGAGTACACGGGTGAGATAAGCTAGTTTATAGTGCATTGTCTCATTGAAGGTTTTCCTAGTTAGGATTTGGAAGATATGGCATGGAGATAGAAGGATTTTTTCCAAGAGTTGAGCTTTGGATTTGAGTTTGGAGTTAAGAAGAATAGTAGAGAAGAGTAAGGAGTTATTAGTTTATCCCAACAAAAATCATGGAACCCAAAGGGAAACTATTTCACCGAAAAGATAGAAGGGAAATGGAAAAGGAAAACAAGTTGTTACTATCACAAGCTCCAATAAGGAATGGTACGTAGAAATGTAATACCCAGATGGAGTATTTCTAGGAAAGGAGTGGGTGTCACACTTAAGACAAATGGATGTGAGTGATTATAACCATTACACAAGCACAACTTAGAAGGAAATGACATTATATTTGGTCCATCCAACTAAAAAAAGGACACCAAATGGGATGCCTATATACATCGACGAGCTGAAAGTCAAATTGGAGAAACAAAGGTTATTAGAATGCGTATGAGTTACCTTAATTTCATAATTCCGACCACCTTTATCAATGGTTGATGTTGTGTGTGCATGAGGATCACTTATATTTTATAGGGCGCAATATGTGGATAACACTGCAATTGATATCTATGTTCACATACCTTATTTGTGAGGGAGAAAGTATAGATAATGACACGAGCGACAAGGAGGCTACCAAGAGATAGTAGCAACATATAACTACAAGAAGCGTTCATGATACTTTGACATAGCAGAGATTCTAGACCCTATTATGAGGATGTCCATGTGCTTGGTGACCAAGCTTAATGATTAAGAATGATGGATGAAAGTGAAAAAGGAATGGCTAAACTTACACCGAAAGATATCAATGTCAACCATCTATAACTTGTCCACTTTCATTGCAGGATGATATCATAAACAATGCGCGGGAAGGAGAAAATATATTATTTAGAAAAATCCTCCTCATGATTGCCTTCTCGAAGATTGGAGTGCCTGATGGGCTAGAAAAATTTATTTGGGAGTATCTAGAAGAGCATCCCTCTCCCACAAAGAGGTTTAAAAATTACACTTGTGAAACCATGACGGTCACTCACAAGGCATGCTCGAAGAAGTGGTATAAATGAATGTGTGATTCATTCAAGGTAGAGGAGGATCCCGAGCTATTTCCCATGCTCATGAATGGAGAAGAAGAGATTTTAGTTTACCAACACTTCTACATTAGCAGATTTATATTAACAAATGGGACTATGGGTCCATGGTGCAAGCTACCCTTCTCCTTCACCACGAAATACTCCCAAGCTAGAGTCAACCAGATTAAAAGAAGCAAAAATACTAAGGTCGACCTTAGTGAGCTGGACCAAGACCACTTTGAAAGCTATGTTGAAATCTCATGTACCCTAAAAAGCATGCATACATGGAGAATTATGTCTCCCATGAAGTACAAATGATGAATCCCTTTACATTTCGATTCTTTGGAAGGACCGTAACAAAGGTGTATCTTTGCATAAGGCCGAAGTTTGAGAAAGGAACCTATATCAATAGTGATGTCTCCATTACAAAAGACCCCATAGGGAGAGAGAAGGCTGCACTAAAGAAGAGAGAAATAAAAGAGGGGCAGGAGAAGAAATCACCAAATATGCGAGACCGCATAATCGGTGGGTGCACTGAAGCGATCACGAATCCTATAACTTACACATAGAGAAAGAGGTCCCTGTCAAGGAAAAGACCCCGAGAAGGAGATGCAATAAAGCATAAAGATCACCTCACCCATGAAGAATCACCAATAAAGAGGTTTCCTATCAAGGATAAGGAGAAAATAATCTCTGTCTTGGAATCCCTAGTAATGAAGAAGAAGAAGGTGAATGATGAGGTAGAATCGAAGAGATAGAAAGTTTAGATGCCTACATTGATGAAAAGGATGATGATGAGTCTTAAGGTGGTGAATATCATCTAGTTTATGATGTACATGATTTCGAGGAGGAAGGAAATGAAGAGGAATATAACAAGGAAGATGAGGAGAAGAATAACGAGGAAGAAGCTAAGGATCAAGGAAAGGGGGTGAGAGAATAAGTAAGCACCAAAAACCAAAGAACCCCAAGCCTCACCAAGGAGAAAGTGGAGAAATCCATGGAGAGAGAAGTGGTAGGAATCATGAAGGAGTTGGTGGAATAGGAGTTGGAGCGGAGCGCGGAAAAAAATTATGAAGGAGATAGAAGAAGAAAGTATTGGGAAGGAGTATGGTAGCATGGGTGGGGATCCCAAATTGGCAGTGAGCTTCCCAAAAGCTATGAAAATAGGTGGGAAAGGCATAGTGGTGGCACAAGGGCAGGGAATGGGATACATTGATGATCCTATCAAGGTGCTACATGCACATTTCCAAAGCACCATACTAATAGAGAAAATATTGGCTATGTCATCATTTCATGAAGAAGGCGTGTACCCACAAACAAGAAAGATGCTATCTTGGGCATTTGAGTCCCACGTGGATGAACTAGAATTTGAGGTAAGCCAAAGAGCACTAATGAAGGTGCTAGAAACAAAAGGGGTAAATCCCTTGGTGAATGCTCAACAGATATCAAATGAATAGATTTGTAATGTGCTTAACAAGGTTTCAGTCAAAATTGAGGTCAGACTATTTAGGAGAAATGATAGAGTGAGATTCCTGGAGGAGGAATTGGAGAAGAAAAAGGAGCTCATGGAGAAGAGAAAGGACCTAAAGCAAGAGGATATGATCAATGCTTAGTTGAGGCATGAGCTGAAAGAAGAAAAAGAAAAGGTGCGCGAAGTCTCTAAGAAGGTGGAGATGATTACAAATGCCATTGTCTTGAAGCACCCCGACTTAGCACCACCGACTAGAAGTATGAATCAAATTTGTAGTGTCTTGAGGATTTTACTTGCATTCTCATGATCGAGTCTATAGAAGAAGCATAGGTTCCTTGAGATAAAGATAACAAGATGAAGGTTGTCAAGAGTGTGGATCAATACACTAAACTTCTGGTAGAGGTAATGGCCACCACGTAAGTCATCAAAGATGTGTATGAAAATCGCACTGATAGGGATAGAGTGGCAAACATCTTGATTTCCACCCATGAAATGGAACTCAAGGAGTTCCAAGAGAAAAATAAGGGAATAAAGTGGAAAGAGATAAGATCCTAGCCAAGGTGGAGAAGAATTCAAAAG
Source organism: Taxus wallichiana var. yunnanensis (assembly GCA_018340775.1). Classification (NCBI taxonomy): domain Eukaryota; kingdom Viridiplantae; phylum Streptophyta; class Pinopsida; order Cupressales; family Taxaceae; genus Taxus; species Taxus wallichiana. The sequence continues at coordinate 156,673,932 of CM031243.1, read as the reverse complement.
AAATCGATACCTTGCGAGGCTTGATCAAGAGCCAGTTGAAGGAACGATATTCCCAGATCACTCACGGGATGGATGCACTTAAAGACTTGGGAAATCAGTTAGAAAGTATTTTTGAGACCATGATCATGAAAGGGGAGGAGTTGAGTTTTGAGGAAGTGAGCACCCTGGTGGGTGACCTCTTTCAGCAAGCTCAGAATGAGGTCGATGCTTGGGAGAAGTTAGAGGAAGAAATAGGGAAGGATTTCCCTCTCCTCCTCCAGCAATAAACAAATTTCCCCCATTCTTTTATTCTTTCCCCAATTATCCCTTTATTCTTTCCTTCCAACCATTCTAAGATCCCTCAATTCCTTATTTTATTGAAGAGTGTTTCCAAGGATGGAGAAAAATTGTAGTGCGAGGTGATGTTGGGCCCAAGAATATTGGCTAATTACAAAAATGTGTGTGGGCATGTGAGACCTATTTGAAGAAGGGCACACGGGTTGAAGGAACATGGGTTGGTAAAAGACCATTGTGAAAATTTGAGGATGATGTTTGAGAGATGTCGAAATTGAGGATATCCCTCAATATTAAGAAATGTATATTTGCTTTACTCCATTTAGAACCTGTTAGGACACATTATATGTAAAGAAGGCTTATTAGTGGATCCTACCAAAGTTATGGTTATTGTAGGATTAGGGGAGCCTACTAGTCAAAGTGTAGTGTGCATATTTCTTGGGCATATGGGGTAAGTCTGCAGGAAATTCATCAAGGGTACTAGCAAATCTGGTGAGGGAATTCTTGATCATCCCTTGTGTTTTCCAGGTAGAAATTTGACACCGGTGAGAACATAGTTACACAACTAGTAATCGTGAAGCATTTTATATGATCTACTTGTTGCATAAGTTTAGACAATATCTATTGGTAATACCATTTATATTCTAAATGGACCACATGGAATTGAAATACTTATTCAACAATCCCGTTCTATAAGGGCGCATATGTCTTTGGGTCCTATTTTTCAAAGAGTTTCAGCTCATATTGGTTGTAAAGCTAGGAAAGAGCAATTTAGGACTTGACCAATTATCAAGGATTAACTCGGGGAGGATGTGCAAAGCATTGAGGATACCATGTTGAATGCACAACTATTTAGGTTACAACGCACGCCCTCGGACTTGGAAGATATCACAGTGTTCTTAAAAACATGTGTGGCAATGAAAGGGATGAAGGCTCTAGAGAGAAATTAGTTAGTAATAAACACCACACCCTACATGTTGTTTAGTGGAGAACTGTATAAGTTAGGTCATGATGAGGTTCTTCGATGCATATTAGAACATGAACGCATGGAAATTATGGAGGAATCACATGGTGGGATTGTAAGAGGACACTATGTAGGAAATTTTACCACCACGAAATATTTTACTAGCAGGTATTTGGTGAGAAACCATCTACCAGGATTGTATTGAGTTTTGCAAGGCATGTGACCATTTCTAGTACCTTGGAAAACCTAGGAAGAGGGATGAAATGCCCTTACGACTAATAGCCAGTGCTTGAACCATTTGAAAAATGGGCAATTGAATTTGTAGGGAAAATTTTTCCATCTGTGTGAAGGACTAGTTTGTGGTATATTATTACTTACACCGATTATTTAACATGGTGGGAAGAGGCAACACCTACAAAGGATTACACTTTGTAGTGACAATGCTAGTTTTTATGGGAGAACATAATCATTAGGTATGGTTGTAATTTAAGCTTAACAAGTGATAGAGTACGCATTTCCTCAATGAAATGGCTAGGATTATGTTAGCAAAATTTATGGTGGCCCATCACAAGACTACCCCAAGACTACCCCTTATCACCCTCAAGTAAATGGAACTACTAAGGAACTTAACAAAATACTAAGTCACACATTGACTAAAATATGTGACATTAGAGGACAAGATTGGGATGAAAACGTATCATCCGTTCTATGGGCATGCATGAAAACCTTCAAGAGGTCGAACAAGGCCACACCATTTCAATTGGTGTTTGACACGAAGGATGTTTTGTGAGTTGAATTCATGTTACCATCACTACATATAACATGCAGGGAGGCTTAGGCTGATGAAGAAGCACTAGAAGATATGGTATATAAGTTGATGTATTTAGATGAAAGGCGATCACTTACTAGATGGAGTCAGAAGATAGAGAAAGCAAGACAAAAGGCATGGCATGATCATTATATTAATAAAAAGTAGTTTGAGGTTAGGCAGATGGTGTTGTTGAATAATTCCAAGTACATGTGCCATCTTGGGAAGTTAAAATTCCATTGGTTGGGACCTTACATCATCTTGTACATTCTTGATTCAGGCACTTGCTAGTTACAAGCGCTAGATGAGACAAGATTACTAGGTCATTTCAATGGGAGTAGGATGAAGCCCTATTATAAATAAGTCTTCTTGGTGTTTTTAAATAAGGTAGTATTTCCATTTAGCTTAGAATTTCCCTTTATTCTTTTCTTTTCTTGTGTTTCCCTTTCTCGTTGCTTGTTCCTTTTTTTTTTCATTTTGTGCCTTGTGTATTGGTAACCACATTATTTTTCCAGGTTGTGTATGCGTAGAGGATCATGCATCTGTTTTAGTGTGGGGTGGAGTAATGCAAAGTAAATTATAGGCCTATAATACAAGTTGAGTGGCCTAGTAGAAGGAAGTGTGTAAGGTCAAGAAAGTGCATGGGGAAATGGTGGATAATGAATTATGGTGTCAAGAAGGCTATAACAAAGACCACATATAAAGGATGAAGAGTGTAGGAAAAACATGAGGTAGGCAAGGGAAAAAATCAAGTAAAGGATAGAAGAAGTGCCTTTGGTGCTATAGACACACGCGTAAGAGTCTTCATTCAGATTGGATTTTTGTGCATCGAAAGGTGTAGAAGTTTTTGTGGAATATTAGGTGCATGGGTAAGGGCACTTAAAGTCAGCCTAGTGGAAAAATCCACATTTAATGTTAAAGTATGTTTGTAGGTGGCATAGAATTTATTGCTGGAGGGAAGAAAAAACTATAAATATATGGTTGGTAAATTCTTTACTCTACCTTGCTATTATGAAGTTGAAGTGCTTTTGCAAAGTAGGGTATCCAAAGAGAGTTATATGAAGGAAAAAGAACCCGATAGATCTAAGTGGGTGACTAGAGTGGATATATAAACCAAGAGGAAGGAGTACATGGGTGTGAGAGAAGTTATTTTGTAGTGTACCATCTCATGGAAGGTTTTCCTAGATAGGGTTTGGTAGCTAGGGCATAGAGATAGAAGGATTTGTTAAGGGATTTGAGATTTGGAGTTGAGTTTTGATTTAAGAATATTAGCATAGAAGAATAAGGATTTTTAGTTTATCCCAATAGAAATCATGGAACCCAAGAGGGAAACCATTTCACCAAAAAAATAGAAGGGCAAGGGAAAAGGAAAACAAACCATTTTCGATGCGATATCTAATGAGGAATGGTACATAGAAATGTAATACCCAGGATGGATTATTGCTAGGAAAGGAATGGGTTTCACACATAAGACAAATGGACATGAGCGATTATAACCATCACATGAGAAAAATTGAGAAGGAAATGGCGTTAGAGTTGGTCTTTCCAACTAAAAAAGGACCCCATGTGGGATGCCTATATACAACGATGAGGTGAAATTCAAATTGGAGAAAGAAGGGTTATTACAACTATATGTATGAGTTACCTTACTTTGGAAAGCTTGAGTGCATTTATCAATGGTTGATGTCACACATGTATGAGGATCACTTCTATTTTGTAGGGTGTAAGATGCACATAACACCACAATTTTTATCCAAGTTCGAGGTGTTATTTGTGAGGGATCAAGTATAGACGATGATCCGAGAAACAAGGAGGCTAATAAGGAGATAGTAGTAGCATATGACTATAAGAAGTGTTTGTGATACTTTGAAATTTCAGAGATTATAGAACCGGTTATTAGGATGTACGCGTGCTTGGTGACCAAGCTTAATGATCATAATGATGGACACAAGTGAACAAGGCATGGATAAACATATGTTGGAAGATATTAGAGGGAACCATCTATAACTTGTATGCTTTCATTATAGATGAGAGAATAAGCAACACATAGGAAGGAGAGAAGATATTATTTGTCAACTTCCTCCTTGCCATTGTCTTCTTTGAGATTGGAGTGCCCAATGGGCTAGAAAAGTTTATTTGGGAGTATTGAGAAGAGGATACTTGTGAAACCATGATGGTCACTCACAAGGCATGCCTAGAGAAGTGGTATAAACAAATGTGTGGTGCATTTAGGGGAAGAGTGGAGGATCCTAGAGCATTTTCCCATGCTCGTGAATGGAGAAGAAAAATTTGGAGTTTACCAAAGCATACGCATTGGGAGATTTATATTAACAAATGGGACTAAGGGTCCATGGTGCAAGCTACCCTTCTCCTTCACCATGCAATACTTCCAAGCTGGAGTCAACCAGTTCAAAGAAGCCAAAAGACTAAGGTTTGACCTTAGTGAGGTGGACCAAGACCACCTCAAGCTAAGCTGAAAGCTCATGTATCCTAAAAACCACACATACATGGAGAATTATGTCTCCCATGAAGTACAAATGATGAAGACCTTGATGTTTCCGATCACCTAAGGACTGAAACAAGGGTGTATCTTCACATAAGGCCAAAGTTTGAGAAAGGTGCATATACAAAGAGTGATGTTTCCATTACGAAGACCCCATAGGGAGAAATAAGGTTGCACCAATGAAAAGAGACAGAGAAGAGGGGCATGAGAATTAAACACCAAGTTTGTAGACCACACAATCGGTGGGAGTGCAAGTAGTCATGAAGCCTATCTCTTATGCTTGTAGAAAGAGGTCCCCTATCAAGGAAAATACCCCAGAAGGAGAGGCATCAAAGCATGAAGAGGACCTCACCCATCAAGAATCACCAACAAAGAGGTTCCCTATCAAGGAGAAGGAGAAAGAAGAATCTCTGTCTGGAATCCTCGAAGGAAGAAGCAGAAGGTGACAGATGAGGTAGACTCAAAAGAGACATAAATTTTAGATGCCTACATTGGTGAAAAGGATGATGATGATCCTGAAGGAGGTGAATACCATCAAGTCTATGATATACATGATTCCAAGAGAGGAAGGAAATGAAGAGGAGTATAACAAGGAAGATGAGGAGAAGAATGACGAGGAAGAAGATGAGGATTAAGGCAAGGGGGTGAGTGAAGAAGTAAGAATAAAAATAAAATAACCCCAAGCCTCACCAAGTAGCAAGTAGAGAAATCCATGGAGAGAGAATTGGCAAGCATCATGAAGGAGTTAGTGGAATAGGAGTTTGAGTGGAGTGCGGATGAAATTATAAAGGATATAGAAGAATAAAGAATTGGGAAGGAGTATGGCAGCATGGGTGGGGATCCCAAATTGGCAGTGAGATTCCCAAAATCTGCATGAATAGGTGGGAAAGGTGTAGTGGTGGCACAAGGTCAGGGAATGGGATACATTGATGATCCTAGCAAGGTGCTACGTGTGTGTTTCCAAAGCACCATACCAACAGATAAAATCCTTACTATGTCATCATTTGATGAAGAAAGAGTATACCCAAAGACAAGAAAGATTCTATCTTGGGCATTTGAGTCCAACGTGGATGAAGTAGAATTTGAGGTAAGCTATAGAACACTAATGAAGGTACTAAAAAAAGGGGTAAACCCCTGGTGAACACTAAAAATATCAAATCAATAGATCTCTAATGATCTTAACAAGGTTTCAGTCAAAATTGAGGCTAAACTGTTTGGGAGAAATGATAGAGTGAGATTCCTAGAGGAGGAATTGGAGAAGAAAAAGAAGGAGCTCATGGAGAAGAGCAAGGACCTAAAACAAGAGGAGATTATCAATGATTAGCTAAGGCATGAGATAAAAGAAGAAAAAGAAAATGTGTGAATTATCCAAGAAGGTGGAAATGATTACAAATGTCATTTTCCTGAAGCACCCCAACTTAATGCCACCCGAGTAGAAGTATGAATCAGCATTATAGTGTCTATAGGATTTGACTGGCATTATCACAATGGAAAGGAGACCACTCACTTTAGAGTCTACCAAAAAAGTGCAGGTGTGCCAAGAGAAAGAAAACAAGATGAAGGTTATTGAGATTGTGGCTCAATACACTAAACTTATGGAAAAGGTAAAGGCCACTACGTAAGTCACCAAAGATGTGTATGAAAAATACACTTGATAGGGATAGAGTGGAAAGCATCTTGGTTGCCACCCATGAAATGGAACTCAAGGAGTTCCAAGAGAAAAATAAAGGGAATAGAGTGGAAAGAGATAAGATCCTAGCTGAGGTGGAGAAGAAGTCAGAAGCAATCGAGACCCTATGAGGTTCGATCAAGATCCGGCTGAAGGAACTATACCCCCAGATCACCCATAGGATGGATGTGCTTGAAGACTTGGGAAATCAGTTGGAAAGTATTGTTGAGACCATGAATGCTAAAGGGGACGAGTTGAGTTTTGAGGAAGTGATCACCCTGGTGGGTGACCTCTATCAGTAAGCTAAGAATGAGGTCGATGCTTGGGAGAAGTTAGAGGCAGAACTAGGGAAGGATTTCTCTCTCTTCCTCCACCAATAAACAAAGTTCCCCCATTCTTTCATTCTTTCCACCAATTCTTCATCCCTTTATTCTTTCTTTCCAACCATTTTAAGAGCCCGAAATTCTTTATTTTATTGAAGAATGTTTCTGAGGATGAAGAATAGGCATAGTGTGGGGTGATGTTGGGCCCCATAATATTAGCTATGTACAAGAAGGCACGTGGGTGCATAGGACCTATTTAAAGAAGGGCATGTGGGTAGAAGGCACACAGGGAAGGGTTCTAGCTAGGTTTTCTAGAATGCATGACACACATGCAAGGAAAGATAATTTTTTACACTTAGCCATATTTGGCGTTCTAGGAAGCACACAAGAAAAACATGACCTATCTAGCATGTGGAATGCGAGAAGTGTCGGTCTGTGTGTAGTCAGAGGATTAGAAAGGGAATATTCCATACATGCGATGGAAGGTTCTAGAATAACATCATTACACAGAGTGGAGATATCAGATCAAAGGAGACATGCTCCATTAGAGAACCACTTGGACACTTGATAGCCAATTTATTACCTCAGAAGGCATAGCAGTGAAGGCAAAAAGGTTATATATTGAGGTGTGTAGATAATAGAAGAAGGGGCGGAGAGAAGAGATTGTGAGAGTAATTAGTGTGGTAGAATGGTGGAAGAAAGATGAATCTTTGTAGAAATATATTGGAGGATTCTATGGGTTGGGATTAGTGATAATATAGGAGTGATGACATATTTAGAGGGATGGGTTTGTATTCATCTTTATAATGTGAAGGACATAGTGTAGTTCTAATGCATGACTCTTCTCTGAATTGTTATATGGGTCTGTTATGACCTCAAGGGATGTAATGTGGTTATTAAATTCATCAATATGAATATATGGCTCTATTCTAAATCATATATGTGTTTATGATCATGGTCTTAGTATATTTCCTTTATGTATGAACCATTTTAGTATGTTGTTTGTTATTCCTCTTCTATAGATGCATTATGAAATGATAAATCATCGTAGGTTCTAGAAGAATAATGTATGGTTATTTTTCATTCCTTTTCTCTTAGTGTCTATCATAGATGATGCATTCTCACAAACTCATATAAAGGAGAGGATTGGCACCTACACTTTCCTCGGGTGAGTGTCTAGTGCCTAGTGGGTGATAGGATGACGTGAATGGGATTATAATATTGGTCTAAGGGTATAAAAATGACTACATTTGGGTTCTATTTATGCATGCCCATGTGCCTTCTTGTACTTAGCCAATATTTTGGGGCTCAACATCACCCCACACTATGCCTGTTCTCCATCCTCGGAAACACTCTTCAATAAAATAAAGAATGGTAGGCTCTTACAATGGTTGGAAAGAAAGAATAAAGGGATGAATAATTGGTGGAAAGAATGAAAGAATGGGGAAATTTATTTATTGCTTTGAGGAGGAGAGGAAATCCTTCCTAGTTCTACCTATAACTTCTCCCAAGCATCAAACTAATTCTAAGCTTTACGATAGAGGTCACCCACCAGGGTGCTCACTTCTTCAAAACTCAACTCCTCCCATTTCTCACTCATGGTCTCAAAAATAATTTCCAACTGCTTTCCCAATTCTTCAAGCGCATCCATCTTGTGAGTGATCTGGAGGTATAGTTACTTCATCTAGCTCTTGATCGATCCTTGTAGGGTCTCGATTGCTTCTGAATTATTCTCCACCTTAGCTAGGATCTTATCTATTTCCACTTTATTCCACTTATTTTTCTCTTGGAACTCCTTGAGTTTTGTTTCATGGGTGAAAACCAAGATGCTTTCCACTATATCCCTATCAGTGCAGTTGTCATACGTAGCTTTGGAAACTTACGTGGAGGCCTTTATCTCTGCCAAAAGTTTAGTGTATCAAGCCATAATCTTGACAACCTTCATATTGTTGTCTTTCTCTTAGGATGCTTGTGTTTGTTTTATAAAATCTAAAGTGAGTGTTTTCCTTTCCATCGTGAGAACGTGAGTCAAATCCTCCAGACACTACAAGGTTGATTCATACTTCTGCTTGGGTGGGGTTAAGTCGGGGTTCTTCAAGAAAATGGCATCTGTAATCATCTCCACCTTCTTGGAGACTTTGCACACCTTTGATTTTTCTTCTTTCAGCTCACACCTCTACTGAGCGTTGATAATATCCTCTTGCTTTAGGTCCTTTCTCTTCTCCACATGCTCCTTATTTTTCTTCTCTAACTCCTCCTCCAGGAATCTCACTCTATCATTTCTCAAAAATAGTTTAACCTCAATTTTGATTGAAACCTTGTTAAGCACATGTTACAGACCTATTTATTTGATACTTGTTGAGCGTTCACCAAAGGATTTACCCATTTTGTTTCTAGAACCATTATTAGTGCACTCTAGCTTACCTCAAATTTGGGTTCATCCACGTGGGACTCAAATGTTCTAGATAACATCTTTCTTTTCTATGGGTACGTGCCTTCTTTATTAAATGATGACATAGCTAGGAATTTCTCTGTTGGTATGGTGTTTTTGAAACATTTACATAGCACCTTGATAGGATCATCAATGTATCTCATTCCCTACCCTTATGCCACCACTACGCCTTTCCCACCTGTTTGCATAGGTTTTGGGAAGCTCACTACCAATTTGGAATCCCCATCCATGCTGCCATACTCCTTCCCAATGCTTTCATATTCTATGTCCTTTATAATTTCATCTACGCTCTGCTCCAAATCTTATTCCACAAACTCCTTCATGATTCCTGCCACTTCTCTCTCCATATATTTCTCTACTTGCTCCTTGGTGAGGTTTAGGGTCTTTTGGTTTTTTGTGCTTATTTCTTTACTCACCCCCTTTCCTTGATCCTCAACTTCTTCCTCGACATTCTTCTCCTCATCTTCCTTGTTATACTCCTCTTCATTTCCTTTCTCCTTGAAATCATGTACATCATATACTTTGGATAGTCTTCACCTCCTTTAGTATCGTCACCATCCTTGTCACTAATGTAGGCATATAAAATTTTGTCTCTTCTCGATTCTACCTCATCTGTCACCTTCTGATTCTTCCTTATTGGGATTCTAGTATAGGAGATTCTTCTTTCTCCTTCTCCTTGATAGGTGACCTCTTTGTTGGTGATTATTCATGGGTGAGGTGCTCTTCATTCTCTGACGCCTCTCTTCCTGGGGTCTTTTCCTTGACAGGGGACCTCTTTCTCCACATCTAAGTGCTAGGCTTTTCAAATTCTTTAGGAGATCCCACCAATTGTGTGGTATGTACACTTGGTGCTTTCTTCTCCTGCCCCTCTTATATTTCTCTCTTATTTGGTGCGACCTTCTTTCTCCCTATGGGGTCTTCTGGAATGGATACATCACTCTCCAAATAGGTGCATTTCTCAAACTTCGGCCTTAGGCAAAGATACACCCTTGTTGTGGTCCTTCGGAAATCGGCAACGTCAAGGGCTTCATCATTTATACTTTATGGGAGGCATACTTATCCATGTATGTGCACCTTTTAGGGTACACGAGATTTTGACACATCTTGCAGTGGTCTTTCCACCTCACTAAGGTCTAACCTTAGTATTTTGGCTTCTTTGAACTAGTTGACACCACTTGGAAGTATTACATGGTGAAGCGAAAGGGTATCTTGCACCATGCACCCATAATCCCATTTGTTACTATGAATATTCCAATTCATAAGTGTTGGTAAACTACAAATTCTACTTCTCCATTCATGAGCATAGGAAACTACTCTGGGATCCTCCACTCTACCCCGAATGTGCACGATAAGGAAAAATATGTCTCGTTAATGTAAAATAAATGATCTCATTTTACTCTCCTTTTTATCAAGATTGATTGCATTTGTGACTTTTGTTTGATCTAATATAAGTTAGGATGTAATTTTCCATCTTTTTTTTATTGTAGTTCTAACATTTAAAAACTCTATAATTCCTAACTAAGTGCTTTGGAAGGTCATTTTTGTAATAAAACAGGTCACAATCAGTCAAAATAACAAAGTATGAAGTGGTCGGCATGTTTTTGAAAAGATTGCTTTTAATATGGATTAGTTATAGAACTTCCAAACTTAATTATGTTACTCCATTACACGATTACTACCACTTAGTTCCTGAACTCCATCACTTAGTTCCATAACTTTCTTAGTTCCAAAACTCCTACATGTAGCTCTAGAATCCTCACAGTTAGATCTAGAATAATTTCCTTTAGTTCCGAACTTCTCTAAAGTTTTAGAACCGATGAGAATTTATTTATTCCAACAAAATCTGGTGATTTATCAATCAATGATCCTTTTAATCAGGAGCAGATTAGAAGATTTTTGATTCTTCATACTCATAGATCCAAGGATAACTATCATACAAAAGAGTACATCCAACCATGATCCAATTCAACATCTATTTTGGGCACGATTCAATTATATCTGAATCGGTAGGAAATTTATGGTTGTAAATACACCATCGAAGAAGTATATATATGTAGACCTATAGATATATATATATATATATATATATATATATATATATAGATAGAGATAGATAGAGATATATACAAAAAAGATAGAGAGATAAGAAGAGACAACATGTTTTTGTAATGCGTAAACATTTTACCAATAAAATAGACATTCCTATTTTGAGAGTATATTAAGTTGTCAAATCTGTTTCAAGGTGGAGCAAGGACCCACTCTTCCAAGAACCAGGATCTTCATTTTTTTGATATTTATATTTCCATAGCAAATAGTATAGATCTATTAATTTTGTAAATTCTTTTGATTACTCAAGTTGAAATCTATTGTATACTTGTTCCTACAGGTGTTCTAGATTAGATTCTTCTTTCTTTACAATCAAATTTCAACATTCTCAAATTGTGTGTTTATTTCCAAAGAAAGTGTGTTCATTTATGTAACGTGTGTTTACTTACAACAATCTATTCTATTTTGCAAATGTGTGTTTATTTCCAGCAATCTATTTCTACAGAGAGTGTTTACTTCCAAAAAGTTCTCATAGTTTGATTTCAATAAGGTTTTAGCCAAGGAATCCTCAAGACATTGAGAAAATCCCCCAGAAAATATAAAAAGAAAACAAATACCTACCGTTAATTACTAGATCACTAATATTTCTTGTTGCATATAGCTTCGAACACCACCCCTGGTTTGAATATGACATCAACAAAGAGTTGATTAAATGAAGGGAATAATGACACCCATCATTTTTGGCACCATTTCCAGGGATCCAATAGTTAGAATTGTCTAATTAGGTGTCAACAAGAGTAGCCATCATACATCTAGTAATTGTAGGATCTTCCCTATGTCATCATAAAATTTATGAGTAGACCAAGAGACTCTAAGGGTCGATTCCTCCCAAAAATATTTGAACAAGAATCATCATCAAATAAGGAAGTTGATAAAGAATTAGAAGCACCATTGTCCCCTTTTAGGCATGAAGCAGAATTGCCAACTTTGGAATTCTTAGATCAATAACTTGAAAAAAATATACACTTTATAAAAAAATCATATTCCAAGACCCGTTTGGAGAAATTTTTGATTCACAATTGAATAGTCAACCTCCTACTCCTGACTTTTCACCTTCCCCAAAAAAAATCACATACCATATTGATTGGGAAAAAATTCTAGAAGGTACTACAAAAATGGCATAAGAATCAGAAAGAGAACCTGATAGGACCTTCACTTATCCAATTCAATTGGATGATGATGATGCACCTATGAAAAATATTTCACCTGCACATTTACCCACATTTAGAGGGATGTCATCTTGAAGACCCTGACAAATTTATGTTTGAATTTAAAGTATTGTGTTAAACTTATGATTACAAAATAGATAATCCTAAACTCAAGTTGTTTCCATCTACCCTGAAGGATACAATAATGAGGTGGCTTATGGGATTACCATCTAATTATATTACCATTTGGGCACAAATGGAAGTTTCCTTCCTAGATAAGTATCAAGATTCTGTAGAGGGAGGAGCAGGAAGGAAGAATTTTTCAAAATCAAGTAGGAGGAGGATGAGAATACGGAAGATTATTTAGACAAATTCCTTTTTGTGAGAAAAATATGTGGATTTGTATTACAAGAAGAGTTAAGAAAAACCATTTTTCTGAAAGGTCTAGATGATGAATCAAGAGAGGCACTTGATCTGATAAGAGGTATACATATTGATCAAATAAGAATGAATGATATTAAAGAAATTTATAGAAGCTATTCACAAACAAGGGGTGGACCTAGAAAGGAACAATTAAAAATTTAAACCCGAGATATGAACAAACTAATGGATGAATTGGAGAATTTAAAAATAGACATTTTAGTTTAGTTAACTTCCACCATGGATGGATTACAAGCTAAATAAAATGCTAAAACCAAACCATTAGCTATGTATTTTCGTAGATGCGGGAAGAAGCATGCAATAAGATATTTTCCACTAGATAAGAAAGAATCATAATTTAGAACACACATTCCATGTTTTCTCAATCCCTAATAATTATGTTCTATACATCAAATCAGCCATAATGGGTTCCCATAAAAAATGAAAATGTGGTCCATATACCAAATAGCAGAAGAAACCCAAGAAACAAACAAACAACTCTTATCTAATAAAAATAAGACTGTCATGGATTATAAGGATATTCTAGATCTGATCTCTCATTTAATCATGACTTGAAACCCCTAATACGGTTGTTTCCATTTTAAGACTTTAGATCTCTCATGTTAAAATTCAAAGTATTGAATACATAATAGTGTATACTAAAATGATACTCTGTTCTCTCTCATGTTACCTTCTATTCTAGGTATTGAGTGTTCTTTTTAAGAAACCTATCTAAATGTTTGTTACCAATATTCATCTAAATCCCATTTCTTAAACTAGGTGACATAGACAACACAACCAAGTAGTTGATACTTTGGCCAAATATTTCCAACATACTGCTGTATTCATTACTATTCCTAGATGGCATACTCATCCAATGGAATACGTCCTTCACCCCACTCATCTATTATCTAGAATGGTCTTTACTGACTTCTGACAGTTCACTTGTTCAAGGTTTGACCCTAGATCTGGTTAGCAACATGATTTAGTATAGGAACCATTCATGATGACTAAGGGTATATAGACATACTCAATCGACCTAAGTCAATTGGGTGTGTCTAGTTATCCTAAGTCATCATGAATCACTTTCTGTACTAAATCACATTCCTAATCTGACCTAGAGAGAAACTAAGATCAAGTCCAGTTTGAGTAGATCTAGATGAACCAATGCTGAGGGGTGTTGCAACATGTCAACTACAACATTGTATCCTCGTGAAGACCCTAGCCTTCATGAAGGTACAATCCTGTAGTTGGCATGTGCCAACATCTGAAAAAAACTACCCATCTTGATGTACACACCTCGAGAAGAGGTCATTTACACCCATTTATTTCTTAATTAAGATTCAAATTACAACAACCCTACTTAACCTAATTCCAACAACCCTTAAGTTTTCATCCCTATTTGAGTTGTTAAGTTAATACAGAACTTCATAAAATTATGGATTAATTTTATGTTCATTAAATTTTTCTTAACATTTAGTTAATCAAAAAAAAGAAACAACATCCATCATAAGATTTACTTAGTACAACTCAACCATTCATAGTGTGTTTTAAGATCCAAAACAGGTTCCATTATAGTAGACTTCATAGAGATGAAGTCAGATTTATTAACAATCTTATGTACCATACATTTGTTTAAAACCTATGGAGGTATTTCTCAAGAGGTGATGAACCTTCCTCTTTCTTGTTTAAGTGTTGGGGTTTATTATACCCTTTTCATTTCACACTTCATGATAGTTAAGTTATACTTTCATTAACATCATTTAGTGAACCATACAGATTAGATAAAAGAACATATATGCATGCCAACTTAACAAGTTGCATTTAATTTAAGGGATATTATAATTAAATCACATCCCTCCAACTCATTTAATGAAAACCGAAAATAAGGATCCATAAGGTAAGAATGGAAACAATGAAGATAAGATTACAAATTTCCTTCATATAATGCATAAGAGAAATGACATAACAAGTTTAAGTAACTCCCAATATTTTTCAATTCATCATGGTAAAATACATATTTTACAAGACCATGAATTTCGACATATTTCATGTTAAACAACATCAAGATCATTAAATAATACAACTTTTCTTCTTTCAATACATTTCAATAATGAATCAGATTTCTCTATAAAATATCTAGACTTTAAGCAACCAATACATCATATAAGTTATTGCCTTCCTTTATCACTTACGAAGTCCATCTACAAAATTGCTAGCACGGGTTAGTTCATTGAACTGAGCATGATAAGCACTAAGCATTAAAATGATGTGCCTTCAACTAACTATTTCATAAAACCAACTCTACTTTTATGAAACAATAAAGCCAAGCAAACAAATAAATCATAAGTAATAACAACCATAAAAGAAGAACAATTGATCAACCTAAAATAACATTAAGAAAATATCATGATATAATCAGCACTTTACAACATTATATTAGATAAGTAATATTTCAACCAATTTACTTATCTACATCAAATAAAAGTACTTACTACTTATTTCTTACATAATTCAATCTGAATTAGTAATACAAAAACTAACTCCACTATTTTCCAAACATAGAGTTACTTTAAGAAGCAGGAACCAACAAACTCAACATTACAAAATTCCATAAAAAGACATCTACAGCCAAGAAAATTCCAACATCTTGAAAGGTTTAGGGATGAATCATCTAAACAACATAAAAATAATAGAATTCCTATTTTAAAGATAATATCTAAATTCAAGTCCATTCGATATAACCTAAGCCTTCAAGCTAGGTCAAAGTGGAGAAATAGGAAAATATTCTCACTCAACCTCAAAGGCATAACATCCATCCTTTGATGGAAAAAACGATAATCCCTTCAATACAAATCAAAGAATAAAAAGAAATATCAACAACTACTCATACATTCTAAAAGCCATCTAAGAGATGATTAAAATTCTTTTATTATAAATATTAAATTACACAAAAAGGAAAGGATTCAAATTGAGATAACAAATAAGAACTTCCTTCTAATTCAAGATAATCTTAATCCTTCCAACTTACTTAGAGATCAAAGAAATGAAGAGTCTAAAAATCCTTTTTTTTAACCGATTTGGTTATTCCACATGAATCAATCTTTACCTCAACCAAAATCTGAAAATAACATTCAAAAATATTCATGAAGATTCAACAACAATAGAAGATTCTAACAAGTTACTTATTGGTTTACCCGATCCTATTCAGAATGGGTATTTAATTAAACATCATCTACTCAAAAGTGAAGTAGATAACAAGATCGACATCTCAGCAAGTCTCAAATAGATCTACATGAATAATCAAAATATCATCTCAAAAAAATTCAACTCTCAAAATGTCCTCAAACAAAACAAGGACTTCATCTATCAATCCTTTAGTTCAGTTTTCACAAGATTTAAATAAAACCCAAAATATTATAAGCTTATTCAAAAAGAAGACTTCACATCATTATTATATTCTCAAAAGATAACTTCAAAATCTAAGTGTCCAAGAAATAATTATCACATAGTTTCCATAAAATAACTTAATTCGAGAAACTCAAAGTTTTAACTAAAAAGATAAGAGGATTAATAAAACATTCATTCTTGTTTCCATACAAGTTGAATCCACAAAAATAGAAAATCCAAACACCCATTATCAAATCCAGCTTCCATTGAATACCACGTTCAAGAAATGAAATTTTGTACAATAAAGTTCAAGAAGAAGTCACTCATTTACTATTTTCTATACAAATTTGAGTTCACACAACTTAAATCAAAGCTTCATATTAAATACAGTTCCAAGAGTAACAAATACGTCAAACAATCAAAGATGTGACAGAGAAGGATATTTTTTACCTTTAACAACCATCAAACAACAAACCCAACTTGAAAACTTAAAGCAACATTACATTTCCATAAACCCCTTTTGAAACAAGACAAGTAGGATTCACACATATTCAACATTACTCAAGTCACAACCTAGATTTAAGGTGTGATTCACCATTAAATTCAAATCGGAAAAAACCCACTTCCTACTTTTATCAACAAGATATTCTTCAAAAAAATACAAAAATTTTAAGTAATATTGCATGGTAACCATAATAAAATAAAAACCCATTTATTTCATGAGAGAAGAGTTGTTTTAATGAAGACGTTTAGAGAAAAGCAAAACAACTTAATGGATAGAGCCTATCATGCTTTATAGTGCTTTTTTGTTGATTCGAAGAAGATTTCAAACACCAGCCTCCATAATTCCTTCTTCTCCAAACGAAGTCAACAACCAAAAAATTTCTCATATGCCTCTTATACCTCCATTGGATCAAAAATAGTCCAAAGGAGCTAAAAATAGAAACAAATTGAAAATAGAATTGTTTCAAAGAACCAGATATCTCCATGCAGAGCAAAATCAAAATGCATGAAAGACCAAACAACCCCAAAAATCCACTTGCATGGTTTCCAAGGTGGTTTTCTCACCAAAACCAATGATCCATTAATGCCATTAAATTCCACTTTCCTACCTATATCTCCATGCCACCACCATCTAAAGTTGGTGAGTCCAATTTCAACTGATAGCATGCATCACTTAACTCTAGTGATGATGCCAACTAGGATTCCCTCTAATTTCCATGCCTCCATCCAAAATTAGCATACCCATCCCATAAATTCAAAATCAAATCACATAAATGAATTAGAAACCATCACCACCACCTTACACTTTCCATGCAACCCCTTAGGTCCCCTTCCATCCTTACATTAGTTTAGGTTAAATAAACATTAGTTTAGGATCTGACCTTAGGTTAGATAGAAAGTTATTTACCTTAGGTCATTTTAATATTTCCATAGGTAACAAGCCATCATAGATTAAGCCATATCCCATAGTAGTTTAATATTAGGTAATAGGTTAGAGATAGACCTCTCATTACCTTAGGTGATCTTCACACCCCACACCCATAGAGTATACAACTTAGATTAGGGTGCAACATGCATAGTTAGGAATAGATCTAAGGTAGGTCTAGTTTAACTTAGATTAGAATCCCATTAGGATAGATCTTAAATATCTAGGATTAAGGTTTTACCTTTTATAGTCCAAAGTAGGTCTTTTTTCCTTCTTACGCCATTCATCATAAATTAACAAGAAGATCCAGATTTCACTATTTACGTAGAATGCGAGAAGGACCTCCAAGAAAGATCAATAAAATTGTGTATATTTAAGGACTCGATCCTTTACTTTTTAATTTCTCCATTCGGTTTTCATCATATAATCAACATGACAAGAAGAATTAAATCATACCTTGGATCAATGGAATTGATCCAGGGTTTTGCTATTATAGAGAGATAAATTTGCAAACAACATTACCAGTTTACAACCTTACCTATCTCAAGCAGAATGGATTCCTTGCAAGAAATAACATTTCAGCAAAATGAATCCAAGAATAAAATAATTTATCCATTGCAAGCATGATTTCCAACAGTTCAAAATAATACACCTTCTTAGGAAAAATCACATATCAACGCTTTGCAATGCAAAGAGGAAAAATTATAATAGTTTCAAAGATGTTACATACTTCCCTCCTAAAAGAATCATCATCCCGATGATTAACTTAGTTACACAATTTACATCAAGGAAAATCAAATTATTATATTACCTTTCATATGTTCCAAACAAAACTAGATTTTAAAATTCCAAAATCAGCATTTACGTAGCTATTTATTTTAAATATGAAATGTCTACCCAAAACTGGTAGATTTATTGACATAAAAAGAATAAAAACTTAAACTTATCAGTCAATAGAATCAATCTTGTTCAAATAAATATGGAAAAGTAGTTTTCATATCTTCCAGATTTTCCTAGGTTGCACTTTCTTCATTAAACTATCCCCTTTGGACCTTACATTGTCTTATTTCATGATTTCTTAAGTGCAACTAGTGAGTTTCTAGCACTCATATAGGTTTAACCATGATTATTCCTGGGTCTTGGACCTACAAGGAATTCCAATTTAACACATGTGATAAATCTAAAATGTATTTCTTAAGCAAAGAAATATGGAAAACATCATGCATTCATGACAAAGCAGGAGGTAATGCTAAATGATAAGCTATAGGGTTGATTACTTCAACAATTTCAAAAGGTCCCACATAACGAGGTGATAACTTGGCAGCCTTGCCAAAAGTTATAGAACTCTTTTTGGTTTAACTCAAGAAAGACCTTCTCACCAAGTTCAAATTTCCTATCAACCCGCTTCAAGTCAACATAACTCTTTTTCCTATCCGCTTACTTCTTTCAAGCATTCACGAATCATTTTAACTTGTTGTTCCATTTCCGTAAGGATTTCAGGTCCAACCACCTCTCTATCTTCAATGTTGTCCCAACTAACAGGGTTTTGCATTTCCTTCCATATAATGCTTTGAAAGGTGCCATCTTCAAGAGAGGTGATATGTGTTATTGTATGTAAAACTCAACTAATGGAAGGTACTCTTCCCATTTATACTATTTGATCCATGCAATACATTCATAACATATCCTCTAAAACTTGATTAACTCTTTCAGTCTGTCCATCCATTTCCGGATGATACGTAAAACTGAAATTTAGCTTAGTTCCTAGAGCTGCGTTAAGTGTTTGCCAAAATATTGAAGTCATTCTTGGATCTCTATCAAGATATGATTAATTCAGGTACTCCATGTAATCTGAAAATCTCATGTACAAACCTTTTTGCTAAAATAGGTGAATCATCCTTAAGATTACCAATAATAAAATGTGCTACCTTTGTTAGTTTATCAACAACAACTAAAATAACATCATGTTTATTTCTTGACATAGGTAACCCTTGTACAAAATCCATGCTTATCACTTTCCATTTGTACTATGGTATGTTGTGAGGATATAATAAACCAGTTGGATGCATATGCTCAACTTTAACTCATTGACATTCTAAGTAGTGTGTCACAAACTCAATCACATCCTTTTTCATCCCTTTCCAGAAATATTGTTGTTTTATATCAGCAAAGCATCTTTGTAATACCAGGGTGTCCAGAAAAAGGTGAATTGTGAAATTCAACTAATAATTTCTTTCTTAAATCATTTAGCAAAGGTATGTATACCCTATTTTCAAATCCATAAGATTCCTTCATTATCAAAGTGAAAACCCTTATATCTCACATCATTTGGATCTACAACAAGTGTTGTTTTTACTTGCTTGAAAATAAGAATCAGATTCCATAACACTTTTTACCTCATCCTTAAACTAGTTCTCAATGTTATAAGAGTAGAAATGTGCTTCCTATGACTTAGAGCATCAACTACCCTATTTTCCTTTCCTTTAATGTAACTTATGTCAAAATCATATTGAGATAAAAAACTCTAACCATCTTCACTGTCTTGCATTCAGATTTGGCTGAGTAAAAATATACTTCAGCCCAAGATGATCAGTTTTTAGTTCAAAAGGTTTACCAAGCAGATAATGCCTCCAAACTTGAAGTGCATGAACAATGGCAACAAGCTCTAGATCATGTGGAGCATAATTCAGCTCATGTAACTTAAGTTTTCTACTTTCGTAAGCTATGACATGATCATTTTGTAACAAAATACCTCCAAGACCTTCCCTGATGCATCCATTACAACAATAAAGTCTCCATTAGGGTCAGGTACAACCAAAATAGGTGCTGAAGTTAACTGATCCTTCAAAGTTTTAAATGCAGATTCACATTTCTCATTCCACACAAATTTCTTATCCTTTTTCTATAATGAAGTTATTGGTGCAAAAACTTTGGAGAAATCTTTAACAAATTTCCTATAGTAACCAACAAGACCCATGAAGCTTCTAACTTCATGTACATTCTTTGGTGCAGGCCACTTAGTTATAGCTACAATTTTAGAGGGATCTACAACTATTCCATCTTTTCTTATAACATGACCCAAATAGTGCACTTCCGTGTCATAGAAAGAACATTTAGATAACTTACCAAACAATCATCTCTTCCTCAAGATTTCCAAAACTATCTTCAAATGCTCATGATGTTCTTCAATACTTTTAGAGTATATGAGAATATCATCCAAGAATACAAGCACAAATTTGTCCAAGTATTCTTGAAAAATATTGTTCATTAAATTCATAAAAGTTGTAGGTGCATTTGTTAATCCAAATGGTAAAACTGAATTCATAATGTCCATACCTCATTCTAAAAGTTTTTTATGAATGTCCTCATCCTTAATTCATAATTGATGATATCCAGATCAAAGATCTATCTTAGAATATACCGATGCACCACACATCTTGATCAAACAGATCATCAATTCTAGGAAGTGGATATCTATTCTTAATCATTTCCTTGTTTAACATTCTATAATCGATACATAATCTAAGTGTTCCATCTTTCTTTTTCACAAAAATTACCGGTGCTCCCCAAGGTGAGACACTCGGTCTAATCAAACCCTTTGACAAAATTTCTTGTAACTGAGCCTTAAGCTCTACTAATTCAATAGTAGTCATCTATAAGGTGCCTTAGAAATAGGCTCGGTTCCAGGTTTGATTTCAATTGTGAAGTCAAATTCCCATTTGGGTGGAAGACCAGTAATTCTTCAAAACACATCACTGAAGTTTCATAACAATGGATAACGTTCTAAGAAATCACTATTTTCTTCAGTAGATTCAGAAATTTTTACTACATATAAGGTACAACCCTTATTTTTGGCCTTTTTAAGTTGCATAGCTAATACAATTTCCTAACTAAAATTTCACATTTTACACCCTAAATGTCTGTTGTTTTTCTACAGGTCATCTAAACAACTAATATGTTTTTCAAAATAGTCAACTTTTTCTTTATGCTCAACTAACCAATTAACACCTATGATTACATCATAAGACCCCAAAGGAGAAACATAAAGATCAACTTCCATGGAAAAACTAGGTAAATCAAGGACTGCCCCAAAAAGACACATACTAACTATATGAACAACATTATTTCCATAATGTACAACCCATGTTTTATCCATTTTTCCATCTTTTCTTTTTAATTTTGATGCTAATTTACTAGAAATAAAACATTCAGTAGCTCCAGTATCAAAAAAAGAATAGTTACAGGTATGCCAAATAACTTACCCAAAACCTCTATGGGTGTGACTTGCTTTTCAACCTGTTTGTCACCACTACAGCATGTATCTTGTGTTGTTGATTATGGTCATCCTTTTTCAAAGGACATTGATTTACATAATGATCCTTGCCACAATTGTAATAGCCTCCTATAGGTCCCTTTTTAGGCTCAAATTTATTTCCAGCCTTAAAGTTATCATTCTGACCTCCATAGGACTTCTTTCCATTATTATTGTTCTTGAAAAGTTATTTCATACATTAGCAACATAGCTTATTTGTTGTTGTTTTCTTATTATTATCTATTGAAAACTTATTTTTCATACCAAACTTCTTCCATGGTCCTTTCTTAGGTGCAAGAGATGATGAAGAGGAGTTTGGAACTTTCTTTCTAAATTCCTCCTTATGAGCAGAAATTGCCTTTAATTTTTTTCCTTACCTTATGGATTTTTCAACAACCCCTTCCATAGTGGTTGGGCTGTGAACATCCACCTCTCCCCTATAATGGGATTCAATCCCATGATAAATTTTGTATCCTAAACTTCTCATCAGTTTGATACTGAGGTACATACTTAAGGAGTTTAGTAAACCATTCCCAGTACTCTATTACAGTTAATTTTCCTTGGGATAAGTTCTGAAATTTAGTCATTTTCTTATCATAATAAAGTTGTGGTAGCCATCATTTCCTAAAATAAATTTTAAATTGATCCCAAGTAATATTTGTTTCATCAATGTTTAACTCATCCTTACGGTTGTCCCACCATGAAGATGCTTCATGGGAAAGTTGATATGCTCCCCATATTTCCTTTGTTTCCTCTGAGAAATTCCTTATCACAAAGTACTTCTCCATTTCATTGAGCCAATTCTCAGCTCCATCTCCTAATGTGGTGCCATCAAACTTAGGTGGACTTATCCTTTTTATATCATTAGTGAGTTCAACTTGCCAGCCTTGCCTTTTTATTTTTCTAGCTGATCAGGTATGTTTAAATTATTGTTATCAACACCTAAATTTCCCAAATTGGTGTTGTCCACAGGAGGTGGCTGATTGTTATTACCAACATCTTCTTCCTCCTCATTTCCCATTACTTGTTGTTCAAGTACAATCAAATGATCTCTTGTGTCCAACAGGGCAACAAGGATCTCATCAAGTTTTTGGGTAGTTCTGCTTCTCCACCAGGTGGTGGGTTGTTTGCAACATTTCCTCTTGTTCTAACCATTTTTGTTAACAAGAAAATTTAAGTTTTATCATATTATGGACACAATAGGTCCAAGAGCTACAACCTTCAGCTCTGATACCAAGATGTAACATTCCCATTTTAAGACTTTAGAAACAAGGGAATTTTTTTTATACATAATGTTCTCTGTTCTAAATAATCATAATTTAGAACACACATTCCATGCCAATCAATCTCATAATAGATAACCATATGTAGTTGTAAATGACTCAGATGAACTACCGATCTCTCATTTCATGACTCGGTTTCTAACCGATCTCTCATGTTAACTTAAAGTATTGAATACTACATGTATACTAAGTATACCTGGTTCTCTTACCCTGTTCTAGGTATTGAGTGTTCTATTTAAGAAACCTATCTGAATGTTTGTTACCAATATTCATCTAAAATCCCATTTCTTAAACTAGGTGACATAGGACAACACAACCAACAACTTGCGATACTTTGGCCAAATATTTCCAACATACTATACATGTTACTATTCCTAGATGACATACTCATCTAATGGAATACATCCTTCACCCCACTCATCTATTATCTAGAATGGTCTTTACTGACTTCTATCAGTTCACTTGTTCAAGGTTTGACCCTAAATCTAGTTAGCAACATGATTTAGTATAGGAACCCATTCATGATGACTAAGGGTATATAGACATACTCAATCGACCTAAGTCAATTGGGTGTGTCTAGTTATCCTAAGTCATCATGAATCACTTTCTGTACTAAATCACATTCCTAATCTGACCTAGAGAGAAACTAAGATCAAGTCTAGGTTTGAGTAGATCTAGATGAACCAATGTTGAGGGGTGTTACAACATGTCAACTGCAACACTTGTATCCTCATGAAGACCCTAGTCTTCATGAAGGTACAGTTCTATAGTTGGCATGTGTGCCAACATCTGACATAACTACCATCTTGATGTACACACCTCAAGAAGAGGTCATTTACACCTATTTATTTTCTTAATTAAGATTCAAATTACAACAACCCTGCTTAACCCTAATTCCAACAACCCTTAAGTTTTTCATCCTCATTTGAGTTGTTAAGTTAATACGAACTTCATAAACTTAGGATTACTTTTATGTTCATTAACTTTTTTCTTAACATTTAGTTAATCAAAAATAGAAACAACATCCATCATAAGATTTACTTAATACAACTCAACCATTCATAGTGTGTTTAAGATCCAAAATAGGTTCCATTATAGTAGACTTCATAGAGATGAAGTCGATTGATTAACAATCTTATGTACCATACATTTGTTTAAAACCTATGGAGGTATTTCTCAAGAGGTGATGAACCTTCCTCTTTCTTGTTTAAGTGTTGGGGTTTATTATACCCTTTTTCATTTCACACTTCATGATAGTTAAGTTATACTTTCATTAACATCATTTAGTGAACCATACAAATTAGATAAAAGAACATCCATGCATGCCAACTTAACAAGTTGCATTCAATTTAAGGGATATTGTAATTAAATCCCATCCCTCCAACTCATTTAATGACAACCAAAATAAGGATCCAATCAGGTAAGAATGGAAACAATGAAGATAAGATTACAAATTTCCTTCATATAATGCACAAGAGAAATGACATAACAAGTTTAAGTAACTCCAAATATTTTTCAATTCATCATGGTAAAATACATATTTTACAAGACCATGAATTTCAGACATATTTCATGTCAACCAACATCAAGATCATTAAAGAATACAACTTTTCTTCTTTCAGTACATTTCAATAATGAATCAATTTCTCTATAAAAGATCCAGACTTTAAGCAACCAATACATCATATAAGTTATTTCCTTCCTTTATCACTTACAAAGTCCATCTACAAAAATTGCTAGCATGGGTCAGTTCATTGAATTAAGCATGATAAGCACTAAACATTAAAATGATGTGCTTTTAACTAACTATTTCATAAAACCAACTCTACTTTTATGAAATAGTAAAGCCAAGCAAACAAATAAATCATAAGTAATAACAACCATAAAAAAGAAGAACAGTTGATCAACCTAAAATAACATTAAGAAAAGATCATGATATAATCAACACTTTACAACATTATATTAGATAAGTAATATTTCAACCAAATTACTTATCTACATCAAATAAAAGTACTTACTACTTATTTCTTACATAATTCAATCTGAATTAGTAATACAAAACTAACTCCACTATTTTCCAAACATAGAGTTACTTTAAGAAGTAGGAACCAAAAACTCAACATTACAAAATTCCATAAAAAGACATCTACAACCAAGCAAATTCCAGCTTCTTGAAAGGTTTTAGGATGAATCATCTACAACATAAAAATAAGAGATTCCCATTTCAGATGCTATACCCAAATTCATAGTCCACGATATAACCTAAGCTCTCAAGTTAGGCCACACATTAGAATTAGGAAAGTATTCACTCAATAAAAGGCATATAACATTAATGATCCAAAACAATGTTAATTCCTTCAATACAAATCAAGTGAATAAGAGAGAAGTATCAACAACTACTCGATGCATTCTAGAAAGTAATGCAATAACCATCCAATCTATATACAAGTTACACAAAAGAGGGAAGGTTGAACTTGAGATAAAAAATTAGAACTTCCCTTCCAATTTGGTTAATCCAATATCATTTCACAACTCAGAAAAGAGAATACAACACATAATCCTTACATTTTCCAAAGGAGGCAGTGATGAAACTTTACCTCAGAGAATAAAAGAGAAAGGAGTCAACCAATCATGTTTAAAAGAGGATTCCAACATTCCTTCCTAAGTAAAGAAGGTCATAAAAGGACTTGGTATAGACCCATTCCCAACATCCTTAAACTCTTTTAAACATAGAAAACATGCACTAACAATTGTTAAACTAAATCATGTGACTGCATTATTCAAGTCGGGTTTCAAAATAAGGTTCCCCAACATGACGCAAAACATAAGAACAATATTATCCATATCAAGAAGTAGGTGCAATAACAAGAATTGCTAAACAACCTACAGAAAATAACAACCTTCAATAGTCCTTCTAAATCATCAAAGTTTCATTCAGAGGAACCATAGTCTATTCATTCCTTCAAGAGAAAGTGGAACAATCGGTAAGATAGACTCACAATCACAACCTCATAGAAGTGAGAGAAAACATCCTTTGGATGGACAAAGAGAAGATCCATCTGTATTCGATTTCAAAGAAGGTGCAAACACAAGATGACATGACTTAGCTATAGGTGCACAAGCCATCTACAGAGATGATTAAAATTCTTTTCATTATATTTCTATGGACAGGTTCAACTACACACATCTACTAAGTCAACAAGGTACATTCTAATCCTTCCAACTTACTCAGAGATCAAAGAAATTGAAGAGTCTAGAAAACCTTTATTCTGAACCAATTTGGTTAGTTCTAGATCATGAAACATCAACCAAAAATCTGAAAATACATTCAACAAATCTTCACGATACCACAACAAGAAGGATTTAACAAGTTACTTCTAACAAGTTACTTATCGAGTTTACCTAGATCAAGAATGGGTAAGTTTAATCAAAACATCTACTCAAAAGTGAAGTAGATAGCAAGATCAACCTCAAAAGCTCAAACAAAGAGCTACGTGAATAATCCCAAATATCGACTTAGACAAAACCAACTCTCAAAATATCCTCAAACAAAACAGACTTCATCTATCCAACCTTTAGTTCAGTTTTCCTCGAGATTTAAAGAAAAACCCAACAATATTTAAAGTTCAAAAGAGGAGACTTCACACATAGATATTCTCAACAAGATAACTTCAAAATCTAAGTGTCCAAGAAACAATTATCACATAGTTTCCATAAAATAACTTAATTCAAGCAACTCATTTTTAACTAAAAGGGGTAAGAGGATTAATAAAACATTCATTCTTGTTTCCATACAAGTTTGAATCCTCAAAAACAGAAAAATACAAACACCCATTATCAACTTAGCTTCCATCGAATACAAGGTTTGAAGAAATGAGAGTTTATATACAAAAGTTCAAGAAGAAGTCACTCATTTATTGATTTTCTATACAAATTCAAGTTCACACAACTCTGAATCAAAGTATCCATATAAATACAGTTCCAATAGAGTAACAAAACTTCAACAAATCAAAGATGCGACAGAGAAGGATATTCTTTTACCTTCTAACAACCATAACAAAAAAACCCAATTTGAAACTTAAAGCAACATTACATTTCCATAAACCCCTTTTGAGTAGACAAGTAGGATTCACACATGTTCAACATTACTCAAGTCACAACCAGATTTAAGGTGTGATTCACCATTAAATAAATAGGAAAACAACCCATTTCCTACTTTATCAAGAAGATTCTTCAAAAGAAATACAAAGAATTTTCAAGCAAGATTGCATGGTAACCATAAAAAAAATAAAAACCCATTTATTTCATGAGAGCAAGAGTTGTTTTAATGAAGACGTTTAGAGAAAAGAAGAACAACTTAATGGATAGAGCCTATCATGCCTGATAGTTCTTCTGTCGATTCAAAGAATATTTCTAGCCAAGCCTCCACAATTCCTTCTTCTCCAAACAAAGTCAACAACCAAAAAATTCTTTCTCATATGCCTCTTATACCTCCATTGGATCAAAATAGTCCAAAGGAGCTAAAAATAGAAACAAATTGAAAACAAAACTACTGGTTCAAGAACTAGATATCTCCATGCAGAGAAAAAATTGAAATGCATGAAAGACCAAACAACCCCCCAAAAATCTATTTGCATGGTTTCCAAGGTGGTTTTCTCACCAAAACCAATGATCATTAATGCCATTAAATTCCACTTTCCCACCTATATCTCCACACCACCATCTAAAGTTGGTGAGTCCAATTTCAATGATAGCATGCATCACTTAACTCTAGTGATGATGCCAACTAGGATTCCCTCTAATTTCCATGCCTCTGCCAAAACTGGTAGTACCATCCCATAAATTCAAAAATCAAATCACATAAATGACTTAGAAACCATCACCACCACCTTCTACTTTCCATGTGACCCCTTAGGTCCCTTTCATCCTTACATTAGTTTAGGTTAGATAAACATTAGTTTAGGATCCAACCTTAGGTTAGATAAAAGTTATTTACCTTAGGTCATTTTAATATTTCCATAGGTAACAAGCCATCATAGATTAAGCCATATCCCTTAGTAGTTTTATATTAGGTAATAGGTTAGAGATAGACCTCTCATTACCTTAGGTTATTTCCAAATCCCACACTTGAAAAACATACAACTTAGATTAGGATGCAACAGAATTAGTGTAGACATAGATCTAAGGTAGGTCCAGTTTACCTTAGGTTAGAATTTCGTTAGGATAGATCTTAAAATATAGGATTAAGGTTTTACCTTTTATAGTCCTAAAGTAGGTCCTTTTTCTTCTTATGCCAACCAACATCCTTAAGAGATTAACAAGAAGATCCGAGCACACTATTTATAGTAGAATGCAGAGCAAGGACCTCTAAGAAAGATCAATAAAATTGTGTACATTTAAGGACTCAGTCCCTTACTTCCTTTAATTTCTGAATGTTGGTTTGTCATATAGATCAGATAAGAAGAATTAAAGCATGGACCTATTATAAAGAGATAAATTTTGAAACAATATCACCACCGAATCTTACCATCTCAAGCGTAATGGATTCTTTGCTATATTAGAATCCAAGAACAAAATAATTTATCCATTGCAAGCATGATTTCCAACAGTCAAAAGAATACACCTTCTTAGCACGAATCACATATCAACTCTTGTAGTTCAAAGAGGAAAAATTTTAATAGTTTATTGCTATAGGTTGTTCCCAAGAAGGATGAAAAAGAAAAGGATAAGGGCATAATAACTCCTTTGAGACTTCATTTCCAGAGAGATTTAAGGTAGCCATAGAAACTAAGGAATATGAGTTTGTCCACAGGAACTGTTGATTTGGGAGTGGCTATAAATGTGATGACAGTGGACACTTTGAAAACATTACCATTAACAGTATAAAACCTACTAAAACCATATTGTATATGGAAGATCGGTTTGTAGAAAAACCGAGAAGAGTTATTGAAGATGTAGTAGTATGGCGAGTCATGGGAATATCTAGTTGATTTCCTTATATTGCAACTTAAAGGTAAAACACTTGGTTATCCCATTATTTTGGGTAGACCATGGTTAGCTACAAGTTGTTTTAATTGATTGTAGATCAGGTGATATGACTATCTCAAATGGTAATAATTCTAATAAAATCTCCTTATATCCTTCTACATGACCTTCTATTGATTAACAAGAAAAATTGTGGGTTGATACTCCGATACTAATAATCAAAACTTATCTTCTTTGGCCATGATCACGTTACGGGATCACATACATGAGGTAGAATATATGACTAGACAACCATTGAATGAACACCTATTGTCCTTGGAGTAATCTATAATAGTTCCAAAACCTACGACCTTAGTTCTAGAACTTGTAGACTCGTCCTAGAATCATTAGATTTAGTTCGGATCCAACAAATTTAGTTCCTAGGAACCACAACAATAGCAATTCCACTGTGACTATAAATAATTTCACTCTAGAGGAATGAGATTTCTCTTGGGGGGAGTAAGAATTGGTAGCTTCAGGTTTAAGATATCAAGAAATGGTGAAGAATTTTTGGAAAGCAACAACGACAAGGAGTTCGACCTACAACAAGATAAGTATCATAACCACCTTATTGTCCTTTTCCCACTATTTTATCTCAAGGAACTTTTGGAGATGTTGTTACATATCATATGTTGTTTCCACATGCATATCCACTAAATACCTTAATGGAGCCCTTTAAAAAATCAGTTCATCACACGTTGGAACCAAACATGTGGAGATTGAGTGGGTAAGATTTTGAACATAAGCATCTAGTTAAAAATGATGAAGAAGCTAAATTGTTTGATGTTTGAAAAAATCATACTAGAGATTTTGCTTGGGACTAAAAAGATATGAAAGGAATCCATCTAATTATTTGCACACATCACACCTATACTAAAAAAATTAGACCGGTTAGGCAACCTCGGAGAAGGATTAATCCAAAGTTAAGAGATATAGTCAGACAAGAAATTTAAAAACTATTACAAGTAGGTTTTATCTACCCTAACTTAGATAGTTAGTGGGTGTCTCCTCTTGTAATTTTTCCTAAAAAGAACATAAAATGGAGAATTTATGTTGACTATAGGAAACTAAACAAAGCCACACTAAGATATTATTTTCCCTTACCATTCATAGATCAAGTCCTAGACAACCTTGTAGGTAAGTAGTACTTTTCCTTCTTGGATGGATTTAGTGGATATAATCAAATCAAATTTGCTACTGAGGATCAGGAAAAAACTACCTTTACATGTGCATGGGGTACCTTTTCCTACAGGGTATTACCATTTGGATTATGTAATGCTCCGGTAACTTTCCAAAGAGCTATATTAGCAATTTTTACAGACCTAACAAATGACTGTGTAGAGGTATACATGGATGATTTCATTGTACATGGAGTCACATTTGATGATGCTTTGAGGAATTTAGATAGAGTATTAATAATATGTGAGCAACACCATCTATCTCTTATTCATGAAAAGTGTTTGATGATGGTTGATGAGGGGATTGTATCAGGACACCACATTTCAAAAAGAGGAATTAAGTTTGACCAAAACAAAATCAGAATTGTTTCAAAATTACCTATTCCTCAAACCCCCACAAATATCAATTAATTTTTAGGGCATGCTTGATACTATAGGCAAGTTATCAAGGATTTTAGTAAAATTTCTGACCCCATGTTTAATTTTCTTACCAAGGACTATGAATTTATTTGGGATGATAAATGTCAACATGCTTTTGAGGAAATCAAAGAAAAATTATTCACTACCCCAATATCGAGGGGACCTAATTGGGAAATACCCTTTCACATTCAAGCGGATGCCTCAAATAACTCCATTGGTGCATTTTTGGGATAGAAAGATGAAGAAGGAAAGATGTATGTTATTTATTACCTTAGTAAAAAATTTACTCCCATTGAAAGAAATTACACTACCACTGAAAAATAATTTCTTGCTATGATCTATAAAATTAATAAATTCAGACATTATATCACAGGGTATAAAATATTTGTACATACAGATCACTCAAAAATTAGGTACTTAATTAACAAACCAGTGGTTGGAGGTAGGGTAATTAGATGGTTATTACTTTTACAAGAATTTGATATTACCATAGTAGATACTCTAGGGAAATCTAATGTGGTAGCTAATTTTTTTCAAGACTGAGCAACTATAGGGGAGCAAGATCTAGTTAAGGACAAATTTCTAGATGAACAATTGTTTGCTATTTCAGCTAATACACCATGGTTTTCTGATATGGAAAATTATCTTACAAAAATAAAGTTTCCTCTTTATTTCACTAAGAAACAAATAAAAAATTGATCAAAATCAGTGCATAATATAAATGGTTAAATGGAATGTTGTTTAAATGTGGTCCTGATTTGGTTTTACGTAGGTGTGTGAGAGAAGATGAAATCTTTGACATATTGAGGGCATGTCATGATGAACCAAGTGGAGGACACTTTTTAGTGAAAATAAAAACTCACAAGATACTTGGCACTGGCTATTATTGGTCATCTCTGTACAAGGATGTGAAGAGATATATCAAGTGGTGTGATCCTCATCAAAGGATGGGACAACCAAATTTTACCAATGAAATGCCTCTGCAACCTCAAGTGGTGATTGAACCATTTGAAAGATGATAATTGGATTTTGTTGGTCCCTTTAGTACTCATTCACAAGGAAAGGAGTACATTATTGTGTGTACTGATTATGTGACAAAGTGGGAAGAAGTGCAAGCTTTAACAAATGCCACTAAAGAAGCAATTGCTGATTTCCTTTGGCATAAAATTATGGTAAAGTTTGGCACACCAAGAAGTATAGTTTCAGATCAAGGGCCACAATTCATGTCTAATATGATCCAAGCCTTCACAATACATTATTAGATCAATCATAGGAAGTCATCTCCCTATCACCCACAAGAAAATGAACAAGCTGAAGTAACAAACAAATAATGGAAAACATCCTTACTAAAATAGTTGAATCGGAAGAAGAGATTGGGAAAAGAGACTACCCAGAAGCTATCTATGACTACAATACAACTTAGAAAACTACAACATGATTTTCACCATATGAGTTGTTCTATGGGAAAAATCTCTTGTTACCTATTGAATTTGAACTATAAACATTGAGGACAATAGCTAAAATAGGTATTGAGTTGGATGCAACACAAAATGAAACAATTCTTTAACTCAATGAGTTGAATGAGTTAAGGATTTAAGCACTTCATGAGAGACGAAATAATCCAAGATCAAAGAAAGCAATGGCATGACACACATATCAAGAAGAGGCAATTCAAGGTAGGAGATTGAGCATTACTGTTTGATTCTAAGTACCAAAAATTCAAGGGAAAATTGAGAACCAGATGGTTGGGACCCTATTAGATTGAGAATATCTTTAACAATGGGTCTATTCAATTACTTCCCATTGATGGTAATAGAAGGACAATTTTGGTCAATGGAAATAGGATAAAACTTTATAGAAAGCCTCCTACTCAGGATGAATTCTTGAGGAAGATTGAAGCAGAGAAAGAATTTGATCATATGGAATAACCTAATTCTTCCAAAATGATCAAATAATCAGATGAATAAATCCAAAATAAAGGGAAGAGAATGAAAATTAGTAAATGATGTTCTCTTACCAATATATATATATATATATATAAAAGGATATTTCTCTCTTCCCCAAAAGATCAATTGAAAACCAGCAATGGCAGTTGATCTCCTCAAATAAATGGATAATCCAAAATAAAAGGAATTTCCTTTAAATTCCAGTTGTCTTTTCTAACCGTTTTCTTTTTCTTTCACTTTTAGGAATGATGAGTCATCATGACGGAGGGATTATATCATAAAATATGGGAATTATGTCTTTAAATTATTAAAGGTTATATTAAAATTTCACATGTGTGATTGAATTTGATTTAAAAGTTGTATGATGAGTCATCTATTGTACATTATGATTAAAAGAGAGTAATCATGAGGGTGATGTCGGTGAAGAAAAAGTGGCGGCATGTTTATAATGATCTATTATTTGTGTAGAGTAAAAAAAGTGAAGGAGTAGTTGTAGAAGAAAAAAACTTCAAGGAGGAAGCAAAAGAATTAAAATTAAATTCCGCAACCAAGCACACTAATTCCGCAACTAAACCCATCTATTCCACATGTAAGCAAAGAGTTCTTTAGCCAATATGGGAAAAGCAATAATTCAAATAAGAATGAATCTAAATCTCTCACTTTATCATGGGGATTAAAAATAATTCGAACTGAGGATGATAGCAAGCTTATTATAGATGAAGAAGTGACAAATATATTTGAATAGGAAGGATGGTTGGAATTCCTGAAAAACTTCTCAAAGTATAATGATGAATTGGTAAGATAATTTTTATAATTTAGAACATTCCAAAATAAAAGGTTAGAAATATTGTAATTCCATTTTTCTATGAATACAATAATAATGTACCGTGTTCCAATTATGCATGTCCCAAATTCCTATCAAGGGACCTTAAAATAATTAGTTGAAACCCTGCTACAAGATGGGAAACATAACCCCAATATATTTAAACACTAAGAAAATCATAAAGGGGTTAGAAGGGCCAAATTTCCCAAACCCTTTGATAGGATGGCATTTTGGATAGTCACGTATTTAACTTGTGATGGTCAGTTTGGGTCAGTAGGAAGAAAAGTTCTAAAATGCTCATACATCTTAGATATGGAGCTACAAAACTAGAATACATAGTAAACCTTTCAGGGTTTCTTTTTTACTCCATTCATACAATGGCCCAGAGGTATTCCTGGGGTGTTGGAATAATCAGACATCATGGGTTAGTTCATTTGGTGTGCCAACACCATTTTCTTGCAAAGAAAAATGGAGAAGAAATATGGGAGAAATTTCTTAACAAGTTTAAGAAAAACCCTAATATTATCAGGAGAGTAATATCAACTCCTTTTTCTCCTATAACTAATTTGGAAATTGGTGCCCCTACAGAGAAAAAGAAGGAAATAGGTGGGGAGACCATACCAAAAAGGAGAAGATATGAAAGAAGAATTAAAGCTGCAAAACCTATTAGACCTTTAAAAGAAACTCCTTCCTCTGTAGTAACTACAAGAGAGCTAATATCTATCTCTGACAATGACAATTCACCTAGGCAAGAGAAAGAAGTGAAAATTAGAAGAATCTCTAGGAGGAAACCTATTTCTGAACATACTAAAGCTCCTCAAAGAAGAAGAATTCATAAGAGGTCTAGAGAAATTCCAGAGGAAATGAAAGAACATGACAAGTTGGAAAAAGAAGTTGTTGATATTTTGGGCAGCATGGCCATGACTCCTCCTGGACCAAGCCAAACTGAGATGGAAAAAGAAGATGAGAGATTTGAGGAACAGGTTTTTCAAGAGTTGGGTGAACTAATAGCATTATCACATGAAGAAGAAGAGTTGGTATTGTGGAGACGGAAAGGAAATTTCCTTTGGTAGAAGAGGAATGCTTAACCCCCAAAGAAATTTTAGAGAAAGAAGAGAAACAACAGGTTAGACAGGCTCTGTTCTTGTCTAGAGAATAACTCATCATCAAAGAAAAGGATGAGGAATTGAAATTCATCAAACTCAAGTTGGAACAGAGAGAGATGCTCATTGGGGAACTAACAACTCAACTTACAGATAGGACTAAGGAATTAACAAGAGTTAAGCAGCAGATGATGGAGAAAGAGGAAGAATGTAAAATTTCTAGAAGATAGAGTATTATGTCAACAGTCTCTGCACATACTGAATTAACTTATTGGCCACTCAAGCAGTTATGGGATGATACTTGTAGGGAACTCAAGAAATCAAAACATTCGATGAGGATTTGAGAAGAAAGATGGAAGATGAAAAGAAAGCAAGAAAGGAATGGGAAGAAAATTTTTACAAAGAAGAGGGAGACAAGTTTAAAAATCTTGCAAAAATACAAATGGTTTGCATAATGAGTGAAAAATTTCTTACATGTAGGAGACCTTCTCCTGCATATAACATGTTTCTAGAAGAACAATTCATTTTCCTGGAAGCTTTCAAGAATTACATATGGCCTTCCACATGAAATAAAATATCAATATGCATTCATGATAGCCTATTCTTCAGCCAATGTAGAGAAGAAGAATCTTCTCTATGAATTCTATCTCTGCAATCTTATGCTAGAAAAGAATGTAGGATTCATGATCAATTTGTATGTGGGAGAAATCCAGCTTAATGCATTTGTTTCTGTTCTTCAAAATCATATTGCATGGAAGGAAAGGGATTTTGAGCATATATTGAAAGATAGCTCATATGGTATCTACATGAGGACTCATTATGGTAAACCATCTACTTTCGTTAAAAAATTTATAACCCATGCCTTTGATAAACGGTTCAAGATACATTATCTTGCCAGTTTACAGAGAAGTATTGATGCCTTTTTTTTATGAATTGGGAAAGTTTGAGGATATTTATGATGGATGTTTGAAAATATGGGAGATTCTTATAGTTTCCTTGAGGATAAGGGAAGTAATATCTCCCAAAAATTTGATCTGGAGTCTGGAAAGAGCAAAAGCTTTGTGCACACTAATCCCTCATATCAATGAAAAGCACATGGGGCATATGGATGGGAATGAGAACAAGGCCTCCCCTTCTTATCACTCCCATGTCCCCATGGAAAAACAGAGAACCTCAAGATCCCACTCAATTTGAGGAATGGAAGAGGAAAGTAGAATCAAGATCAGGGTATAGTGTTTTTGAACTAAAACACTGGGATATTCAATTTCAGCCATTTGACCTGAGTAGTCAATTGGAGTGCAGAATACACAATCCAAGGTTTGAAGAGTAAATTTTGTAAGAGGACTTACAAACAAGTAAGTACAAGGGAAATGATGAGGCTAGAATATGTCTCGTTAATGTACAATAAATGATCTTATTTTACTCTCCTTTTTATCAAGATTGATTGCATTTTGTGACTTTTGTTTGATCTAATATAAGTTAGGATGTAATTGTCCATCTTTTGTTGATTGTAGTTCTAACATTTAAAAACTTTGTAATTCCTAACTAAGTGCTTTGGAAGTTTAGTTTTGTAATAAAACAGGTCACAATCAGTCAAAAGAACAAAGTATGAAGCGATCGACATGTTTTTGAAAGCATTGGTTTCAATATGGATTAGTTGGAACTTCCAGACTTAGCTCCAAAACTCCATTACGTAGTTACAAGCTCTACCACTTAGTTCCAGAACTCCATCACTTAGTTCTAGAACTTTCGGACTTAGTTCTACGGAACTCCTGCATGTAGCTCCGGAATCCTCACAGTTAGATCTGGAACAATTTCCTTTAGTTCCAAAACTTCTCTAAATTTTTGGAACCGATGAGAATTTATTTATTCCAACAACATTCGGTGATTTATCAATCAATGATCCTTTCAATTAGGAGCAGATTGGAATATTTTTGATTCTTCATATTTATATATCCAGGATAACTATCATACAACAATACATCCAACCATGATCCAATTCAACATCTATTTTGGGCACGATTCGGTTCTATCTGAATTGGTAGGAAAGCTATGGTTGTAAATACACTGTGGAAGAAGTATATATGTGTAGACATATAGATAGAAATATATATATATATATATATATATATATAGAGAGAGAGAGAGAGAGATATCTACATAAAAAAGACAGAGAGATAAGAAGAGACAATACATATTTGTAATGCAGAATTTTTATCAATAAAATATCCATTCTGTTTTAAGAGTATATTAATTTTTCAAATCCTATTTCAAGGTGGAGTAAGGGCCCACTCTTCCAAGAATCAGATCTTCATTTTATTTGTATTTAAATTTCAAGAGCAAATAGTATAGTTCTATTAATTCTGTAAATGCTTTTGATTACTCAAGTTGAAATCTGTTGTATACTTGTTCATGCAAGTGTTCTAGATTAGATTCTTCTTTCTTTGCAATCAACTTTCAACATTCTCAAATTGTGTGTTTATTTCCAAAGAAAGTGTGTTCATTTTTGTAACGTGTGTTTACTTACAACAATCTATTCTATTTTGCAAATGTGTGTTTATTTCTAGCAATCTATTTCTACATAGAGTGTTTACTTCCCAGTAAGTTCTCATAGTTTGATTTCAATAAGGTTTTATCCAAGGAATGCTCAAGACATTGAGAAAATCCTCAAGAAAATATAAAACAGAAAAAAAAAAACCTACCGATTACTAGATCAAGATTTCTTGTTGCATATAGCTTCAAACACTACCCTTGGTTTGAATATGACATCAATAAAGAGTTGATTAAATTAAGGGAATAATGACACCCATCAACACCATGCATTCATTTATACCACTTATCCAGGTGTGCCTTGTGAGTTACTACATGGTTTCACTTGTGTACTTTTCAAACCTCTTTGTGGCTGAGGGATCCTCTTTTGGATAAAACCAAACAAATATTTATGGCCCATCGGGCACTCCAATCTCTGAGAAGACAATGGCGAGGAGGACGTTTCTAAATAATATCTTCTCTCCTTCCTATGCGCTACTTATGATCTCATCCACAATGAATGTGGAAAATTTATAGATGGTTCCCTCTAATATGTTTTGGCATACATTTATCCATGCCTTGTACACTTGCGCCCATCATTCTTGATCATTAATCTTGGTCACCATGTGTGTGGCCATCCTCATAAAGGGTTTGGATCTAATGAAAGTATCGTGAAACCTTCTTGTAGATTTATACCACTTATCCGTGTGTGCTTGAGAGTCATCGTGATAATCTTCTAGCACTCCAATCTCTCGTCTCCTTGATAGCCTCCTTGTCACTCTAATATGTTTTGGTACATTTATCCATGCCTCCTCATCTATACTTTCTCCCTGATGTTAAAGTATCGTGAAACCTTCTTGGTCATATGATGATACTCGAATAGCCTCCTTGGATCATCTATACTTTCTCCCTCATAAATAAGGCATGTGAACTTGGATATCAGCTGTGGTGTTATGTGCATCTTTTCCTTGCAAAATTGAAGTAATCATCATGCACACATGAAATCAACCATTGATAAAAACACTGGGCTTGCCAAAATAAGGAAACTCATATAGTTGTAATAACCCTACTTTCTCCAATTTGACTTTCACCTTATCACTATATATAGGCATCCCATCTAGTGTCCTTTTGTTAGTTGGAAAGACCAACTCTAATGCCATTTCCTTCTTAGTTGTGCTCATGCGATGGTTATAATCAATCACGGAAATTAGCATTAAGTGTGACACCCACTCATTTCCTAGCAATACTCCATCTAGGTATTGCATTTCTACGTACCATTCCTCATTAGAACTCACTATGGTAGCGCTTTATTTTCCTTTATGCTTTCCCTTCTATTTTATCGGTGAAAATTGTTTCCCTCTTAGGTGCTATGATTTCATTCAGAATAAACAAAGAACTCCTTAGTCTTCTTAACTCCAAAATCAACTCCAAAGCTCAACTCCCGAAATAAATTCTTCTATCTCCATGCCCCACTTCCAAACCCTAACTAGGAAAACCTTCCACGAGATGGCACACTAAAAACTAAATTTTTCACACCCGTGGACTCCTTCCTCTGGTTTGAAGACCCACTCTAGCCACCCACTTAGATCTCTCGATTATTCTTCCTTCACACAACTCTCTTTGGATTCCATAGTTTGCAAGAGCGTTTCAACTTTGTAATAGCAAGGTAGAATAATGAATTTCCCGACCTTATATTTATAGTTTTTACTTCCTCTCAAAAAATAATTTCTATGTGACCTACTAACGTAATTTAACATTAAATGCAAATTTTTCCACAAGGCTGACATTAAGAAGCCTTACCCATATGCTTAATCCTGCATGAAAAACCTTCTACAACCTTCTGGTGTGCAAAAATCCAATATGACGGAAGACTCTTACATGAACTTCTCTAGAAATTAAGGCACTTATTTTTTCCTTAACCTAATTTTTGCCCTCTCCTACCTCATGCTTTTCCTATGCTCTTCATCCTTTGTATGTGGTCTTTGTTACAGCCTTCTTGACACCATAATTTATTATCCACCATTTCCTCATGCGCTTTCTCAACCTTATGCGCTTCCTTCTACTAGGCCACTCAACTTGTATTACAGGCTTATACTTTGCTTTGCATTACTCCACCCTACACTAAAATATATGTGTGGTCATTTTGCGCATAGAAAACCTTGGAAAAATAATGTGGTTACTGGTGCACAAGGTGCAAAATAAAACAAAAATAAAGGAACAAACAATGAGAAAGGGAAACATAAGAA
Source organism: Taxus wallichiana var. yunnanensis (assembly GCA_018340775.1). Classification (NCBI taxonomy): domain Eukaryota; kingdom Viridiplantae; phylum Streptophyta; class Pinopsida; order Cupressales; family Taxaceae; genus Taxus; species Taxus wallichiana. The sequence goes on along the minus strand of CM031243.1, from coordinate 156,634,583 downwards.
AATAAAATCATAAAGGGAAATTCTAAGCTAACTGGAAATACTACCTTATTTAAAAACACCAAGAAGACTTATTTATAGTAGGGCTTCAACCTACTCCCATTGAAATGACCTGGTAATCTCATCCCATCTAGCGCTTATAACTAGAAAGCACTTGAATCAAGAATGTACGAGATGATGTAGGGTCCCAATCAATGGACTTTAAACTTTCCAAGATGGTACAAATACTTGGAATCATACAAAAACACCATTTTCCCAACCTCAAACTGCTTGTTCTTGATATGATGATCATGTCATTCCTTTTTCATGCTTTCTCTATCTTTTAACTCCATCTAGCAAGTGATTTCCTTTCATCTAACTACATCAACTTATCAATCCTCTCTTCCAGCACTTTTTCATCACATAACCCTCCTACACAAACGATGGTAACATGAATTCAACTGGAAAAAAAACCTCCATGTAAAACACCAATTGAAATGGTGTGTCCTTGTTTAACCTCTTGTAGTTTTCCTGTATGCCCATAGAATGGATGATACTTTGTCATCCCAATCTTGTCTTCCAACATCACAGATTTTAGTCAACATGTGACTTAGTATTTTGTTAAATTCCTCAATAGTTCTATTCACTTGAGGGTGATAAGGGGTAGTCTTGTGATGGGCCACCATAAATTCTACTAACATAATCCTGACCATTTCATTGAGGAAATGCATACCCTATCACTTGTTAAGATTAAAGGACAACCATACCTACTGATTATGTTCTCCCATAAAAATCTAGCAACTGTCACTGCGGTGTAATCCTTCGTAGGTGCTGCCTCTACCCATCATGTCAAATAATCAGTGAAAATAATGATATATCGCAAAAACCGGTCCTTCGTGCAACTGGAAAAATTGGCCCTATAAAGTTGATTTCCCATTTTTCAAATGGTTCAAGATTGGCTATTAGTCACAAGGGAATTTCATCCCTCTTCCTAGGTTTTCCAAGGTGCTGGTAATGGTCATAGGCCTTGCAAAACTCAATATAATCCTGGTAGATGGTTTCCCACCAAAGCCCTGCTAGTAAAATATTTCATGTGGTAGCATTTCCTACATATTTTCCTCCTACAATCCCACCATGCACTTCCTCCATAATTTCCACATGCTCATGTTCCAATATGCATTGGTGCAGAACCTCATCACAACCTAACTTATACAAGTCTCCACTAATCAACATGTAGGTGTGACGCGTATTCTTGCTTACTAATTTCTCTCCATAGTCTTCATCCCTTCTAGCACCACACGTGTTTTTAAGAACAACTGCGATATCTTCCAAGTTTGAGGGTGTGTACTTCAACCTAAAAATTGAGTGTCAACATGGTATCCTCAATTCTTTGCATATCCTCCCCTGAGTTAATCCTTGATAAGTGGTTAGGTCCTGAATTTCTCTTTCCTAGCTTTACAACCACTGTGAACTCAAAATCTTAGAATAATATGACCCAATGACATATGTTCCCTTGTAGAATGATCTTTTTGACTAAGTATTTCAATGTCATGTGGTCTATGTAGAATATAAATGGTGTTTCTAGTAGATCTTTGCCTAAACTTATGTAGCACATAGATCATAAAAAATGCTTCATGCTCAGTAGTTGTGTAATTCTATTTTACTAGTGTTAACTTTCTACTGGAAAAACACAAGGGATGATCAACAATTCCATCACCAAGTTGTGCTATTATTGCTCCCATATCTTTCCCTTATGCATCAACATGCATATGTAAATGTTTATCCTAAGAAGGAAAATGTAGTATGGGCTACATGACAAGCCTATCATTTAAAGTGTCAAACACCTTCTACTACGCCTCTCCCCAATGAAAGACATTATTATGTTTTAGAAATTCCTCTAAGGGTGCGGAAATATTGGCATACCCCTTTATGAATTTCCTATAGTATCCCATATGCCCAACACATTGTGCTTTAACTAGTAGGATCCCGTAATCCTACAATAACTACAACTTTGGCAGGATCCACTAGTAATCCTTCTTTGCTATAATGTGTCCTAACATGGTTCCAAATGGAATAGTAAAGACACATTTCTTAATGTTGAGGAATATCCTCAATTACCGAAATATCTCAAACATCAGCCTCAAATTTTCACAATGGTCTTTTACCAACCCATACACAGTCTAGTCATCCAAGTAAACTTGAAGAAACTTATGGATGAAGTCCTGGAATGCTTGTACCATGATGCGCAAGAACACAATAGGCACATTATTCAATCCAAAAGGCATAATCGTGTAGGAAAAACTTCCCCATTCAGTGGAGAAAGTTGTCTTTCTCTAGTCTTCCTTTGCAATCTTGACTTGGTGATACCTTGAGAACCCATCTATGAAAGAGTAGACTTCGCACCTGACTACTCCCTCCAAAATTTCTTCAGTAAAGGGGGTTGGAAAAGGATAGATGACACATACTATATTCATATCCCTATATTCCACAAAGATCCTTATCCTCCCATCCTTCTTGATACTGATGAACATTGGGCTTATCCATTCCAATTCTTCCATTGTCTCAATGATACAAGATGCTATAATCTTGTCTATCTCTTCCTTGATCCGTACATGAAGATTTGGATTCATCTGATAAGGCCTCTTCTGAATCAGGTGAACACCTTCCTTCAACTTGATCTTCATCTCCCCTAAGGAATGGTAGATGAATTTGAGTTCATAGTACTGCGAGGAACAAATCCTGGAACTCGCGCAATGGACTAGTGACCTTTGAAACCTCTTTTTATGACCAATAGTCCCCAATGATAGCTTCTTTAGGTTCTATTTTTGTCCCAATGTTAACCTTATTTTTTTCAAGGGCTCATATTAGGTGTGTGCTCACTCATCGAGCGTTGTCTATGATTTCACACGTACCTTCATAATAGTTGAAATTCAAAGTTTCCATCTCTTCACCATCTACTACATAGACCATCTTTCCTTTTTATTTTTGATGCACATGAGCTTAAGTTATACTTCCTCTAATTTTTCTTCATTGAGGTGCATCTGCAAATAAGGCTCACCCAACACCTCTAATCACCTATCTTCTACCATAGCACTATCTCCCATCGTAAATTTCTTGATTACTTGCAATGCCTTATCCACTAATGGCTTGGTACTCCTATACTCAAAAGCTTGAATGAGATCAGCCACCAACTCCTACCAATTACCTATTAGACGACGTATCTCTCGAGTGAATATACCATGCACATGTAGAGCCTTGTAAGGTGGAATATAAATTATGCAACCATAATGAAGGTGGTAAATCTTTTGTGCTTAACATCCAAGCCTTCTCACATGCTTGCACATGAATTGAGGTGATCTCTTTACCATGGTAGTCTTGTATGAAAGTGGGCGCATTGCTCCTAGAGAACCTTACAGAAAATGTGATTCTTACCTCATACCATTATAGGAGGCTCTCTTGATGTGTAGCCTACCAAAGTGTGCTATAGTTTCAAGTAGGTTATAACTGAGCATTCATATTCTCTCGTCCTCATTTTTCCACTGAGCCTCCATCTCTAGTAAGAAAATTTCAGGGTATGCTCCTTTAGAGTAACTTGGAAAATTATTTCCTCCTAGGCACTTGACTGAGTGTGCCCTTATTACCCTTGTTACAGATCCTATCAATTGTCACCCAATCAACTCATAAGTCCCATGCGCCCAATTTTTGCATGACATGTTAGTGGTATCACTCAAGGACTAAGCATCTTCAAACTAGATGACTCCCTCCCGGGATGAATTATGCCAGGATCTCGATGGAGCACACATAGATTCTATCAAGGATCACCCTTTCTTCCTTGTTCTCAAAGCTGATATACCCCTTGTTAAACCACAGGTTGGAATTGTTCTTGTAACACCATGGGTGCCTAACCAATCTTTGGAAAGTTGTCTTCCTCGGCGAGTGCCAAGATATTGAATTCTCCAGTGACCTTGGCCCCTTGAATGGTGATAACTACATACTTCAAGATGCCAATAGGAATTGCCTTAGTCTTGCTTTCTATATACATCACATTCCAAGATGGCTATAATGTGGGCCTTCCCATTTGATGTCGGGCATCTAAGGTAAGAACTTTTTATCTACTCATGTGTTGATGAGGATATTACTTTGAAGCCATCCATCAACAACTGCATTCAAAGTAATCTCCTTGTAATAGTAAAGGTTGTGATGAGGAAGATTTGCATGGAAAACCTTCCTTTCACGTTTTCTCTAGCACATGGAACCTTCTCCCTCATATTTTCTCCTAGTAGGGGAATAATATTCTCTTTCCTTAACATCCTACATACTTCCTTGATTTCATCCAGGGCCTCCTTAGGAGCCTCAACATTCTTCCTTTTCTCCAAATTCTTTGATTGCTCCTTTAGACATTGAATCTCCCCTTACAAAATTTGAATCACATCCATAGTCTCTTGATACACCTCCTTCTGATGAGAAGGGTCCAGATACTTTCCATGTACCACTTCCTCTCTTGAAACCAATGTCCTTTGTCTTGGAATCTCCATGATGTGTGTGGAATCTACTCATGTTGTCACTAGTACAAGTTCTAGTCATGAATCACGTGCCACTCTTGGAATCCACTGTGAATCAAATTTCTTGATTCTCACCATTCCAATTCCTTTTTCCTTTCGGTGTTGTTGGTTTATATGCTCATAAAATTATGGACACTCTTCATACTTATATTTCTTCCCACACCACGAGCATTACAACAAATTAGGAAACTCACATTTGTAATGCTCTATAGATCCATAGTTATAACAAGTTCCTCATGGTATCTCACTTTGTCCTCCACCATGGTTATTGCGACCACAAAATCCTCCCTAAAAACCCCTTCCATGTGCTCCTCCATCTGTGTGACCTTCATAGAGAAGTTCATCATCATTCAAACCGCTTACAAGACTATTACGGCACACACCAAGTTTAACATCATGGATCTGATCAATCAGTCTATAATCCTTAGTATCATGGGTCGTAGAGGTACGTATCTTATAATAGTAAGAAAAATTCTTACGGATTACACGCTGTAGTAGAGGGAACCTACTTACATCATGATCCACATGGAAAATTTCATAGTCTACCACCATAAAACATACCAAATTCTAAGGGAAACCATCCTTTCTATGTAATTCCACTTCACAAACTGTACACCAAAGCCCACTACGAACCTCATGCAATGATTTTGTAGAAAACTTCTTTGATTACTTGGCCATTGCAGGAATTTGAGCCTCTAGAAAAGGACTAACACCAGTATCAATGCTCCCAAGCCTTGGCATGTAGGGCATCTTTCAATGCCTCATGTGGGTATGTGAAAGTCTTGTGCGATAAAGCCCTTATAAATGGTGTTATCAACCCTCCAAAATACCATTGTGCATACTAAGATGGATGAATTTCATAGGATAGTTTTGACAAGAGAGTCTTAAAACACACATCATATTCCCATACACTCTCTACCAATCCTTGTTGGATCTTCTTCAGAGTACTTATGATCTTCTATTCAAATTATAGGATATGGAACTCTACTAGGAAGGCATTCTTTAATGTAGTGTAGCCTACCACCATCGATGGGGTCATACTTCCATTACTAACTATGTCCGAGCCCTTGCAATCTTGTTCTGCATCGACTTGCCTTCTTCTCGAGGTAGTGATCCCTTTTGCGTGTTATAGTAATTCAGAATCTTATAGATTCTATGCATAGCTATGGATGTTCCAAATGAGAAATTATATCTCTTGGGCGGATATTGGTTACTCCCACTAATACGAAATAGGTTAACAATACTCCTCCCTTGATCTCAAAACCAAATGCCGGGGTTTGGTCACTAGGTGGGTTCAAATGCATGTCGACGGATCTCCTTTCTCCATATGATGAAATCTCATTAGAAGTGAAGGGCCTCTCTCCTATACTTGCCAAGAAGGGGTATCACAAACTGCTAAGGTTCCACATCCTCTACATAAACCTCAACTCCTTCCCGTAATGTCTACCTCTATGGATCCATCACAATTGCAACCTCATGTTTTCTATTCATCTCCCTTTTATGAGCTTTGTTAGCCATGCCTTGTTAACTTGTGTGTTTTAGGAAAGGGTTCTACTAGGGTTTTATAGAACACATGGTGCACACGCAAGAAAGGCAAGACATTATGAAAGGATAACTAATCATAGGTTCTAGAAGAATAATGCAAGGTTCTTTTTCATTCCTTTTATCTTAATGTCTATCATAGATGATGTATTCTCACAAGACTTATATAAAGGAGAGGATAGGAACCCACACGTGCCTTGAGTGAGAGGCCAACACCCATTGGGTGATAGACTAGTGTGCATGGGATTATACTATTTGTCTAAGGGTATACAAATGAATACATCTTGGTTCTATCGTTAGGACCTCTTTTTAAAGTTGTTGTGAGACATGGCATGCATCTTGGTCCTTGTGATGTGTGATGATAGAAAAATTGACCTTGGAAAGTGTTGAAAGATGGTTCAAGAGCACGAGAGGATGAGTTTTATCAAATATTTAGCACTAGATCTGAGTTCAATGTGTATAGAAGGGTGAAGAAGAACCTATACATGAGTTGTATGAGACATTCTTTTAATATTTTCTAGTAGAACTATATGAATGTATTTCAATATATGCATCCACATCAAGTCTGGTACTATAGATCATGTGTATGGACCCAAATGATTATCATAAGTTACAAGATGCATATCTGAATTGGATGCGTGTTGTTGATCATTGTTGGAAAGGAGTGTTAAACTGTTATAATCTAAAATATGCCATTTCTACGTATTATTTCCCAAAAGTTGCTAACTTTGAGTTTTTGAGGATCCTAGAGGATGATTTTTACGTGTTATTCCTTTGGTTATGAAGATATTTTCATCATCCCCTCATTTTAAAGGCATTTCACATGGCCGATGAGCTTCTCTAAACTCTTAGAGAGGACTCTAGGGTGGAGGAATATGGCGATACATTGTGGCTAAGAAGGAAAGGAAGGAGAGACTACTTTAGTATAGAAAATCTCATGAAAGGGATATGAATAGAAAATTTGAGGTTGCAAGTGTGATGGATCTATGGAGGAAGATGTTGCGAGGATTCGAGGTTCATGCAGAGGACATGGAACCTAAGTAATCTGTGCTACCCCATCTTAGAAAGCATGGGAGAGAAGCCCCTTCAGCTTTTGATGAGAGTTCATCACATGGAGAAAGGAGAGTTGTCGGCATGCATCTAAACCCACTTGGAGACCAACCCTTAGCATTTAGTTTTCAAGATCAAAGGAGAAGTATTGTTAACCCATTTGGTATCAGTGGGAGTAACCGATCTATGCCAAGGAGATATAATTTATTTTTATAACATACATGGTTGTGTGAACCATTCCAATATCTGGTGGAAGTTTTGGACAACGTGCAAGTATGTAAGGTTTGGGTATCACATCTGGGAGTGACGTAGGGAACACAACTGGTAGTGGGACAATATCATAAACCATCGGCACACAATTCAGTGGGATGTTGGGAACACTAGGCATGACCACTTCAGGCCATTTTCCAGCTACAAGAGGTGGATTTGGTGGTATAGGGGATGGAGGACCTAGTGGACCTAGTGGATCTAGAGGATCTAGTGGGTCAGGAGGAACAGGACCTAGTGGATCTAGTGGATTTGGTGGAGGAGGAAACATCAGAGGGAACCAAGGCTCTAGATCTAGGAGGACAAGGGCCTCAACCACCTCCACAAGTATTCTTTGAGATGTCTTTGCACTTACCATACTACAAGGGTATTGAAGATGTTGTAGAGCATGTGCATAAGTGTGAATTACTATGGTGCGTAAAAGGGATCACTACCCCAAAGTGAAAGGCAAGCCAGCTTGCAACAATGTTACAAGGGCATGCACATACTTGGTACTGCAGAATTATGACCCCCATTAGACGGTGGTAGACTACACTACATTTAAATAGAAGATCATCAATACTCTAAAGGATATCCAATAGGGAATGGAAGAGAGTGTGTGAGAATATGATGCACATTTCAAGACTCTCTTTTCATAACTATCCTATGACATTCATCCTTCTTAGCATGCTCAATGGTTTGTTGCGAGGGTTAATAAAATTGTTTAGAAGGGCTCTATCTCACAAGGATTTTACATACCCACACAAAGCGTTGGAAGTTACCTCGCATGCCGATGCTATTAGGAGCATTAATACTAGTGTTAGTCCTTTTCTGGAGGCTCAAATTTCAACACATCAGGTTTGTAGTGGGATTTGGTGTATAGACAAAATTAGAAGGGTATGCAAAGGATATTTTCCCTTGAAAGTTGGTACACGCTATAGTGGTAGACCGTGAATTTTTCCATAGGGATCATGATGCAAGTAGGTTCCCTCTACTACTGAATGGGAAATCCACAAGAATGTTTCTTTCTATTGTAAGATGTGTACCTCTACAAACCATGATACCAAGGATTATAGACTGATTGATCAGATCCATGATGTTATTAATATTGGTGTGTGTCAAACTAGTCTTGCAAGTAGTTCCAATCAGATCCATAGGATGATGACCATCACTATGAAGGGTGTGCGAGATGGAGGAGCACATGGAAGGGGGTTTCGGGAGGATTTCATGGTCACTATAACTCGATAGAGGATGAAGTGAGATCCTATGAGGAACCTATTATAACTATGGATCTACTGAACATTACAAGTGTGAGTGTCCCGATCTATTATAATGCTTATGGTGGAGGAAGAAACATAAGTATGAAGATTTTGCAGAACTTAATGAGCATATTAACTAGCGAGTACCGGAAGGAAAAGGTACTAGGATGGTGAGCATCAAGAAATCTGATTCACAATGGATGCCAAGAGTGGCGTGTGAGTCGGGAAAAGAACTTGTACTAGTGATGATGAGCAAAGAGGCCTCATGTGCCGGGAGATGCCAAGACAAAGGACACTAGTTTTAAGAGAGGAAGTGGTACATGGAAAGTATCTAGACCCTTCTCATTAGAAGGAGGTGTATCAAGAGACTATGGATGTGATTTAGAGTTTTCAAGGGGAGATCTAATGTCTAAAGGAGAAATCAAAGTAGTTGGAGCAAAGGAAGAATGTCGAGGCTCCAAAAGAGGACCTGGATGAAGTCAAGGAAGAATGTAGGATGTTAAACCAAGAGAATATTATTCCCTTTCTAGGAAAATGGCTAAGGAGAATGCACCAAGCATCGAGAAAGAGCGCAAAGGTAGGTTTTGTATGCAAACATTCCTCCTCACACCTTGATTATGATAAGGTGATTACTTTGAATACGGTTGTTGATGGATGGATTTTGAGTAATATCCTCATTGACATGGGAGAAGAGGTCAATGTTCTTACCTTAGATGCCTGACATCAAATGTGCTATATATGGTAAACAAGACTAAGGCAATACCTATTGGCATTTTGAACGATGTAGTTATCACCATTCAAGGGGCCAAGTTCACTGCAGACTTTGAAGTATTAGCGCTCACTAAGGAAGATAACTTTCCAACATTTTTAGGCACCCATGGTATTACAAGAATAATGTCAACCTTTGGTTTAACAAGGGGTATGTAAGCTTTGAGAACAAGGAATAAAGGGTGATTATCCCTTTGACATATGGGAAATCAACACCCTATATTGATCCTTTACGAGAGGAAGTATTTCAAAAAATATATGTGTGCTCCATTAGCGATCTGAGATAATTCATCCCACGAAAAAATTCGTCTAGTTTGAAGATGCTCGAGTCCTTGATTGATGCCACTAACATGGCATGTGAAAATTAGGTGCATGAGACTTATGATTTTATTGGGTGATAGTTGAGAGGATCTGTAACAAGGGTATTAAAGGCACAATTAGTTATTAACCTAGGAGGAAAGAAGTTTCCAAGTTACTCTAGAGGAGAATACCTTGAAATTTTGTTACGAGAGATGGAGGCTCAATGGAAAAATGAGGACGAGAGAAGAGTAATGCTCAGTTATAACCTACTTGGAACTACAAGGCGCTAGTGGGATACACATTGGGAGAGCCTCCTAGAATGGTGGGAAGTAAGAATCACATTTTATGTAAGGTTCTCCAGGAGCAATGCGCCCACTGTCATATAATACTACCATGGTAAAGAAACCACCTCATTTCATGTCCAAACATGTGATAAGGCCTTGATGGGAGGAAGAAAAGCTTTACCACCTTCATTATGGGTGCATAAGTTATATTCCACCTTGTAAGGTTGTGTGCATGCATGGTATATTCACTCGGAGATGCATCATTAAACAGGTAATTGGAAAGAGTTGGCATTTGATCTCATTCAAGCTTTCAAGTATAGACGTACAAATCCATCAATTGATAAGGCATTGTAAATAATCAAGCACCTTACGATGGGAGATAGTGCTATGGTAGAAGATAGGCTACTAGAGTTGTTGGGTGAGCCTTATTTAGAGATGTGCCTCAATGAAGAAGAATTAGAGGAAGTACAACTTGAGTGTGGGTGTATGGAAAAAGAAAAGGAAAGATGGTATATGTATTAAATGGTGAAGAGATGGAAACTTTGAATGTCAACCATTCTTAAGGTACACGCGAAGTCATAAACAACGTTGATGAGTGAGCATGCTTCTACCACAAGCCCTTGAAAACAAAGAAGGTTAACATTGGGTCATTGATTTGTTGCTCAAGTTCGGGGACTTGTTCCCTCACGAGTAACATGAACTCAAAGGAATCCACCATTCCTCGGGGGAGATGAGGATCAATTTGTAGGAAGGTGCATACCCGATTCAAAAGAGGCCTTATTACATGAATCCAAATTTGTGCGTACGGGTCAAGGAAGAGATAGACAAGATGATATCATCTCATATCATTGAGGCAATGTAATAATCAGAATGGATAAGCCCAATGGTCATCTGTGTCAAGAAGGATGGGAGGATAAGGATCTATGTGGAATATAGGGATCTGAATATAGTATGTGTCATTGATCCTTTACCAACCCCCTTTACTGAAGAAATTTTGGAGGGAGTAGACGGGCACAAAGTCTACTCTTTGAAGGATGGGTTCTCAAGGTATCACCAAGTCAGGATTGAAAAGGAAGACCAAAGAAAGACAACTTTTGCCACTAAATGGGGAATTTTTTCCTACACGGTTATGCCTTTTGGATTAAATAATGCACCTTCTGTGTTCTCGTGCATTGTGGTACAAACATTTCAGGACTTCATCTATAAGTTTATTCAATTTTAATTAGACAACTAGATTGTGTATGGCTTGGTAAAAGACCATTGTGAAAATTTGAGGTTGATGTTTTAGAGATGTTAGAAATTGAGGATATCCCTCAACATTAAGAAATGTGTCTTTTCTACTCCATTTGAAACCCTGTTAGGACACGTTATATGCAAAGAAGGCTTACTAGTGGATCCCACCAAAGTTGTAGTTATTGTAAGATTAGGGAGCCTACTAGTCAAAGTGCAGTGCATGGATTCCTTGGGAATATGGGGTACTATAGAAATGAAAAAACACAAGAGTGCCTTTGAGGAATTGTAAAAACACAAGAGTGCCTTTCATTAGGGAGAGGCGCGGTGAGAGGTGTTTCACACTTTGAAGGATAGGCTTGTCATGGTGCCCATACTACATTTTCCTTCTTGGGATAAGTCTTTCCATGTGCATGTTGATTCCTTAGGGATAGCTATGGGAGTAGTACTAGCACAACCTAGTGAGGGAATTATTGATCATCCCTTATGTTTTGCTAGTAGAAAGTTGACACCAACAGAACAAAATTAAATAACTACCGAGTGTGAAGTATTTTCTATGATCTATGCATGTAGACACAATAAATTTGGTCACACTCCCTTGGTCCCCTTTCGAATAACCAACTTAAACACATTTACCTAGCCATGACCCATATACCCTACATTAACATTAATTTAATTATTTTCAATAAAATTAATATCCATCCTCACCCCATTATTAATTTAATTACTTTAATTAAATGGATGGACACCTTTCCTAGACACCTCATCATAGACCTATTCATAACATGTTTGCATAAATGAATAAGGCTTGGTTTAACCCTAAAAATCAAGGCCTATTATTCCTCTAACCACCTTCCTGCTCATAAAAATGTAATGTCCATTCTGATCTGTGGAAAAAGGAATGGACTTGACCTAAATGATGCAAGATCTACCATTTTTACTAAACTTAGGGAATCCCACCCTAACCAATGTCGGTCATCCTAAAATGGACATCGATCAACAAGGATTCATTGTTGGTTACCATTTATTCATCTTGGTAACCTTGTTTTTGGGTTGACACATTTTGAGATCAAGGAGATGAGAAGATAATTGTATGTAAGTAGAACCAGAGCCTTTTCATACCTACAGACATCTATAGCCAGTACCAGGATAGATCCAAAGGTATTGCACTCATGGTGACATTCTGGGAAGCATCACTACAACACCAAGCTCCATCCCACCAACCAATCATCACCACCACATAGCCATTGGACCTGCACAATAGTAAGTATACCTTTTTACTTTCATCATCTATTTTTTCTTTGGTCTAGTGGGTTTTTCTATCTCTATTATTAGTTTCCTACTTGATTTCCTTTTCCCCTACCATTTACTTGCTCTAAACCCAACCATCCTTTCACCCACACCATAAAACCACCTATACCTGACCTCTTCATATTTATGAGTGTTCCTACGATCCCCATATACCTTGTTATACCCTCTCGGCATCTCTTCTCAAACTCACTCAAATCCCATGAACAAATCTTATTGAATGTTATTAGACTCCTCTCTACCGATGTTGGTTATTGTTATCCAAAATGTGCCCCTGCTCATTTTTTGTGGCTAACTCCTCTCATTTTTTCCTCTCTTGTGCCTCAGTCATAATATTTTTCTTTTCAGGCACTCAAAACCTTCTGGAAATGACACCATTGGATAGAGCTCTTTCTCAGCTTTCTAGAAAGGTAAAGTTTTCCTCCTAACTCCATGTATTTTTCAAGTTATGGCTCGGTGGAGTTTTTGTGGAAAATTTTCCCCTGAAAGGCCCGCGGCTAATGAGATGCTGCCATGTGGCACCTAGAGTGGCGGAGCATGGGGAAATTTTGGAAAATTTTCCAATTGACCAAAAAGGTGCAAAAATTTGAATTTTTGCCCGCCGACCCGATTTGGCCCTGTTTTGCCCTAAAACTTCAAATCGCCATATCTTTCGATCCAGAGCTCGTTTTTCACGTTCTTTATATCAATGGAAAGCTGGTGAAATTATCTACAAGATTATGGGGTAAATTTTTCATTTTGGTGGAGTTTGAAGAGATAAAATCAAAAACACTTCTGGCACGTGGTCATGGACAGAAATGATGTTTCAACCACCGTTTTTAATGAAGAATGGCTCGCATTCTCTCCCAAAGATGGCTTTAATTGGATTCTTAATCACTATATCTCAATATTAATAAGTAAGATATAAATTCATTTATGAGAACTAATATAAACCTAAAAGGGTTTGGTTAGCAATCTCGTGTGAAGAATGAGAGTAATTGTCCAATTTCGTTGATATAGAATTATGTATATTCTATGAACTCCTTGATGGGACCTCTAGTCTTAATAACTTCTCTTGTGTATTGGGTTTTATTAAGAAAGCTCATTCTAAGGTGAGGAACCTAGGGATCGGGAAAGGCTAACCTTAGGGGAACATCTTTTAGTATAATTTAAACTCAACGTGTGTAACACTTATTAGTAAGTAGATCTTTTCGAGGCGGATTTAAAGGTTGCTGGCACAAGTCAATTGCAGGGTTGTACCTTCAGAAGATAAGAATCTTCTTGAAGATACAATATGCAGTGTGACTTATGATGACACCCTTTGCATTGATCGTTAAGATTTACACCTTAAACACGAACAAGTTACTCTGGGATGATTAGGAATGTGGTCACGTTATAAGGCTGCCTAGAGACTCTGGGTATCTTGACACACAGGTTTAACTAGGGTTGACCCAGTATGTTAGTGTATCCCTAGTCCTCGGGAGCATCCATATAACGTTGTCACCTTACTAATCCATTTTCGAGTGAATAACTTGGGATAGGAGAAACCAAGTCGGTATAAGACATTCTACATAACATAGGAATAGGGTGAAGGGCGTATTCCGTTGACGAGTATGCCATCAAGGAATACGAGACATAAGCATTATGTTTCAAATCTTTGGCCAAAGTATCACAAGCTACCGATTGCGTTGTCCTAAGTCACCTAGTCTAAGGGATGAGATGCCAATGAATAATGGTAACAATTATTCAGATAGGTTCCTTAGACAAAGCATTCTGAATCCCAGATTAGGGAAGAGAGCCGCAAGAGGGATGTGTTAAATAAAAATGCTAACTCTTAATACACATGAATAGATCGATAGATTACCAAGTCATGGAATGAATAGATCGGAGGTACTCCTAGTCATTACAGCTGCATATGGTTATTTGTTATAAGAATGGTTGCTTTGATTTGTGAGTTCTAAATTATGTATTTAGAACCAGGAAGCATTTATAAAAAAAAATTTTACTTGTTCTAATGTATAAAATGAGGATGTTACATCTTGGTATCAGAGCTGAAGGTTGCAGCTCTTGGACCTATTGTGTCCATAATCTGATGAAAACCTGAATTTTTCTTGTAATGAAAAATGGTTAGAACAAGAGGGAATGTTGCGAATAATGCTCCACCAAAGGAGGGGCTGCAACAACCCAAAACTTGATGAAATCCTTACTTGCCCTATTGGACACAAGAGATCGTTTAGTTGTACTTGAACAACAGTGATGGGAAATGAGGAGGATAAAGAAGCTGGTAATAACAATCAGCAACCTCCTGAGGACAACCCCGATATGGGTGTTGATGTTAATGCTGGGAATGCACCTATCCAACCAGAAAACAAAAAGGCCAGGTTGGCAGCAGAACTCACTAATGATATAAAAAGGATAAGTCCACCTAAGTATGATGGCACCACATTAGGAGATGGAGCTGAGAACTGGCTCAGCGAAATGGAGAAGTACTTTGCAATAAGAAACTTCTCTGAGGAAACCAAAGCTATTTGGGGAGCCTATCAGCTTTCCCACGAAGCATCTTCGTGGTGGGATAGCCGTAAAGCAGAGCTAAATATTGATGAGACCAACGTTACTTGGGATCAATTTAAAGGCTATTTTAGGCAACGTTGGCTGCCACAACTTTTCTATGATAAAAAATGACAGAATTCCAGAACTTAGCTCAAGGGAAGCTAATGGTAACTGAATACTAGGAGCGGTTTACAAAACTCCTTAAGTATGTACTGCAGTATCAAACTGACGAGAAGTTCAAAATATGGAAATTCATCATGGGATTGAATCCCGTGATAGGGGGAGAGGTCAATGTTCACAGTCCAACCACTATGGAAGGAGTTGTTGAAAAGGCCATAAGACAAGAATAGAAATTAAAGGCTATTTCTGCTCATAAGGAGGAAGTGCGGAAGAAGACTGCAAACCCTTCTTCAACCTCTCTTGCACCCAAAAAGGGACCATGGAAAATTTTGGAAACAAAAGTAAGTTTCCAGGGGATAATAGTAAGAAAGCAGTAGCAAATAAGCCTGCTGGAAATGTAAGGGATAATTTTGCCAAAAATTATAACAATGGGCAGAAGCCCTATGGAGGACAACGTGACAATTACAAGGCTGGAGGCAATTTTGAGCCTAAAAAGGGACCTGTAGGAGGCTGCTACAATTGTGGCAAAGACCACTATGCAAATCGCCCCTTTGAAGAAGGATGATCGTAATCGCAAAGATAAGATACATGCTACATGCAGAGACATAACAAGCTGAAAAGCAAGTGACACCTATAGAAGTTCCGGGTAAGTTATTTGGCATACCTGTCACTATTATTTTTGATACAGGAGCTACTGAATGTTTCATTTCTAATAAACTTGCTTCTAAACTTAAGAGAAAAGATGGAAAAATGGATAAATCTTGGACTGTACAGTATGGTAATAACTCTGTTCATACAGTGAGTATGTGTCTTTTTGGGGCAGTCCTTGACTTACCTAATTTCTCCATGGAAGTTGACCTCTATGTTACACCTTTGGGATCGTATGACATTGTCATCGGTGTCAATTGGTTAGCTGACCATAATTCAAAGGTAGACTATTATGAAAAGAACATAAATGTTTAGATGATCAGCTGAAACAACAGAGATTCAAGGTGTGAAACGGGAAATTTCAGTTAGAAAACCTCCACTATATCACTTTAAAAAGGCCAAAAACAAAGGATGTACCCTTTATGCAGTAAAGATATCTGAATTTTCAGAAGAAGATGGTGATTGCATGAAACGATTTCCTCTACTACAAAGTTTCAGGGATGTTTTTCCTGAGGAATTACCAGGGTTACCACCTAAGAGGGAATTTGACTTCACCATCGAAATCAAACCAGAACAGATATCCACTTCCAAGGATCGATGATTTATTTGATCGATGCGTAAGGGCGATGGTTTATTCTAAGATAGATCTTCAATCTGGTTATCATCAGTTAAGGATTAGAGAAGAAGATATTCATAAAACAACTTTCCAAACAAGGTACGGACATTATGAATTCACGGTTCTACCCTTTGGATTAACTAATGCACCCGTAGCCTTTATGAACTTAATGAACAATATTTTTCAAGAATATCTGGACAAGTTTGTACTTGTATTCTTGGACGATATTCTCATTTATTCTAAAAGCGTTGAGGAGCACAATGAGCATTTGAAGATAGTTTTGGGAATTTTGAGAAAAATAAAGTTGTATGGTAAGTTATCCAAATGTTCTTTCTTTGATTCAGAAGTTCACTATTTGGGTCATGTCATTAGTAAAGAAGGAATTGATGTAGATCCTTCAAAAATAGTGGCAATAACTGAGTGGCCTGCACCAAAGAATGTGCATGAAGTAAGAAGCTTCATGGGTCTTGCTGGTTACTATAGAAAATTTGTTAAGGATTTTTCTAAAGTAGCTACACCAATAACTTCATTACAGAAGAAGGATAAGAAATTTATTTGGAATGATAAGTGCGAAGCAAAAAGTCTGAAAAGCCAGTTGACTTCCGCACCTATATTAGCTGTACCAGACCCTAATGGGAGCTTTACTGTTGTAACGGATGCTTCTGGGGAAGGTCTTGGAGGTGTTTTGTTACAAAGTGAACAAGTCATAGCATATGAAAGTAGAAAACTTAAGTTACATGAGCTGAATTATGCTCCTCATGATTTGGAGCTTGCTGCCATTGTTCATGCACTTCAAGTCTGGAGACACTATTTACTTGGGAAACCTTTTGAGTTGAAAACTGATCACTTAGGACTGAAATATATTTTCACTCAGCCTAATCTTAATGCCAGACAGAGAAGGTGGTTAGAATTTTTATCACAATATGATTTTGATATTAGCTATATCAAAGGGAAGGAGAATAGAGTAGCAGATGCTCTAAGTCGTAGGAGGCACATTTCTACTCTTATAACATTAAGAACTCAGTTTAAGGATGAGGTAAAAAGTGCCTCAGAATCTGATATTTACTTTTAGCAAAAAGCAAAGCATTGCACGAGAACCTAATGATGAAAGGTATAAAGGTTTTCATTTTGATAATGAAGGAATCTTGCGTTATGAAAACAGGGTATACGTACCTATGCTGAATGATTTGAGGAAGAAGTTGTTAGTTGAATTTCATAATTCACCTTTCTCTGGACACCCGGGTATCACAAAAATGCTTGCTGATCTGAAACAACAATACTTTTGGAAAGGTATGAAAAAGGATGTCATTAATTTTGTGACTCATTGTTTGGAGTGTGTCGGGTTAAGGTAGAACATATGCACTTCTTTGGACTCAATTTTATATCCTCATAGCATACCGCAAAGATAAAATGGAAAGTAATAACCATGGAATTTGTACAAGGATTACCCATGTCCAGGAATAAACATGATGTTATCCTGGTAGTTGTAGATAAATTGACTAAGGTAGCTCATTTCATCGCTGGAAATCTAAAGGATGATTCACCAAAGGTCTTTGGCCAAAAGATTCGTACATGAAATTTTCAGATTGCATGGTGTACGTAATTGATTATATCTAACAGGATCCAAGAATGATGTCAAGATTTTGCCAAACGCTTAATACAGCTCTTGAACGAAACTAAACTTCGTTCGCATATCATCCGAAACGGATGGACAAACTGAGAGGGTAAATCAAGTGTTGGAAGACATGTTGCGAATGTATTGCATGGATCAACAGTATAAATGGGAAGAGTATCTTCCATTAGTTGAATTCACATACAACAACACTTATCATTCATCTCTTAAAATGGCACCATTTGAAGCACTTTATGGAAGAAAGTGCAGAACTCCTGTTAGCTGGGATAGTGTTGAGGATAGAGTGGTAATTGGACCAAAGATTCTCACAGAAATGGAATAGCAAGTTAAGATGATTCGTGAACGATTAAAGGAAGCAATGGATAGGCAGAAGAGCTATGCTGACCTTAAGCGGGTTGATCGAAGGTTTGAGCTTGGTGAGAAGGTTTTTCTTCGTGTTAAACCCAGAAAGAGTTCTATAACTTTTGGCAAGGCTGCCAAGTTGTCACCTCGTTTCATGGGACCTTTCGAAATAATCAATCCTATAGCTTATCGTTTAGCATTACCACCTACTTTATCTCGCATGCATGATGTTTTCCATATTTCTTTGCTTAAGAAATACGTTTCAGATCTGTCACATGTTTTAAATTGGAATTCCTTGCAGGTCCAAGACCCAGGAATAATCATGGTTAAACCCACATGAGTGCTGGAAACTTGCCAATTGCATTTGAGAAATCGTGAAATATAGCAATGTAAGGTCCAGTGGGACCAGTTTAACGAAGAAAGTGCAACTTGGGAAAATTTGGAAGAGATGAAAATTGCTTTTCCTTTTCTTTTTCAACAGAATGAAATCTGTTGACAAAACATTTCTTTTATGAACTTATCTTTTTCAAGTTTATATGAAAGCCAGATGGAGGCAAACATTATTCAGGCTGAATAAAATGTGTTGTGACATTGATTTCTGGAACTATTTAAGTTGGAAAATAGTCGCATTGTTTTGTGAACTAATAAATTGGTTGACCTGAAGGTTAATCAAATATGTAATCATCGGACGATGAATCTTTTAGGAGGGAAGCATGTAACACCCTGAACTATTATTACTTCCTCCTGAGCATTCAAGTGTTGATATGTGATTTCTTTTGTAAAAAGAATGTGTTCCTTTGATTGTGAAGTCATGCTTGATATGGACTGTATCTTCTTTGAAATTGCAGATCTTTGACTGAGTCGGAATATGATTGGACTCTTTTATTTCTTTCATTTTACACCTGAGTTTAATCTGATCTCGGAATGAATTATGGAGTTATCCATCTATAAGACCCAGCCTTGGATCAGTGGCATTGATCCAAGTGATGCTTTAAGTTTATTCGGGATGAACTAAAATTATAGACCTTACGCAGGTTGCAAGGTCTGAATGCGTTGAATAAGCTATTCCGGAGTCTAACTCAGGCTGATCGTGTTAAATGAATTGGTTCCCGATATCGTAATATCAGGAAGGTCTTGATCATGGGCCAGGTAATAAATTCAGATACATTTATTCCACTAGCCTATTGGCAGTGCAGGAGTGAATCCTGTTCGTGAATGTATGTTTGTAGGTTCTTTTTCTGAGCATTTGAAATGTTAGACCTAAACTGGATTTATTAAGGTTAGTAACCTAAAACTAAACTATGATCTATGGGTTAGATTAGTGTTAATCTAACCTAGGCCTAAGCTATAAGCTAAATGTTCTAAGTTAGTAACTTTGTGCTATGGAGGTTAGACTAAGTTGCATCTTAAATCCTAACCTATGTTACTAACCTAACTAATGAACAAGGAAGAAAGGGGACCTATGAAAGGGTGCGAGCCATGGGTGGCAGTTTCTATGGCATTAAATAGATAGATAAGCATGAAGGATAGGTAATTTGGTAGAAGTTTAAACGGCTAGCAAGAGCCGACGTGGCAGAGTCGCCAAAGTTAGATATGGTCTTTGAATTTCATTTGTCCATCGCCAACTATGGCGGTCGGTGGCAATGGAGATTGAGTGGGAAATTTGGAGTAAATGTAATTAATGAACTCGGTCTTCGAGCTCGGGTTTCACGGGAAGGCATGCAAAATGGAAAACTGGTAGTTTGTTTGGTTTTTCATGCACTCTAGTTTTCCCTCTGTCTGATCACTGGTTCTTCACACCAGTCTACTTGGTGTTGCATGGAAAAATGAGTGTAACTCACTCTTTTCTCTGTCAAGGAAAGTTTATAAGGCATGGAAATAACAAGTTATTGTTGTTGAATCTAACGTGGAAAAAGAGGAGAAGGCACGAGCTCTTTCAGTGGTCTTCTTCAGATTTTTAAGCAAATAACCAGGCATGTTAGGCTCTAACTTTTAAAGATCTTGCTTTCTTTCAAATGATTTCATTAGAACAACTCTGTTCAAATGATTTTTGGGTTCAGTTGGTTTTTATGGTAGCCTTGTGTGATTTAGTTGCTGTATTTTCTTAACCGGCTCGATTTTTCGAGTAAACCCTTGATGGGTGTGCATTTTGTTTCGAACGGATGTATTACCTTGCTGTGTTTTGCATTCCGGTTGGATTTTGAGGAAATGTTGCAAGGAAAATATATGAATTTGGCTCTGTAGGAGTTTAAGAATTGTTTTCTTGTCTGATTCGGACTTAGGTCTTTACCTCGTTGTTTTCTCTTGTTAAAACGAATACTGTTGTTTGGATTTCTTGAGTGTACAGTATATACGACTTCTCTAAAAGTTTTGTCGTGAGTAATATGTGTTATGGTTGCTGAATCTTGTTGGATCTTGCTATAATACTTAAGTTACTTCTGTTTGGATAACTCGCTGTGTTATTGTATTCGAATGTGACTTTGTAGAAGTTATTTCCCCCCTTGTGTTGCAATTATGGGATATAACCCGTTGATAGTTTGCAATATATTTGTTTATACACAAAATGACTCTGTGGAGTTCTTGGAATGGTTCGTATATTATGGTCTTCTGTAGAAGTCATATATGTGAATACTGGTAGTTTGATTCAGTCGGAGTCCTGGAGGGGTAATTGGTAATACGACTTCAGTTGTCTTAATATGAATACTTTCGCTTAGCAAAGAATTTCTTGGTACAGACTCAGTTGGTGTACTTTTTATATTTTGTCTTCTGCTTAAGCTTAAAACGAATACTGTTGTTTGGATTCAGTTGAAGTCCTTGATAGGAAACCAGTGTTTCTGCTTCTGTATAAGCCTGGATATGAACACTTATTGCTATTCGCTCTGTTGGAACCCTTAATATTTATATATATATCTTGTATTTGGGCTTCTGTAGAAGTTAGTCGTGAATGCCATACGTTTCTACTTCTGAAGGAGTTCAGATGTGAACACGGTATGATATTGTTTGATTGGAATTTTTGGATTGATATGTATCATGTATCTTTCTACTTCTGTAGAAGTTTATTTGAAGAGTACCACATGGTTGGAATCCTTGATATGTGACTGGTGTTTCTACTTCTGTGTAAGTCCTGTTATGATTTCGGTCGATACTGACTCAGTGAGAGTCCTTGACAGGTATCTAGTATTTTTAATTTCATTCAAAGCTGGGTTATGAATGCTTGTTGTTATTATGAATACTAAATGTTATCAACTTTGGTGGAGACACTGAAAAGTAATTTATGTTGTAACATCTGTAGGAGTTCTTGCTGTGAGTACTTTTGGTATTCTTGATTTGTTGACATACGAATTCAACTTCAAATGAAACCTTTAATTTAAGTATTGGTTGAATTTGGCACTGTTCGAGCCCATGTTATGTTGTATGTTGGTTCGATTCTCGATTTTTGTCCTTGCTGTGTTTTAGTAGGGATTAAATTGAACTGAATGTTGATGTGAGTTTCGACTCAGTGGGATTGTTCTTGTGTTTGAACATGATTACGTCTTCTGTTAGCATGAATATCTAGTCTTGAGCTTGACTGAACTAAGGAGCTGTCGACTGCACCTCGACAGTGATGGCATTGAATATCTTCTTGTTTTTCGCTTCGTATGGAAGGTCATGTGGAGTCTATTTGATAGATATTCATCACTATTTTGGCGTGAGAGCTATTGTACTGCTAGTAAGCTATAGGAGTTTGTTATATTTAAACTTTAACAAAACTATGGTTCTTCTTGTGGCTCGTCTGACTTATTCGTATGCGTATAAGGTGAATGCTTTACTTTCGAGGGGACGGTACAGTCATGAGCTTGTTGGAAGGGAAATAGGAATGACTCGTTTTCTTTCTCTTCTGTTGTAAAGTATATGTTGTTATATTTTTAACTAACCATTGGAACTGTTTTAACATCTTGATGGAATCATGATTTGTTATGATATTCATTTTACTATGTTGAATGTAATGATCTGTCTGATGTTTGTTGTCCTTGGAATTCAGATGGATAGTTGTTTGGGATACTTTCGTTCTTCTTGATTTCTAATATTTTGATGAAATATTTGAAAAGTATTTAGGACTATTCAGTAACGATAATATGAGTTACGCGTTTATAGTCATGTTTGTATTACAAAAGCATAGTCTGAAATATGTTTACTTGTTTGGTGAAATGATCTCATTTAAACAGGTTGTTTAATGAAAACAGTTGGTGGATTGCAATTGTTTTAAGAGTTAGTGCTTATCATGCTCAGTTCATCGAACTGACCCATGTTGACAATTTTTGCAGATGGTTTCCGTAAGTGGTAAAAGCACGCAGATCTGATAGGATGTTCAGATTGTTTAATTTGGTTTTATGATGAATTACAGCTTGATTCTCTAAATGTACTATATGAGGAAAGATGTTCTTTTTCTGTTGAAATATTGTATCAAGTATGTTGAATGCATAAAATGTATTTGATTAGCCTGAAGGGAATAAAGAGAGATATTTGTTACTTATGTGTTTGTATTCTTATCTTGATAGTTTGACCTTCTTCGGTTCAAAGATCTTGAGAGCATTGTTATTATTGTATAATTTGGAGACTTTTGTGATTATCAATGTAAGCTTGCAAGAATAAGTGACTGAATACTTATGATTGTTTAGTAGTTCTAGTATGTTCTATCTAAAGCTAAAATTGGAATTTAGATCACTGTCTTTCTGGAAGCTAGGGTTAAAATAAACCTGAGCAGGAAGTTAAACAAGCTGAATAAATTATTACTTCCTAGTCTTGACCTAAGTCAAGACAACGTTTAATTGGATTCTTAATCACTATATCTCGATATTAATAAGTAAGATATAAATTCAGTTATGAGAACTAATATAAACCTAAAAAGGGTTTGGTTAGCAATCTCATGTGAAGGATGAGAGTAATTGTCCAATTTCGTTGATATAGAATTATGTATATTCTATGAACTCCTTGATGGGACCTCTAGTCTTAATAACTTCTCTTGTGTATTGGGTTTTATTAAGAAAGGTCATTCTAAGGTGAGGAACCCAGGGATCGGGAAAGGCTAACCTTAGGGGAACGTCTTTTAGTATAATTTAAACTCAACGTGCGTAACACTTATTAGTAAGTAGATCTTTTCGAGGTGGATTTAAAGGTTGCCGGCACAAGTCAACTACAGGGTTGTACCTTCGAGAAGATTAGGATCTTCTCGAAGATACAACAATGTAGGTGACTTATGATGACACCCTTTGCATTGATCGTTAAGATTTACACCTTAAACACGAACAAGTTACTCTGGGACTGATTAGGAATGTGGTCACGTTATAAGGCTGCCTAGGAGACTCAGGGTATCTTGACACACTAGTTTAACTAGGGTTGACCCAGTATGTCAGCGTATCCCTAGTCCTCGGGAGCATCCATATAACATTGTCACCTTACTAATCCATTTCCGAGTGAATAACTTGGGATAGGAGAAACTGACAGAAGTCAGTATAAGACATTCTACATAACATAGGAATGGGGTGAAGGACGTATTCCAGATTGACGAGTATGCCGTCAAGGAATACGAGACATAAGCATTATGTTTCAAATCTTTGGCCAAAGTATCGCAAGCTGCTGATTGCGTTGTCCTAAGTCACCTAGTCTAAGGGATGAGATGCCGATGAATAATGGTAACAATTATTCAGATAGGTTCCTTAGACAGAGCATTCTGAATCCCAGATTAGGGAAGAGAGCCGCAAGAGGGATGTGTTAAATAAAAACGCTAACTCTTAATACACATGAATAGATCGGTAGATTACCGAGTCATGGAATGAATAGATCGGAGGTACTCCGAGTCATTACAGCTGCATATGGTTATCTGTTATAAGAATGGTTGCTTTGATTTGTGAGTTCTAAATTATGTATTTAGAACCAGGAAGCATTTATAAAAATAAATTTTACTTGTTCTAATGTATAAAATGAGGATGTTACAAAAATGTCGGGAATGGGTCTATCAGGCACCCATGCTATTTTGATGGCATTTTGGTCAATGGTTGAACCCCTTGCACTTTTTCCCACGTTTCTCTCTCCTGGGGTCGTGGTTTGCACTATAAAAGCCAGAATGAGTTCATTTTGCAAAGGAGAGACACTTTTTCAGCTCTGCAACTTCCCTTTTCTTCCTCCTTGGTAGAATTTGTGAAGAAAATTTACCTTTCCATGTAATGCAGCACCTTTTCTTGCCTCTGGATCACTGTAATGTACTGTATTGGATCTGAGATGTTGATATATGTTTTGTGATTAAAATCCCTCAATCCTTTCATATATCTATCATTGCTTTCTTGATCTTTCATTACATTTTGAGTATTTGTGCATGTTTTGTGTTGTGTTTCCTTGTGGATTGTGTATTTCATGCAGCATCAGGTGTCTACAACTCCTTTGGTGCATCACCTATTAGCATTAGTTCTTTCTTTTTGCATTCTCTATCTCTGTCTCCTTGGAATTTAGAGTAGATTTAGGAGTTTAAACCTCTGCAATTGTGCAAGTGAAATAGCTGATCAGAGGAGTTGAGGAACCAGCCTCTAATCTGGAGATTCCTCTTCCATTTTTCAAGTCCCACACTTGGGAAGAGGATTCAATGTTGTGCAATCACACTGGATGCATAGGGTGATCAAACTAGAAATCTGATCAACATCCAGGGGGTGCTGCTGATTTGCAACAACATTACCAATAACTATCATCGATTCTACCTAATCGTGGTCGATTATACCTCAATGATGCCGCCATGTGTTTTCCAATATTGTGTAAACCAACAACCACCCACCTATCAAAACAACCCAAAAATTAACCCACTTCGCTAAGACCTGTTTGTGACTGCAAACCACCTAAATAACTCCGAAACCCGACCCAAAATCCTTGACCCACATAGTTTGAGTATTTAATCAAATCGACACTAATAGTGATTTGAGGTACCCAAATCAGAATACTAGCACTATATTTTTTTTATGTACATATTTCAGTTATTTCATATTCATTTTATAAAAATAGTGGATTGACAACCTTTTAGGGAGTATCACATTTCCTAGATCTAGCATATGCTAGGTAGTCCATGTCATATATTGTTTAACTCTTCTTTGGTGGTATTTTTTCTATTTCAGGTAGTTCCTCCCAGCCAAAAGAAATTTATCACAACAACATCGATCGAGAAGTCGGGAAAAGCACATCAAACTCTAACAAACCAACATAACAAGTATTCCTCCTTGGCCCTTATCCTAATTTGTTTTGTTACATTCTGAAAATGTAAAGAAAACGATGAAACATTTTGGCACGTCTGGTGGGACCCATTCATGGTTCCTTGCATTCTCTTCATTCTTAGGTAAAATTGTGTTTTTGTTTCCCTTCAAAAGCTTACACATTAATTTCTCTCCTTTGTAATCATTCTTCATCTCTTTATTGTCTAAAAAAAATCATGTTTTTGGTGCTTTAAAAAGAACACATTCTTCTTTCTCTTTGCATTGCATTAGTGAAAGAGCACATTCCTACCTGTTCATCATTTTCTTCATTGAATGTAATTTGTCGGTTTGGGTTTAAATTTGTTGCATTTCATCCTTGTATGCTATATTTAGCTCACATTAAAATGAGGGCAACCTATATGCTAGAATTCATGCCCAGCTGATGGTTGACACAAAGAATCATAGAAAAGCACATTCTCTCTCTCTCTCTCTCTCTCTCTCTCTCTATCTATCCAAACAAACAACATAATTGAAAAATACACATCTTCTTAAACAACATCTTACCCGGAAGAAGTCATCGTAATGATAACATGATTAGTGGATTAACACCGGGCACCCAACCGGTTACTTATGTCCAATCATTACCTCGAGGACACTCTGTGCCCGCCATAACATAACCTGAAACCTCTCCTTTTAGATCTCCTTCTTCGTAGGAATCCTTCCTCATGAAAAAATCTGCTCTAAATTCATGAGTCAGTCTTTTAAATAGCATAAGCTAAACACATTAAAATCACTTGTTAGATACATATTTTTAGCATTTAATTGAGGTACATTTTGAGGTGTGAGGATACATTTCTCCATTTTCCTTGAATAATCCATAATCATAGTTAGAGTATTCTCAATTCTTCCCGAGTGTGTTAGAACCTCACTATATCATATCCATACTTCGGGTTGATCATTCATCGATCTCAGTTCATAACAATCTATTTTCATACATTCCTCAAATTTTCATAAGAATCGACATTGGTTTATCCTCCAAGTGTCACTTTACACCTCACCGTCATCGGTTTACCTAACCATCGTCGGTTCTTTGTCCTTTTGGTTAACTTTCCCAAAGGACACCTATTTCATCTTCTTTACTGTTTAGAGTTTCTCTCGAGTCTTTGTACTCTTTGTATTATGATAAACAATCATCATATAGCTTACCTATCTGACATTCATCATTTTTTGCCTCATTTGGTAAAACTATTCTTTTCTCACAGTAACCGACCTTGGTTACCCCTAAACCATCATCGGTCATACTTAACCGGTGTCAGTTACCTTGTGCTGATTCTCAACTGATACATTGCCCAAATCCACCTATAAATACCTATTTTTCTCATTCCTACTACTTTCTATGTCATCTACAGGATACAACATCACCTGATATACATTCATTCACATGGTGTTGACTTACAACCAAACTAATTCTCTTATATTCAATGCCGGTCATCATCACCACTCCCACCTAGTCCTTCACCACCTTTTGTCCTGTCACCCATGGATCTAACCTTTCCTACCACCATTACTATAGGTGAAGAGGAGTTCACACAACTCCTCAATCTGAATCTTGCAGCCTTACAATTCTACCTTTCCCACTCTTCCACTTAGGATTCCACAGGTCAGTTGATATATGTCATGCTTGTATCCATCTCTCCTTCACTTATACCCACTTCTACATTAGCCCCTACTAGTTCGGTGTTACCTTCACCTGCTTTACCCCTAGTGGTTTTGCAGCTAGGCCCCACACCCACTATGACCACTGCATCTCGTAACATCCATCGCACCCGTAGTATCCATTGTTCCTTCATTGACCACATAGACCACAACTCTTTCCACACCCATTATCTCATAGATACTAATTGTAACACAACCACCCGGTTGTTTCGGTGACCCCTACCCCATTCTAGAATATTGTCCTCTCCATCCCACAAAGATCTACCCCCAATCGCGACTAGAGTCACCGCATCTACCCCACCTACATTTACATATTTTCAACAACCCCCTATCTCATCTAGCATTCATTTTAGATATATGCCCTCTATTTCAGTCCCCTATTCTCAAGCTTCCTATTCGGAATCACCATACACTGGAATACCACCCACATCACATGTTCATTACCAGCCCTCTTACGCCACATGAGTTTCTCTTCCACCACAACCTACCAATGACCTCATCAAATTGATGATGGAAAGGATGCAGACACTTAAGAAGCATCAATTTCTAGATCATGCAATTCTCTCACCTATGATGAAATCTATAATGAACCCATTCATCCATCCAATCCTATTCGCCCATACCATGTACATTGGGAAATGCCAAAATTCAATCTGCTTAATAGTAAAGAAGACCCTCAAAGAACATCTGCAGCCTTTCAAACATGGTTGTTACCTAATCACCCATGATGATGCTTTAATCCTATAGACCTTCCCAATGTCCTTGAAATGACGCATTAGACTCGTACAAAGGGCTACCCAGACATTCCATATACTCGTTTAATCAAGTAGCTTAACCTTCTTAGACCACTTCTCAATCAACATTATTAAGAAAGTCACCATGACCGATCTTTACTCCACACGAAAGTATGAAGACGAGTCTATCTATGACTTTTTCACTCATTGGCGTAGCCTAATTAACCACTCACATTTTAGTTACCTCAAACTTAGCTCATAGATTGGTTTACTCGGTCTTGCACTAGAAACATCTCACCTACCATGCAAGTGCGAGACATTCCACACCTTTGATGATGCATTCACCATGCCACGAAAATTGAGATTCGTCTTTATCGGTTTCTCGGCTCACGTAATTCTCTCACATACGATGAAATCTAAAATGATCCCATTCATCTGTCCATTCCTATTTTCCCATTCCCTATACATTGGTAAATGCCAAAATTTAACCGCTTCAATAGTAAAGAAGACCCGCAACAACATTTGTGGTCTTTCAAACATGGGTGTTACCTAATCACCCATGATGACACTTTACTCCTACAAACCTTCTTGATGTCCCTCACAGGACCTACATTAGAATGGTACAATGGGCTACCCATACATTCCATCTACTCATTTAATCAAGTAGCCCAAGCCTTCTTAAACCACTTCTTAATCAACATTGTCAAGAAATTCACCATGACTGACCTTTACTCCACACGACCGTATGATGAAGAGTCTATCACTGACTTTGTTGCTCATTGGCAAAACCTAATTAACCAAATCACATTTCAATTACCTCAAGCTGAACTCATAGATTTGTTTACTTGGGCTTGTGCTAGACACATCTCACAACCCTACGCAGGTGCATACCTTTTACACCTTTGACGAGACATTCACCATGGCAGAAAATTAGAGATTCGTGCTATCAAAGAGAATAAAATTCAGCTACGTAACAAGAACACCATGTTCAAATAAAATTATTCTTATTCATATTTGAAACCATAGAAAAAATATTCAAAACCCAAAGCATCTTCCAACACCATAGTTCTCAAGGTTGGATGCTCTCACCCATCAAACAAATCCAAAACTTCTTCTAATCTCTCTCATATCCAAGCTTTCCAATTCATATGAGAAGAGTGAAAGTATACCCCAATAGGGGAACCTTATTCTTCTATTTTGGGAAAGCTTATTAAGGCTGGCACCATTACCCTTCCACCTATAAAACCACACACTAGTTTTGATCTTGATCACCCAATTCCCGTATGGTATAAAGAAGATGACTTTTCTGCAACTATCATAATGTCGAGGTCATAAATGCGATGGTAACTACATCACCTTAAAGAATATCATCCAAGAAATGTTTGACAACAAAGATCTAGTCTTGGATAACCCAAATACACCCACTAACCAAAACCTACATATCGTCAATAAACCATTCCCTAATCACACCCCATCTTCCAACAAAATTGATGACACTTTAACCAATGATAGCAATGTCGGGAGGTCCATGCTATTTTCAATGACATACCAGCTTACTTCACAATTTCCCCTTGTTCCTTCCATAGATGAAATCTTATCTAGAGCTCCCCTACTTGCACGGGAACCTATTTCATCTACTCCTCTACCCATAGAGGAACCCCTTTCATTTTCTCCTTTACTCATGGAAAATTCCATAATTAGCACTCTACCTTTGGCCCCTCAAATTACTCGAGAATTTGTCAATAACACATCTCCTACTCATAAGAGACACATTTCCACTCCCTACACCATCAAAAGAAGATTCCACCTTGTCTGGACCATCATCTCCTCTACCCATAGAGGATCTTGTAGAAACACCATTGCCTTTAGATGACCATTCTCCATCAGACCTCCAAGATCTTTCTGATATGATTTCAGCTCTCTTACCTAAAGAGTTTAAAGCTATCCATTTCCCTATTTCTCAAACACATTTCACGAGGATTTCTACTCGATCCACATCAGCCCTGCCTACAGAGTACCATTTTCATGCTTAGTTGATCGCTTGGACTATGTTGATAGATCCTTACTTTGGGGACGATCTTCTACTTCCTGCTTCAACCCAAATGTAATTGTCACTCACCGACACCTCCAAAATCTATCCAAAAGTGTTTCAAGTGACCAAACCAAACACAATCATGAATATTGGAACACCTTCCATGTCATCACCATAACCCAAAGATACACCTATACCCAAATACCTACCCATGCCTATATCATCTCCCTTGCCTAAACCCATCAATACCTTAGGGGTCATGCCGACATCGAACCTTACACACCCACCCATCAAATTAGACTTAGCCACATATTCCCAAACCAACACTAAACTTATTCCATCCCCCAAAAGAAGACCCAACCTCCTATGTCTCATACACTAACCTCGCCTACCACATTGTCACACCTTCACCTCTTCCATCCATCTTAGGACCTCACCCCTTAACCCTGGCCAAACAACCTTCTTCCACTGGTAAACTAAGAATGCAATAGCTCACCTCCTCATCACGGACCTCTAATATACCCAAGTGACCCACACAACCCCGACATCACCTGTGATCTCCTTACCACCCATACCACCACTACCTTCCATAACTTCTTCACCGCCCATGACACTCTCTTCCCTTCCACTCACACCTTCACCCAAAATATACCAACTACCTCCACTATAATTTATTTTCCCCATGGGTAACCTATCCTCTTCCACCATCTACTTTCCCTTTTACATCCCATACTCCCATGTCACCTTTTCCCAAGAAGGTGCAACCCAAAGCTAAGAATCTGCTACCCTCTAATAAGGTAGTCAAACCAACCAAACCTTCCATTACCATCTCTTCTTCCCCCACATTTACCCAAATAGATGCCCATAAGACCTAAGACCACTCCACATACCAAACTAGTGGAACAACAACCTATTCCTCCATAATCAGCCACACTTGTACACATGCCCATGGTCACCTCCCATTGTGATCCATTAGTAGGGTCCTACGCCAAGATCTTAACCAATCTTATTAAAACATATGTCATCACATTACCACCACTTATACCTTATGATCTTCTCAAACCCAAATAAAAGGTTTTGACAAAACTAAAATTTACACCTACCATCATGTGCCAGACATGATGTTGAAAATTATAATGCCTTGAAAACCATTCTTATACAACTTTTTCCTCATGAGTAGAATTTCAATGATGAAAATATACTAGATGAGAAACCCATTCCACCTTCACCAATCTCCCCAAATATTCTTCCATTACCTTCTCTATGACCAAAATCTCCACCCCCACAACTCTTTATCCACCCCCAAATTTGAAATTAACATGGTACATGTTTCCACTACCCACGCCTTTCGAAAGACAAGCGAAAAGAAAGGGAAGTTAGCCCATCAACCAACCCCTAACATACCCAACATACCATTTGCACCCATACATATCACACAATGGGGTCACACATTGCACAATGTTAAAATAATTACACCAATCCTCCTTTAAAATGTCTTTATATGACCTCATACAAACCTCTAAGTCACATTGTTAAGCCCTCACGAAGGTCCTTCAATCTATTGAAATTTTACCAAATGACCCTCACCCGTAGCCTCTATCATTACCCCTCATCATATAGCCTCTCTCACTAATTCATCTCCTTACTCTACACCTCCACCCACTCACCAGTAGCCACCCTCAGATTTTCGATGAAGAGATCATCCCCTTTCAGTTTGATGACCTCAATCCCGCTCTTTTCATCTTCATCTTTATCGATAATATATGCATACGACACGTTATGATCGATGGTGGTGCTAATATTAACATCATATCTTCCCATGCATACAACCAAATGTGCATACCTTCCAATTACATACACGGTAACCTAGTTATGTTATGCTCCTTTAATTACGCTATGACCTCTACCCTAGGTACCATTGTTCTCCATGTCCGTGTAGGTCCCCACACTTTCCCAGAGCTTTTGTATGTCTTAGAAGAAGAGTTCCAATATAATTTGTTTCTTGGCGACCTTAGATTTGTGCCATGGGTTGTGTCCCTTCAACTTTACACTACTACCTCAAATTTGAACACGAGGGACATAACTACACCATCCCGGCTGAAACATCACCTTTCAAGACCTATAACATGCTATATAGGCCTAATGATGTGCTTGTATGAGTCAAGGCATCTACCAATATCCCACTTCACCTTCACCTATAAGCCCATCCATCAAAAATACCACCGCTTCTCCCACATCTAACCCTACTATTCCTACTACTGCCATAGCCTCTACCGCTGACTCACCTACTTCCCCATCATCTAGCAAGTTGCTTATCCCCCTACCTACATATTGACTATATATCCCTTAAAAGGTTTCTTTCAACACCTCACTCTGGGGAGTACTACCTATACAATATCGAGACGTTCCACACTCGCAAGAGTATGGAAACTCCGTATTAGCACCCTAGTTATGACTATTGTGTAAGCGGGGTTTTCCTTATTGCCCTCCCAACCTTTGCACTAATCTAACGTATGGGGACTCGATATCGCCAGCTATAAACCTGAACCTCCATCTCAAATAAACCATTTTCATCTAACCTACACTCCCTCACTAACCACCGCTTTGCTCACACTTTCCTCCACCGGTGCGCGTGGAAAGGATTTGGCTTTAGATTTTATGAATAAGGCCGACATACTGTCATTTCTTTTACCACTCGTAAACACAATGACCTTAGTTTCTTTGGATTTGATGCACCACCTCCCAAGAAGGCTCACGTTGACCTCATTAAGGAAGACAAAAATTCCCCACCTCATTTACCCATGTCACCATCTTCACCCATGGAGTCCATAGATCCCGAATCCATTCCTCACTTTTTTTTCGTAAGACAATTTCTCTAGGACCTCTGACCTATCAACGTGATGGTGAGGCTCCTTCTTCTCTCCCATTCATGTATCCTGACATGATCAATGATGATACACCTTCTATTAATGTCATTCAATGTTAGGAAAATGAGTCCATCCTCACCTACCTTGGTGCAAAAGATTATTATATTCACCAGTCATTACCTTTTGAGACACAAACCATGTTGAATAAATCGACCATTGAAATCAACATTAACACTTAGGACAACCCACACATTCTAAAGATAGGCCAATCTTTAGATGCTACTAACAGGAATATTTTACCTCTTTCCTTTGGGACCATAGCAATGCTTTTTCCTGGTCCTATGTTGATATGCCCAATATTGACCCAAAAATCGTGGTCCACAATATCATAACCATTCCTGATGCCAAGCCCATAAAAAAAAGCTATGGAAAATGTATCCTTGCATTTCTCTTTTGCTCAAAAAAGAAGAGCTTTAGTGCCTTCTCTCGGTTTCCTTCATCTTACCCATTGATTATCCCTAATGGATTTCTAACACCATTCCTATCACAAAGGTGATACGGGAATCCACATTTGCATGAACTTTTGTGACCTCACCCAGCTTGTCCCAAAGTTGAATTTCCCTACCAAACATTGACCAACTAGTTGGTCTCACCATTTTCCATGAAATGCTATCGCTCATGGATGTTTTCTCTGACTACAATCAAATATTACTAGCTCTAGAAGATCAACACAAGTCTTCCTTCATCACCCTTGGGGACCTTCCACTATCGATTCATGCCTTTTGGCCTTAAAAATGCTAGCGGTACATACCAAAAGCCATGACTTACATATTCCATGACATCATGCATCACATATTGAAAGATT
Organism: Taxus wallichiana var. yunnanensis; assembly: GCA_018340775.1. Classification (NCBI taxonomy): domain Eukaryota; kingdom Viridiplantae; phylum Streptophyta; class Pinopsida; order Cupressales; family Taxaceae; genus Taxus; species Taxus wallichiana. The sequence continues at coordinate 156,600,745 of CM031243.1, read as the reverse complement.
ACGTAGATGATCTTCTTTCCAAATCAAACATCAAACTAAACACTTGACCATACTTAAGGTCATATTTGACCACCTCATTAAGTATTGTGTTCATCTTCAACCAAATAAGTGTGTCTTTATGGTACTTTTAAGAAAACTCCTTAGATTCATCATTTCTTTATGTGGCATAGAAGTTGATCCTGCTAAGGTCAAGGCTATTTTGAAAATTCCTCACCTATTAATCTTCATTAACTTCGAATCCTACAAGCAAGCTCTAATCCATTCATCATTCCATGTTATAACATAATTTATTATAGGAAGATGCTCATGATGACTTAGGGTATATGGGCATACTTAGTCGACCTAAGTCAACCAAATGTGCCAAGGTACCCTGAGTCATAAAAGGGCTACTCCCTATCCTAAACATGCTAATAACTAGACCTAGAGAGAAACTATGTTCAAGTCCAGATGTGTGTAGATCTAGATGATCAATGCAGAAGGGTGTTGCCACATGTCAACTACATCATTGTATTCTCGAGAAGACCCAAGTCTTCTCGAAAAGTACAACCCTGTAGTTGGCGTGTGCCAACATCCTATAGAAACTACCTCATCGAGATGTACATACCCCTAGGAGGTTATTAATGTTTAATTAATTTGGATTATAAAATAGATTACAACATCCATGCTAAACCCTAATCCAACACTCCTTAAGTTCTTGTTCCATACTTGAATCAATTAAGCATTAAGAACTTCCTTTAACTCATGATTGCTTTTAATGTTCATTTACTTAGTTTAACAAGTAGTTAACCAAAATAGGACAACAATATCATAAGTTTCAATATAATGTAATTTAACCATTCAGGAGGTATAAAAACCACATAGGTCCAACTAAGTAGACTTCATACAAAATGAAGTCTATGATTTATAATCATATCTCCAATCCTTTTTGGTTTACATTCATTTAAGAGAGGAAGAGTCTTCCTCTAAATGATTAAGTGTTAGGGTTTATCCTTCACATTTCTATAGTTCATACTTGCATGTTCATTACACATCACATTACTATGTTAAATTGTTTAGATAATAAACATCATCTTATGCAACTTAACAAGCTGCATCATTATAAGGGAAATTGAACTAATTCCCTTTATCCATCTTATCAAAGGATAACCAGATAAACATATAAATAATATGAAGAATATCAACAAGATAGAACTTCCATCTCCTTTATAAAAGTATGAGATAATTTACACAACCAATGCAAGTAAATCTCAACTCACAATTCATCATTATAAACTTATATATTTACAAGACTATGCACTTTAGGCATACTACATAACAACAACCTTCATTCTAAAAAGTATACAACTTTTCTTTTTCAATACAACTAAAGAATGAATCAGAATTCTTTACAAAGAATCAGACTTATATCAGCCAATGCATCATATAAGTTTTTTCCTTCTTTTATCACTTACGATGTCCATCTGTAAAAATTGCTAGCATGGGTCAGTTCAATGAACTGAGCATGATAAGCACTAAGCATTAAAATGAAGTGCATTCCACTAATTGTTTCATTAAAACAACTCTTCTTTAATGAGACAATTAATATATCATATAATAAGCATAAGTGATACCAACCAAAAAAGAAGTACAATAATAAATCTAGATCCACTTTTAAGAGAAGAGAATAATATAATCCACAACATCTATCTTAAAACTTAAAGTTTAATTGATCCTATCAATTACCTTTAAACAAACAATAGATCTTACCATCCCATTATATTCATAATTCTATCCTAATAGAATACAACATTTATCTTTTCTATAAGACAAAAGAAGTGTTTACAACATGGTTCATTTTAGGATGATTCATCTAAATCTTAAGCAAAGAATAAGAAGAACCATTACGTACCATACCCAAACTCAAAACATCCAAAAATAGATCAGTTCATAACATGAATTAACTATTTTCCTTTCAGGATAACAATCTTATAAATTCAACATTTAAGATATACATCTAAACAAAATTCCATATCAATCCAAGAAGGTATAGAGAATCAAAACAATCTAACTACAAATCTAATTCTACTTCTACATGTTATAAGTTATCATTCAAAGATCTGAAACCAACGTTCACAAATCAAAGTAGACTCTTACATAGAGTTAATCTCTACTTCAAGTTCACCCAAAAAGATAGAGTACAAGAGACAAAACCTACTCCTATCCATCCAAATAAAGCAAGGCTTAGTCAACAATAGTCGATCAAACAAGTATGCATTCACTTATCAACGAAACTACTTAGCTACTATCTTTCTACATCATTACAACAAATGATTCGAACAAAGTAGACCAACAAACCATAAAGAAATCACCATCTCATAAGAGAATCGAGTGCAGAGGAGTTCAATAAATGAACTTATCCAAATGACAGAGAAAAGGGATCTCTATTAGGAAAGGTCCATATAATTAATCATTTCATTAAACTTAACAAATGAATTTCCTATTTCAATTCAAATCAAAATGAAAAACATATTACAATCCCAAAAATAGTATACTGATCCCAAGAGAGTATATTTCCTTTATCTTTAAAAGAAACCCAAGAACTCATTCACTATATCCAATAAGAATAGAATCCCAAAACAATAAGCTAACAAGTTCAGAATTATCCATGAACTCAAGGACTGAAGTCTCTTAAATGCTTCAACAACTTAATATGAAGAGTAAGTAGTTCATGATTCAAAAAGAACTATACACAAAACAACTAAATGGAGAAAGTAATCCTTCCCTTATAAATTCAGTGTATAAGGGTAATAACTCATCCATCCAATGAGACCCAAAACTTATTTTAAAGGATCTGAAGAGAGAGCAAGAAACCCAAAAGATGTTTAAGTCAAAAGATGTCCCATTCTTACCTCCAATGCAACTAAAATAGAAATCCAAAACAAGACTTTCACAACCTCAAAATTGTGATAGAGGAGACTTAGTTTCAAACAAAATAGTCAACCCAGAATGTGGGTTTCCTCAAACAGAGGGGAAAATAATACCCCCAAATTTTATGCCATTACCATCTCAGAGAAGATGATACAGTCTTAAAAATAGAAATATCACATTCATTTAAACAAGACGTTCCCAGTTCAAGATCTCAAGGGATTACCAAACAACTCATTCAAACTATCACCCAGTTTTCTTGTGAGTAAGTTGTTCCATAAAAGAATTATAAGCTTTAAAATTTTAATACAAGTAAAACCCAACACAAAAATACTAGAACATAATCAATTCATCGATTCAATTAAAATTTCTTAACACTCAAGTACCAAATATGAGTACAGTGTCGAACACGAGCTTCACACAAAATTTCAGAACTTCACAAGTAATAAAATACAGTACAGTGCCAAATACAAACTTCAAGCAATAGTTCAAGTTGCATAAGTTTCCAAACACCGGTTCAAAACAACACGAAGCTCCAACACAAGTTTATATCAAAACACAAATCCCTAATTCAAGATCAAATGGAACTCAAGATTCCCTTAAAGTTTAGAACCCTATATTGCAACGAAGGCCAGTTCAAAACACAACAACCTCAATACAAGTTCCAAAATGAAAAATAGAGCTACAAAAACAAGTTTCACATACAAGCTTCACATGCATGCTATCATTGAACTTGCACAGAGAGAAAGTTTCCAAAACAACATTATTTTTTCCATGGATTCATATCCAAAAATCACAGAGATTCATAAAAGCATGCAAGTAATCAACCAGAAAAAATCATGCAAATATTAATAAGCATAAGAGTAGAGTTATTCTAATGAATCATTTAGAAGAAAGCATGAAATCTTAATGGGTAGAGCCTATCATGCCTAATAGTTCTTCTACCAAATCAAAGGAGACTTCCAACTGAGCTTCCAACTCTTTTTCTCCTCCACGAAAGATCAACAATCAAACATATTTTCTTCCTATGCCTCATATACTTTCCTTCGATCAAAAATAGACCATAGAAACCAAAAATAGCTTTGAAGTGAAGGTCAAACTTTGGTTCAAGAACCAGATAGCTCCATGTAGAGAAAAATCTGCAATGCATGCAAAACCAAACAACCTCCCACAAACCCACCTTCCAAGTTTCCAAGATGGTTTGCACACAAAAAACGAGGTCCATCAATGCCATTAATTCCAAATTTCCCACTTATCTTTCCTTTCCACCACCTCCTAAAACTAGCGAATGCCAATTCCATCCAAACATGTAATTCCATCTTTAGTGGAGCTTCCACGTATGCCTCCACTAAAGTCAACTAGCCCCTACCAAAACTGGCAGTACCACCATCCATTAAACCCTATCAACTCACTTAAATGCCATTGGAACCATCACCTTAGAGACATGCGACCCTTAGGTTCCCTTTCAATAGTTTAGGATGGATCCCATAAAACTTAGGTTAGTCTAGCAATAACCACCTTAGGTCTTAAAACATTGCCAATAGTAATTCCCACCTTAGGTTAGATTAAATTCATAACCATTTAGTATTAGGTATTAGTTAAAATAGCCTAGCATTACTTTAGTAATCTCTCCCATATTCATTTAGCACAAAGCTTAGGTTAGGATGCCAACCCAACAAAATAGAATAAGAGGCTTAGATTAGAATGAAATCCAAATAAGTAGATGTAGCTAGAACATAGGTGTTCTTACCTAGCTTAGGATACTGTTAGGATAATCCTTTGGTTTTAGGACTCTGAATTCCTCCTCTGTCATGAAATAAATTGAATTTTGTTTACGTCCATAATGTCCTACCAAGATCAATCACCAAAGACCCAAGCACAAACATACAACTGAATGAAAACACGTTCACATAAGACCAAGGAATTCATAACATACAAAAGTTCAGTCCACTATGTCCCTCAAACTACTGAATGTCAATTTACCATTCAGTCTATGAAGAAGATTTAAAACATTCCTTGGATCACTAAAATTGATCCAAGGATGAGTCAAAAATAGGAATAAGTCTACAACTCTTAAAGCCAGATTGCAACTTACCTTTCCAAAGTGAAAATGAATTCTTGAAAGCCATACTATTTTAGTCTAATGATTTTTAAGAACAAAAATGATTTATCCATATCAAGCATGATCTTCAACAGTCAAAAGAACACATCTTTATCAAGAAAATCACATGTCAACACTTGAAATGCAAAGGAGGAATATAACAATTGTCAAGGGTGTTACATGCTTCCCTCCTAAAAAGAATCATCATCCCGATGATTACCTCACTTTCACATAGTTTGCATCTAGGACAATCAACTTATTCACTTTTCTTATCATATGTCAAAAACATATAAGAATTTTTAAGTTCCAGAAATCAACATTACATAGTTGTTTATTCAAAACAAATAAATATCTGCCCAAAACTGGCATACTTATTGTAATATAGAGATAAAATCACAATTTTTATCAGTCAATAGAATCAATTCTATTCAAATAGATATGGAAAAGTAGTTTTCATATCCTCAAGGTTTTCCCAAGTTGCACTTTCTTCATTAAACTGGTCCCACTGGACCTTACATTGACTTATTTCATGATTTCTTAAATGCAACTGACGAGTTTCCAACACTCATATGGGTTTAACCATGATTATTCCTTGGGTCTTGACCTACAAGGAATTCCAATTTAACACATGTGATAAATCTGAAACATATTTCTTAAGCAAAGAAATATGGAAAACATCATGCATTCGTGACAAAGTAGAGGTAATGCTAAATGATAAGCTACAGAGGTTGATTACTTCAACTATCTCAAAAGGTCCCACATAACGAGGTGATAACTTGGCAGCCTTTCCAAAAGTTATAGAACTCTTTTTTGGTTTAACTCAAGAAATACCTTCTCACCAAGTTCAAATTTCCTATCTACCCACTTTAAATCAACATAACTCTTTTGCCTATCTGCTTGCTTCTTTCAAGCGTTCACGAATCATTTTAACTTGTTGTTCCATTTCAGTAAGAATTTCAGGTCCAATTACCTCTCTATCCTCAATGTTGTCCCAACTAACTAGGGGGGTTCTACATTTTCTTCCATATAATGCTTCGAAAGGTGCCATCTTAAGAGAGGCATGATATGTGTTATTATATGCAAACTCAACTAGTGGAAGGTACTCTTCCCACTTATACTTTGCTGTCCATACAATACATTCATAACATATCCTCCAAAACTTGATTAACTCTTTCAGTTTGTCCATCCATTTCCGGATGATACACAAAACTGAAATTCAACTTAGTTCCTAGAGCTGCATTAAGCATTTTCCAAAACCTTGACATCATTCTAGGATCTCTATCGGATATGATTAATTCAGGTACTCCATGTAATCTGAAAATTTCATGTACAAATATTTTAGCTAACACAGGAGAATCATCCTTCAGATTACCCATATAAAATGTGCTACCTTTGTTAGTTTATCCACAACTACTAAAATAACATCATGTTTGTTTCTTGACATAGGCAACCCTTGAACAAAGTCCATGCTTATCACTTGCCATTTGTACTGCGGTATACTATGAGGATACAATAAACCGGCTTGGGTGCATATGTTCCACTTTAACACGTTGACATTCAAGGCAATGTGTCACAAAATCTATAACATCCTTTTTCATTCCCTTCCAAAATATTGTTGTTTTATATCAGCAAGCATCTTTGTAATACTAGGGTGTCCAGAAAAAGGTGAATTGTGAAATTCTACTAACAATTTCTTTCTCAAATCATTTAGCAAAGGTACATATACTCTGTTTTCAAATCATAAGATTCCTTCATTATCAAAGTGAAAACCTTTATACCTCAAATCATTCGATCTGCAATAAAGCACTGTCTTTACTTGCTAAAAGTAAGAATCAAATTCCATAACACTTTTTACTTCATCCTTAAATTGAGTTCTCAATGTTATAAGAGCAGAAATGTGCTTCCTACGACTTAGAGCATCAACCACTCTATTTTCTTTACCCTTTATATAACTTATGTCAAAATCATATTGAGACAAAAACTCTAACCACCTTCATTGTCTTGCATTAAGATTTGGCTGAGTGAAGATATACTTCAGTCCAAGATGATCAATTTTCAATTCAAAAGGTTTACCAAGTAGGTAATGCCTCCAAACTTGTAGTGCATGAACAATGGCAACAAGCTCTAAATCATGTGGAGCATAATTCAACTCATGTAACTTTAGTTTTCTACTTTCGTAAGCTATGACATGATCATTTTGTAACAAAATACCTCCTAGACCTTCACCAGATGCATCAGTTACCACCATAAAATCTCCATTAGGATCTGGTACTAGAGAATAGGTGTTGAAGTTAACTATTCCTTCAAAGTTTTGAATGCAATTTCACATTTCTCATTCCAAACAAACTTTTTATCCTTCTTTCTGTAAAGGAAGTTATTGGTGCAACCACCTTAGAGAAATCTTTTACAAATTTTCTATAGTAGCCAACAAGTCCCATGAAGCTTCTAACTTCATGTACATTCTTTGGTGCAGGCCACTCAGTTATAGCTACAATTTTTGAAGGATCTACAACAATTCCATTCTTACTTATTACATGTCCCAAATAGTGTACTTTTGTGTCATAGAAAGAACATTTAGACAACTTACCAAATAACCGTGTCTCTTTCTTAATATTTCCAAAACTATCTTCAAATGCTCATGGTGTTCCTCTAAAATTTTAGAATATATGAGAATGTCATCCAAGAATACGAGCACAAATTTTCCAAGTATTCTTGAAAGATATTATTCATTAAATTCATAAATGTTACAGGTGCATTTGTTAATCCAAAAGGTAAAACCGTGAACTCATAATGTCCATACCTTGTTCTAAAGTTGTTTTATGAATGTCTTCATCCTTAATCCACAATTGATGATATCCAGATCAAAGATCTATCTTAGAATATACCGATGCTCCATGCATCTGATCAAATAAATCATCAATCCTAGGGAGTGGGTATCTATTCTTGATTGTTGCTTTGTTTAACATTCTGTAATCAATGCACAATCTAAGTGTTTCATCCTTCTTTTTTCAACAAAATTACAGGTGCTCCCAAGGTGAAACACTTGGTCTAATCAAACCTTTAGAAAAAGTTCTTGCAACTGAGCCTTAAGCTCTACTAATTCTATAGTAGTCATTTGGTACGGTGCTTTAGAAATCGGTTCGGTTCTAGGCTTGATCTCTATTGTGAAATCAAACTCCCTTTTGGGTGGAAGACCTAGCAATTCTTCCAGAAATACATCACTGAAGTCTCGTAACAGTGGATATCATTCCATGACATCATTGTTTTCTTCAGTTGTTTAAATTTTCACTACATATAAGGTACAACCTTTATTTTTGGCCTTTTTAAGTTGCATAGCTGATAGTTTTCTAACAGAAATCTCACGTTTCACACCCTGAATCTCTGTTGTTTTCTATAGGTCATCTAAACAACTAATGTGTTTTTCAAAATAGTCCACTTTAGCCTTATGTTCTAATAACCAATTAACACCTATGATTACATCATAAGACCCCAAAGGTGCAACATAAAGATCAACTTCAATGGAAAGTTAGGTAAATCAAGGACTTCTCCAAAAAGACACATACTAACTATATGAACAACATTGTTTCCATACTATACAGTCCATGTTTTATCCATGTTTCCATCTTTTCTTTTTAGTTTTGATGCTAATTTACTAGAAATAAAACATTCAGTAGCTCCGTATCAAAAATAATAGTTATAGGTAAACCAAATAACTTACCCAAAACTTCTATGGGTGTGGCCTATTTCTCAGCCTACTTGTCACTACTACTGCAATGTGTATCTTGTGTTGTTGATTACGATCATCCTTTTTCAAAGGACATTGATTCACGTAATGATCTTTTCCATAGTTATAACAGCCTCCTATAGGTCCCTTTTTAGGCTCAAAATTATTTCCAGCCTTAAAGTTATCATTCTGACCTCCATAGGACTTCTATCCATTATTATTAGTCTTGACAAAGTTGTTTCATGTGCATTTCCAATAGACTTATTTGTTGTTTTTTCTTATTATTATCAGTTGAAAACTTATTTTTATTACCAAACTTCTTCCATGGTCCTTTCTTAGGTGCAAGAGATGATGAAGAGGAGTTTGGGAATTTTCTTCCTTACTTCCTCCTTATGAGCAGAAATTGCCTTTAATTTTGTTCCTGCCTTATGGCCTTTTCTACAACCCCTTCCATAGTGGTTGGGTTGTGAACATCCACCTCTCCTCCTATAATGGGATTCAATCCCATGATGAATTTTCATATCCTAAACTTCTCATCAGTTTGATACTGAGGTACATACTTAAGGAGTTTTGTAAACCACTCCCAATACTCAGTTACAGTTAGCTTTCCTTGAGCTAAGTTCTAGAATTCAGTCATTTTCTTATCATAGTAAAGTTGTGGTAGCCATCATTGCCTAAAGTATCCTTTAAATTGATCCCATGTGATATTAGTTTCATCAATATTTAACTCATCCTTACGGCTGTCCCACCATGAAGATGCCTCATGGGAAAGCTGATATGCTCCCCATATCCTTTGTTTCTTCTGAGAAATTCCTTATTGCAAAGTACTTCTCCATTTCACTAGCCAATTCTCAGCCCCATCTCCTAATGTGGTGCCATCAAACTTGGGTGGACTTATCCTTTTTATATCATTAGTGAGTTCAACTACCATCCTAGCCTTTTTGTTCTCAGGCTAAACAGGTATGTTCACATTGTTATTATCAACACCTACATTGGCATTGTCCCCAGGAGGTGGCTGATTATTGTTATCAACATCTTCTTCCTCCTCATTTCCCATTACTTGTTGTTCAAGTACAACCAAATGATCTCTTGTGTCCAACAAGGCAACAAGGATCTCATCGAGTTTCTGGGTAGTTACTTGCTCCTTCCTCAGGTGGAGGATTATTTGCAACATTTCCTCTTGTTCTAACCATTTTCTGTTACAAGAAAATTTAAGTTTCATCAGATTATGGACACAGTAGGTCCAAGAGCTAAACTTCAGCTCTGATACCAAGATGTAACATTCCCATTTTAAGACTTTAGAAACAAGGGAATTTTTTTTTTTTAAAAAAAAACATAATGTTCTCTGTTCTAAATAAAACATTATTTAGAACACACATTCCATGCCAATCAATCTCATAATAGATAACCATATGCAGCTATAAATGACTGATCCACCGATCTATTCATTTCATAACTCGGTGATCTACCGATCTATTTATGTTAACTTTAAGTATTGAATACTTATCATATACTTCATATACTTGGTTTTCCTACCCTAAACCAGGTACTGAGTGATCTATTTAAAGAACCTATCTAAATATTTGTTACCAATATTCATCTGACATCACGTTGCTTTAAACTAGGTGACATAGGACAACACAACCAACAACTTGCGATACTTTGGCCAAATATTTTCAACATACTATTTATGTCACTATTCCTAGATGACATACTCATCATTTTGAATACATCCTTCACCTCACTCATCTATTATCTAGAATGGTCTTTACTGACTTCTCATCAGTCCACTTGTCCAAGGTTTGACCCTAGTCCAGTTAGAAACATAATTTATTATAGGAAGATGCTCATGATGACTTAGGGTATATGGGCATACTTAGTTGACCTAAGTCAACCAAATGTGCCAAGGTACCCTAAGTCATAAAAGGGCTACTCCCTATCCTAAACATGCTAATAACTAGACCTAGAGAGAAACTATGTTCAAGTCCTTATATGTGTGTAGATCTAGATGATCAATGCAGAAGGGTGTTGCCACATGTCAACTACATCACTTTATTCTCGAGAAGACCCAAGTCTTCTCAAAGTATAGCCTTGCAGTTGGCATGTGCCAACATCCTACAAAAACTACCTCATCAAGATGTACATACCCCTAGGAGGTTATTAATATATTAATTAATTTGGATTATAAAATAGATTACAACATCCATGCTAAACCCTAATCCAACACTCCTTAAGTTCTTGTTCTATACTTGAATCAATTAAGCATTAAAGAACTTCCTTTAACTCATGATTGCTTTTAATGTTCATTTTACTTAGTTTAACAAGCAGTTAACCAAAACATAGGACAACAATATCATAAGTTTCAATATAATGTAATTTAACATTCAGGAGGTTTAGCAACCACATAGGTCCAACTAAAGTAGACTTCATACAAAATGAAGTCCTATGATTTACAATCATATCTCCAATCCTTTTTGGTTTACATTCATTTAAGAGAGGAAGAGTCTTCCTCTAAATGATTAAGTGTCAGGGTTTATCCTTCACAATTCTATAGTTCATACTACATGTTCATTACACATCACATTACTATGTTAAATTGTTTAGATAATAAACATCATCTTATGCAACTTTACAAGCTGCATCTTATAGGGGAAATTGAACTAACTCCCTTTATCCATCTTATCAAAGGATAACCAGATAAACATATAAATAATATGAAGAATATCAACAAGATAGAACTTCCATCTCCTTTATAAAAGTACGAGATAATTTACACAACCAATGCAAGTAAATCTCAACTCAATTCATCATTATAAACTTATATATTTACAAGACTATGCACTTTAGGCATACTGCATAACAACAACCTTCATTCTAAAAAGTATACAACTTTTCTTTTTCAATACAACTAAAGAATGAATCAGAATTCTTTACAAAGAATCAGACTTATATCAGCCAATGCATCATATAAGTTTTTTCCTTCTTTTATCACTTACGATGTCCATCTACAAAAATTGCTAGCATGGGTTAGTTCAATGAACTAAGCATGATAAGCACTAAGCATTAAAATGAAGTGCATTCCACTAATTGTTTCATTAAAACAACTCTGCTTTAATGAGACAATTAATATATCATACAATAAGCATAAGTGATACCAACCAGAAAAGAAGTACAATAATAAATCTAGATCCACTTTTAAGAGAAGAGAATATAATCCACAACATCTATCTTAAAACTTAAAGTTTAATTGATCCTATCAATTACCTTTAAACAAACAATAGATCTTACCATCCCATTATTTCATAATTCTATCCTAATAGAATACAACATTTATCTTTTCTATAAGACAAAAGAAGTGTTTACAACATGGTTCATTTTAGGATGATTCATCTAAATCTTAAGCAAAGAATAAGAAGAACCATTACGTACCATACCCAAACTCAAAACATCTAAAAAATAGATCAGTTCATAACATGAATTAACTATTTCCTTTCAGGGATAACAATCTTATAAATTCAACATTTAAGATATACATCTAAACAAAATTCCATATCAATCCAAGAAGGTAAAGAGAATCAAAATAGTCTAACTACAAATCTAAATCTACTTCTATGTGTTATAAGTTAGCATTCAAAGATCTGAAACCAATGTTCACAAATCTAAGTAGACTCCATACAGGAGTTAATCTCTACTTCGAGTTCACCCAAAAAAAAGATAGAGTACAAGAGACAAAACCTACTCCTATCCATCCAAATAAAGCAAGGCTTAGTCAACAACATTGATCAAACAAACAAGTATGCATTCACTTATCAATAGAACCAACTTAGCTACTATCTTTCTACATCATTACAACAAATGATTCAAACAAAGTAGACCAACAAACCATAAAGAAATCACCATCTCATAAGAGAATCGAGTGCAGAGGAGTTCAATAAATGAACTTATCCAAATGACAGAGAAAAAGGATCTCTATTAGGAAAGGTCCATATAATTAATCATTTCATTAAACTTAACAAATGAATTTCTATTTCAATTCAAATTCAGAATGAAAAACATATTACAGTCCCAAAAATAGTATACTGATCCCAAGAGAGATATATATTTCCTTTATCTTTAAAAGAAACCCAAGAACTCATTCACTTGTATCCAATAAGGATAGAATCCCAAAACAATAAGCTAACAAGTTCAGAATTATCCATGAACTCAAGGACTGAAGTCTCTTAAATGCTTCAACAACTTAATACGAAGAGTAAGTAGTTCATGATTCAAAAAGAACTATACACAAAACAACCGAATGGAGAAGTATCCTTCCCTTATAAATTCAGTGTATAAGGGTAATAACTCAACCATCCAATGAGACCCAAAACTTATTTTAAAGGATCTAAAGAGAGAGCAAGAAACCCAAAATGTTTAAGTCAAAAGATGTCCCATTCTTACCTCCAATGCAACTGAAATAGAAATCCAAAACAAGACTTTCACAACCTCAAAATTGTGATAGAGGAGACTTAGTTTCAAACAAAACAGTCAACCTAGAATGTGGTTTCCTCAAAATAGAGGGGAAAAGAATACCCCCAAATTTTACGCCATTACCATCTCAGAGAAGATGATACATTCTTAAAAATAGAAATATCACATTCATTTAAACAAGACATTCCCAGTTCAAGATCTCGAAGGGATTACCAAACAACTCATTCAAACTATCACCCAATTTTCTTGTGAGTAAGTTTCTCAATAAAAGAATTATAAGCTTTAAAATTTTAATACAAGTAAAACCCAACACAAAAATACCAGAACAAAATCAAATTTTTCAATTCAATTAAAATTTCTTAACACTCAAGTACCAAATATGAGTACAATTTCAACACACGAGCTTCACACAAAATTTCAGAACTTCACAAGTAATAAAATATGAGTACAAGTGCCAAATACAAACTTCAAGCAATAGTTCAGAGTTACATAAGTTTCCAAACACCAGTTCAGAACAACACAAGCTCCAACACAAGTTTATATCAAAACACGAAGCCCTAATACAAGATCAAATGGAACTCAAGGTTCCCATAAAGTTTAGAACCCTATATTGCAATGAAGGCCAATTCAAAACACAACAACCTCGAATACAAGTTCCAGAATGAAAAACAGAGCTACAAAAACAAGTTTCACATACAAGCTTCACATGCATGACATCATTGAACTTGCACAGAGAAAGAGAGTTTCCAAAACAACATTATTTAAGCCATGGATTCATATCCAAAAATCACAGAGATTCCTAAAAGCATGCAAGTAATCAACCAGAAAAATCATGCAAATATTAATAAGCATAAGAGCAGAGTTATTCTAATGAATCATTTAGAAGAAAGCATGAAATCTTAATGGGTAGAGCCTATCATGCCTGATAGTGCTTCTACCAAATCAAAGGAGACTTCTAGTGAGCTTCCAACTCTTTTTCTCCTCCACGAAAGATCAACAATCAAACATCTTTTCTTCCTATGCCTCATATACTTTCCTTCGATCAAAAATAGACCATAGAAACCAAAAATAGCTTTGAAGTGAAGGTCAAACTACTGGTTTGAAGAACCAGATAGCTCCATGTAGAGAAAAATCTGCAATGCATGCAAAACCAAACAACCTCCCACAAACCCACCTTCCAAGTTTCCAAGATGGTTTGCACACAAAAACCGAGGTCCATCAATGCCATTAATTCCAAATTTCCCACTTATCTTTCCTTTCCACCACCTCCTAAAACTGGTGAATGCCAATTCCATCCAAACATGCAATTCCATCTTTAGTGGAGCTTCCACGTATGCCTCCACTAAATTCAACTAGCCCCTGCCAAAACTAGCAGTACCACCATCCATTAAACCCTATCAACTCACTTAAATGCCATTGAACCATCACCTTAGAGACATGCGACCCTTAGGTTCCCTTTCAATAGTTTAGGATGGATCCCATAAAACTTAGGTTAGTCTAACAATAACCACCTTAGGTCTTAAAACATTGCCAATAGTAATTCCCACCTTAGGTTAGATTAAATTCATAACCATTTAGTATTAGGTATTAGTTAAAATAGCCTAGCATTACTTTAGTAATCTCTCCCATATTCATTTAGCACAAAGCTTAGGTTAGGATGCCAACCCAAACAAAATAGAATAAGAGGCTTAGATTAGAATGAAATCCAAATAAGTAGACGTAGCTAGAACATAGGTGTTCTTACCTAGCTTAGGATACTGTTAGGATAATCCTTTGGTTTTAGGACTCAAATTCCTCCTCTTGTCATGAAATAAATTGAATTTTGTTTACGTCCATAATGTCCTACCAAGATCAATCACCAAAGACCCGAGCACAAACATACAACTGAATGAAAACACGTTCACATAAGACCAAAGAATTTGTAACATACAAAGTTCAGTCCGCTATGTCCCTCAAACTACTGAATGTCAATTTACCATTCAGTCTATGAAGAAGATTTAAAACATTCCTTGGATCACTGAAATTGATCCAAGGATGAGTCAGAAATAGGAATAAGTCTGCAACTCTTAAAGCCAGATTGAACTCTTACCTTTCCAAAGTGAAAATGAATTCTTGAAAGCCATACTATTTTAGTCTAATGATTTTAAGAACAAAATGATTTATCCATATCAAGCATGATCTTCAATATGGATCAAAAAGAACACATTATTTTTGATGATTCCCACCGTGGTCATAAACCAAGTCAATGGTATATACTAGTGTCGTAATGAGATACTTCAAAATTATAAACATCACATAGATATAATTTTGACCACCTTTGACCATTACGAACTTAAAAAAACCCCACTTTTACCAATAAATTTACGGATACCATGGCCTATTTGGCTTCTAAGATACTGCTTTTCCCACTCGACTCTAAAATCTTTGTCACAATACAAAGGCTACAATCACCCTCTTATTTACCTCATGAGTTATACTCTGTCCGAACCATTGCACCGACCCACCTAAACTTTGGTATAAGAAATATGCAGACTATCTTTCCCTTTCCATTTTACCTATTGATCTCACTTGTAATGGACAACGGGCCTTTCTTAAAAGTGTCTCTCATTATGTCATCATGGGTGGTCTCCTATATAAAACAACTTTGATAGTATACTCTTACAATGCCTTACAAGTTCTTAAATTCCCTACACCATTAAGGAATTCCATGATGGAATTTGTCGAGGTCAATTTAGTGGTTTAGCTATAACAAAACACATTCTTCACCTTGGCTATTTTTGGAAAACGTTAAACCGTGATTATTGTGATTATGTCAAGTGTTGTGTGAAATGCCAGCAACATGCTAATCTCCATCACACACCTATTCATGCCTTACAAGTCACATAAGATCTTTGTCCTTTCTCTCAATGGGGTTTGGATCTTGTCAGTGAGATTAATCCCCATTCTTCACAACACCACCAATGGATCATAGCCGCTACTAAATATTACACTAAATGGGTAGAGGCCATTCCCCTCATTTCTACAAAAGATGAGAAATATGTGAATTCATCAACCATCACATCATTTGTCTCTTTGGTTTTCCTCACCGCTTCATAACGATAATGGAAAGCAATTCAAAAACAAAACCCTACGCAAGCTAGGTGATGCTTTTGGAATCCAACTCGAGTTTCTCATCACCTTATTACTTGAAAACCAATGGCCAAGATGAATCAACCAATAAAACCTTGAACAAAATTCTTAAGAAAGTAGTCAACGATATTGGGAAGGATTGATATACGCACATTCCTTTTTCCTTGTGGGATTATCATACTAGTATTCACACTACAACTTTTGCCACATCTTTTCTCTAGTCTATGGTACCGAGGTTGACTTACCTCTCAAATTTTATATTCCATCTCTCTACATCTCATTACAAGACATGCTCAATGACGATGACTTTTGCCAAGATCATTTAGTGTAACTTGAGTTATTAGATGAACATTTTCTCAATGCTCTTGACCATCTCCAAATCCACTAAAAGCGTATCAAAAATTCCTATGAAAAATGTTTTCATGAACGAACCTTTCAAGTTGATGACCTCGTCTTGAATGAACCTTTCAGGTCAACAACTGATACATTCCTCTTTTTCATTCAAGTGTTGACATGTGATTTTCAAGATAAAGACGTGTTCTTTTTACTATTGAAGATCATGATTGATAAGGATAAATCTTTTCTATTCTTAAAATCATTAGACTAAAATTATATGGTTATCAAGAATTTGTTTTCATTTTGGAAAGAGGAGCTGCAATCTATTTTAAGAGTTGCAGACTTATTTCTTCTTCTGACTCATCCTTGGATCAATTTCAGTGATCTAAGGAATGTTTCAAATCTTCTTCATAGACTGAATGGTAAAATTGACATTCAGTAGTTTGAGAGATGTAAAAGACTGAACCTTGTTTGTTACAAATTCTTTGATCTTATTTGAACATGTTTTTGTTCAATTTGTATGTTTATGCTTGGGTATTTGGTGATTGATCTTGGTAGGACATTAAGGACTTAAGAAAAATTCAATTCTCTGAGGATGAGTTCGAGTCCTAAGAACCTAAGGATTACCCTAACGGTAGCCTAATCTAGGTAAGAACACCTATGTTCTAGCTACGTTTACTTATTTGAATTCTTGTTCTAACCTAAGCCTCTTATTCTAATTTGTTGGATTGGCATCCTAACCTAAGCATTGTGCTAAATGAATAAGGGAAGGGTTACTAAAGTGATACTAGGCTATTTTAACTAATACCTAATACTAAAAGGGTTATGAATTGAACCTAACCTAAGGTGGGAATTCTATTGGAAAATGTTTTTAATACCTAAGTTGGTTATTTCTAGACTAACCTAAGTTCTATTGGGATCTATCCTAAACTATTAAAGGAAACTAAGGGTCGCATGTCACAAGGGTGATAGTTCCAATGGCATTTAAATGAATTGATAGGGTTTAAATGATGGAAGTATTGCCGAGTTGTGAGGGCTAGTAGACTTGGTGGAGGCATACGTGGAAGCAGCACTAAAAGATGGAATTGTATTTTTGTATTGAATTGGAATTCACAAGATGTAGGAGGTCATGGAAAGAAAAATAAGTGGGAATTTTTGAATGAATGGCATTTATGGAATTTATGAGCCTCGGTCTTTGTGTGTAAACTATCTTAGAAACTTAGAAGGTGGGTTTGTAGGAAGTTATTTTGTTTTTCATGCATGATAGATTTTGCTCTGCATAGAGCTAACTGGTTCTTCAAACTAGCAGTTTGACCTTCACTTCAAATCTATTTTTGGGCTCTTCAGCCTATTTTTGATCGAAGGAAAGTATATGAGACATAGGAGGAAAAGATGTTTGATTTTTGATCTTTCGTTA
Organism: Taxus wallichiana var. yunnanensis; assembly: GCA_018340775.1. Lineage (NCBI taxonomy): Eukaryota > Viridiplantae > Streptophyta > Pinopsida > Cupressales > Taxaceae > Taxus > Taxus wallichiana. Next base: position 156,582,667 of record CM031243.1, on the reverse strand, counting down.
ATGAGAAAAAGAGTTGGAAGATCAACCGGAAGTCTCCTTCGATTTGGTGGAAGCACTATCAGGTATGATAGGATATAACTATTAAAATTCTTTTCCTTGTTCTAAATGATTCATTAGAATAACTCTTCTCTCATGAGATTCTTATTTTCATGTTGTTCTAGTTATTTTTCACTTGGTTTGGTGAATCTTTGTGTTGTTTGGATTTGTATCCATGGAAAAAATAGTGATGTTTTGGAAATTGTCTTTCTGTGCAAGTTTTATGACCAGCATGCAAGTGAAAATGGTATGCAAAACTTGTTCTGTATCTCTATTTTTGCACTCTAGATCTTGTTATCGAAGTTGTGCTTTGAACTGATCTTTGTGGTAGTATAGGAATCTGAGCTTAGGGGAAACTTGAGTTCTATTTGATTTTTCTTTTGGGTTGTGAATTTGGATGTAGACTTGTGTTGGTACTTTTTGTTTTGATTAAATTTTTGTTGGAGCTTCGTTTTGATTGGAACCAGTGTTTGGAAAACTTATGCATTGCTGAACTATTGCTTGGAGTTCATATTTAGCACTGTACTCACATTATTTTGCTAGTGTAGTTCTGAACATTTGTGTGTGAAGCTCGGGTTCGTCACTATACTCCTATTTAACACTTGAGTGTTATGAGCTTGTATTTGGGTCGATTCATTTGATTATATTCTGGTATTTTGTATTGGGTTATTATTTTATTAAATGACTAAGCTTATAACTCTTTATTTGAGTGACTACTCACCAGGGAACTGGGTGAAAGATTGTTTGAGTCATTTAAAATATCTTTGAGATTTGGAACTATAAACGTCTTTCTTAAAGGAATGTGGAACTTTTATTTTATGACTGTAATGACTCCTTTGAAATGGTATTGGCATGGGAATAGAAGGAAGTGTTCTTTCCCCTCTGTCTTGAGGAATCCTGCATTCTAGGTTGACTATTTTGTTGAAGCTAAGTCACCTCTGTCATGATTTTGTGGATGTGAGAGTTTTGTTTTGAATTATGTTCCTGTTGCTTTGGAGTTAAGACTGAGACATCTTCTATATTAGGCATTTTGGGTTCTTTCTCTCCCTCTCTTCTGTCTCTTTAAATAAATTTGGGTCTTAGTGGAAGATTTGGGTTATTACCTTGACACTGAAATAATCAGGAAGGATACCTTCTCTATTCAGTTGTATTGAGTTTGATTCTTTTGAATTATGAACTACTTACCTTTTTGTATTTAGTGGTGAGGAAATTGTAAGTCTCTAGTCTTGGGTTCATAGGTAATTATGAACTTTATAATTATATTTTTGAGATGTTATTCTTGACTGATACAATGATTAAGTCTTTGATTTCTCTTTGAGAAAGAATATATATATATATATATATATACGTATTATTTTGAGAGTAGTATATGGTTCAAGTCTGCAATATGCTTTCATCTTGAATTGGTTTGAATCTGGAACTTCTTGTTTAGTTGAACAAAATGATTTATCATTGGTTCTTTCCTTATTTGAGTTACCATTCCTCTGTCTTTAGATAAGCTCATTGTTTGAACTTCTCTGTACTCGATTCTCTTTTGAGATGGTGATTTCTTATGACCTGTTGGTCTACCTTGTTCGAATCGTTGTTGAAATAATGTAGAGAGCTAGTAGCCAAGAGGGTTTTGTTGATAAGTAAATTGATACTTATGGGTTCGACTGTTGTTGACTAGTCTTGCCTAGTTTATATGGATAGGAGTAGGTTTGTCTCTTGTACTCTTAATATTTTTTGAAGAACTTGAGTAGAGATTAACTCCTCTTTGGGGATACTTTGTTTGTGAACATTGATTTCTGATCTTTGATTGATAGCTTATAGCATGAAGAGTTGGAATTGGAATTGCAGTTGGTCTATTCTGATTTTCTATACCTTCTTGTATTATTATGGAATTTTGTTTTGATGTATATTCTAATGTTGAATGTGCAAGATTGTTACTGAAAGGAATAGGTAATTCATGTAATGAACCTGGTCTGTCTTTCAGATGTAATAAGTTGGGTATGGTACACATTGGTTCTTTTTATTCCTTACTTATGATTTAGATGAATCATCCTAGAATGAACCATGTTGTATACATTTATTTTGTCTCTTAGAAAAGATAAATGTGGTATTCTATTAGGATAGAATTATGAGACAATGGGATGAAAAAATATATTGTTGTTTAGAAGCCATTAATATATGGGTTTTAGAATGGAGGTGTCACATAAGACATACACTGATCCACATGAAGCAATTGAAGCATCTTTACGTGATGAGGCAGCCGGAAGCATAGACACTAGAGTCAACGCATTCTTAGAAGAACAAAAGTTGGAGAAAATATTGGAAAACTCAGCACATGAGATGCACATGGGGATTTTGTGTACAGATTGTGAAGTGGAAGGTCACACCAAGGATAATTTTCCCCGTAGATCAGTATGTTCATTGTTGCTGGACTATGAGATATGTCATTTGAACCATGATGCTAGCCACTTCCCATTATTGCAATGCATGATAAGGAAGAACCTATCCTGCTACTATAAAATTTACAGGTCCATGACTCATGATACAAAATACTATCAACTGATTAGTCAGATCCATGATGCTATAGATATTGGTGTATGACATATAGGAGTATCAAATAACTCTAAGGAAAGAATGAGCATCAGGAATAGGATCAAAATCAAGCACGCTATGATCGAAATGAAGGATGTTTTAAAGGAGGTCGTGGAAGAGGTTAAGGATACCATGGTGGATTTGGAGGCCAAGGTTATGGTAATAGACGAGGTGCATTTCCTCACAAAACATCTTATATGTGCGAGATCTCCCGACCATTACAAGTGTGAATGTCCTTAGAATATTACTTGTTATTTTTGTGGAAAGAATCATAGTTATGAGGAATTCCCATACTTATATGATCATCTTAGTAAGAAACATAAAAAATAAAAAAGGCACATGGATGGTTAGGATACAACATGCTTTGGAATATCATTAGATGCCCAAGTTGGAATGGGAACTTGAGGTATTTCTGTAAAGATCACTACCGTGCTAAAGCAAAGGCACGCTAAAGAATTGTTATAGCAAAGCCTACCATCCTTAAGGAGGAGGTTCTACATACACGCTACCTAGATCCTATCCACCATAAGGAGGTTTATTAGGAAACGATGGAGGTACTTAGAAATCTTCAAGGTGAAATACGGTGATTAAAGGAGCAATCAAGGAAGATGGAGAAAAGAAAGCAGTAAAGATGGTCTAATTTGATACCTGATGACTTGAAGGAGGTGTAAAAATGTTGTTCCAGAGAATATAATTGCATTGTTAGGGAATTGGATAAAGGGAAACACTCTGCATGCATGTATTGAGACTAGATGATAAATATTGCATGTAAATATTCCCCCCATAGCTTAGAATATGACAAGGAAATCACTTTGAATGTTGTTGTGGATGGATGCCTTTTAAGTAATATATTGATTAATATAGGAATGGAAGTCAATTCACTTACTTTAGATACATGTGTATAGATGGGGAGACCCCCATTACAACCATCTTCTAATGTGTTGTTTATGGATAATCGAACCAAGGCCACCCCTATTAGAGTTTTAAAATATGCATCCATTACTATACAAGGGGCCAAGTTCATTGGGGACTTTGAGGTTTTGGGCCTTGCAGAAGTAGAAATATTCCCAGCTCTACTTGGGCACCCTTGGTGTTATGAAAATAATGTTGATCTTTGGTTCAACAAGGGTTATATCAGTTTTGAGAACAAGGAGGAAAGGGTTATTATCCCTTTAACATATCAAAAATATGTGCCCTATGTTGATCCTTTGAGTGAGGAAGATCTGAATAGGATTTATGTATGTGCCATCCAGGACCCATAAGTGCTCAAACCATCTAAATAAGGAATCCTTCAGTGGGAAGATGCATAGTCTATTAGCGATACTAAAAGCGTTTCCTATGATAATTGGGCTCATGGTACTTATGATTTAGTATGGCAAAAGTAAGAAGCGCATTTACGTGAAGTAATAGACCTCACTATATCGGGAGAATAGGTAATAACTTGATACCTTAATACACTTTGGAGAAGGATATCCTAAGGTATTTTTACGTGTCATGGAGAAATAATGGATAGAAATGCTTAGAGAGACAGAATATGATAGCATATACCCTATGTGAGACAACAATGCACCTTTGGTGGGTGGTTCAAATGGATAATCTTGTAAGATGGATGAAATCATGATTGCTCTTTCTACTTTGTTTTCCATGAGAAATGCACCTACTCAAATCTATACTTATCATGGTAATCAACCTATTTAGACTACGTTTAGTAGTGTGAGAGACTTTGGATAGAGGGGAAGGAAGCTTTAACACCTTCACTCGGGTGCACAAATTTTATTCCCCTTTACAAGAATGCACACGTGCTTGGTATGTATATGTGGAAATCCATAGAGAGACTAGAAATTGGCAGGATTTGATTGTAGGAACTATCTAGAAATTTGACTACTTCTTTACTAAACCTCCAGAAAAAAGAGGCATTAAGGTTTATAAAGTAGTTAACTATGGGAGACAATGCAAAGGCATAAGAACTCATTTAGGAGTTATTTGATGGAAACGACTCTAAAGATTGTTTTGTTGAAGAAACAAACAAAAATGCCACACTCCTTAAGCATGATATCATTGAGAAAGAAAAAGGAAATATGGTCTACTTTGTGGATGATGAAGAAGTAGAAAATATTGATGTAGACCATCCAACAGTAGGCATGAGGTTTTAGAAAATAAAGATAAGACCATGTGAACTATCATGAACCTATGAAAATAAAGAAAGTGAATATTAGATCAAATGTTGAGCCTAAGGAGGCCATAATTGGGGATTATTTGTCTAACTCAAGTGGAAAAAATCATTAAGTTACTATGAGATTATCGAACTTATCTCCTAGGGGATACCATGAAATAAAAGGAGTGCATGAATAATTGGGATAAATGAAGATAAAGCTTAAGGAAGGTGTGCGCCTAAATCGGGAAGAGACCCTACAGATGAAACCCAACTTGTGTGAAAAGGTCAAAGAAGAAATTGATAAAATGTTAAAGTCTAGAATCATCAAGCCCCGAACAATCAAAATAGGTTATCCCAATGGTGATCAATATAAAGTAAGATGGTCGATTAGGATCTGTGTGGACTACAAGGAGTTGAATGTCAGTATGTGTGACCGATCCCTTTCCTACGCCATTCACGGAGGAAATATTAGAAGGTTTTGTAGGGTGTGGGATCTATTCTTTTACGAGATGGATTTGTTTCACCATTTTCTTTACGTTTTCAGAATGTGACAAAATAGATAAGGGTAAGGGCCAAGGAGAAATACCTTTTATGATGGTTTGTTGGATGTTGATGTGCACATTCTACCTTATTGATCTGATGTTGATTGTGAGAGCTTCCTTTTGGCTAGGAGGAACTACTTGTAATAGAAAACAAGACCACCAAATAAGAGTTAAACAATATATGACAATGGAATGCCTAGCGTATGCTAGATCCAGAAGTGTGATACTCCCTAGAAGGTTGTCAATCCACTATTTTTATAAAACAAATATGAAATAACTGAAATGCATACATAAATGAATCTAGTGCTAGTATTCTAATTTGGGTACCTTAGATCACTATCATTGTTGATCCAATTAAATACTAAAAGTATGTGGGTTAATGTCTTTAGGTAAATTAGAGGTTGTTCGGATGGTCTGTAGGTCACATACACGGTCTTAACAAGATTGGGTAAGGTGTTTGAGTTATTTTAGTAGATAGGTGGTTGTTGGTTTACATAGTGTTGGAAGACATAGAGATCAGCGTCGGTTGAGGTATGATCGATGATGGTTAGGAAGAACCGACGAAGGTTATGGGTTACCAGTGTGTCGGTAGAGTGTAGGTTGATAACATTTAATAATATTTTTAGTGGGGTTTGAGCTGAGGTTAGGCATAGATGACAAAGGGCATAAGGGGGTATATGGTGATTTTAGGAACACTCGTAAATATGTAGAGGTTGGATATGGGTGGTTTTATGGTGTGGGTAGAGGAATGGTTGGGTTTACTTGGTAAGTAAATGGTAGGGGAAAGGAGAATACAAGTAAGAAATTGGTAATAGCAATAAAGGAACCTAATAGACTAAAGTAGAAATAGATGATGCGGTAAAAACTGTACTTAATTGTGTTGCAGAGTCTAATTTCTATGTGGTGGTGATGATTGGTTGGTGGGATAGAGCTTAGTGCCATAGTGATGCTTCCTAGAATTTCACCATGAGTGCAATACCTATGGATCTGTCTTGGTGCTGGATATGGATGTCTGTAGGTGCAAAAAGGCTCTTGTTCTACTTGCATATAGTTCTCTCCTCATCTCCTTGATCTTAGAAATTGCTAACCAAAAAAAGGTTGCCAAGGTGAATAAATGGTAACCGATGATGGTTCCTTGTTGAATGGTATTAGTTTCGGGATGAATGGCGTCGATTAAGGCGGATTCCCTAGTTTTACTAAAAATGGTAGATCTCACATTATTTGGGCCAGTTTGTTCCTTTATCCATAAATTAGAATGGACCTTACATTTTTATGAGTGGGAAGGTGGTTACAAGAATAATAGGCCTTGATTTTTAGGGTTGAACTAAGTCTTATTCATTTATGGAAACATGCTATGAATAGGTCTATGGTGAGGTGTCTAGGTGAGGTGTGCATCCATTTAATTAACGTAACTAAATTAAATTAATAAATGGGGTGAGGATGGGTATTAATTTAATTGTAAATAAACAAATTAATATTAATGTGGGGTATAAGGGTCATGGTTAGGTGAATGTATTTAAGTTGGTTATTTTTAAGCAGCGTACTGGAAAAAATAGGAAATGGTTGTGTCAAGTGTAAGTGAGGGTGGTGTTTCCTAAGTGTGGGTGAAGGTAACCCCCTCAAACTAGGAACCAAAAAGGTGAGATACGGAAGCGGTGAGTGGTTTGATAAAATGAGGAGGTGTGAAAATTAAGATTAGTGGGCACATTAGGTAAAGGGAAAAGGTTGAATTGGGTAAATAGGTAAATGGGTCGGGTCAAAGGTAGTGGCGAGTTGAATGTATGCACATGTTGGAAACTACGGCATGGTACCATGTTGAGAAGTGTTCAAAATTTATGTCGGCTAAGGTTGATAGGTCTATCCAAAAAGGGTTGAAGTGATTCTGGTATCCAAGGTCTAGGATATGGTGCAGAAACACAATAGAGGACAAGTTCGGATCGTTTAGGTATGTTTCAAGACACCAAAGGCCGTGTCGGGATAAACAACACGACAATAGGCAATGTAAGGTCGGTAGGCCGAACAACACGATTAACCATATCACAAGGTACAGAAAGCACAGAGGGTCAAACATCATAAAAATGGTTTAGGTCAAGGTATATAGGTAACATCACGGTAAGGCTAATGTATATGTAAAATAACAACTCCTAAGATGCGCAGAAAAGGCTATGTAGGGGTAGGTTGGGTTTGTAGGTATGTTTCAATGGGTGTATGAGATGATAAAAAGGGATTTGGGAATGAATGGTTGCATGCAAAAGGAATTTTAGAAAGACCAAATAATTATGAGGGTTGACCGATGTCGAGTTGGCTAGGGCACAAATAGGACTAGTGTCAGTCAGGTCGGGGTGGGTTTATAAAATAAATTTTTTATATGTTTACGAGAATCATTGTTGTATTGTACTATTGGAGAAAATGACAGATCTATTTGAATTTTTGGCACTTTTTGAGAGGAAAGTACAGTCATTGTATCCAGCTAAGGTGGAGAGATCTGGGTGGTGAGAGGAGCTTGGTAGTTGGGTTAACGAGATTAGGTGGATTGAGTTGATTGGTGGAGAGATCTGATCCACTTAGATGATGCCGAGACGAAGTAAGATCTAATACCATTCCTCCTTTGTTAGGTAGATTTTTTTATAGAATCGGGTTAAGGTAAAATGGGTTTTGGGGGAAGATTAAATTGAATTTGGGAAGAAAATGGGTGAAATAGGAATGGAGGAAGGTATAGTTAGGTGAATGAGGATTGGAGAGGGGTTAAGGGGAGATTTGGGTAGGAATGGGTGGGTAGGTTGAGAGAAATGGGGAATTTTGAGAGAAATAGGGTAGGGTTTTGTGGATTTTTACCATGATAGTGAATGACATCGGTCAAGGGTTGGGAGACATCGGTGAAAGTTAGCCGACATCGGTCATCGATAGGGTGACCAATTCCCCAGCTTTGTAAGACCGGTGCCGGCTAAGAAGAACTAATGCCGGTCGGCATTGAGAGAAAAATGGGCTAGGAGATGAGTAAGGGTGGGTCGGTGAGTGAGGAAGGTATTGTTAAATGAGAATAGGAAGGGTAATAGTTATAGGTAGGGGGTCAAGGGTGAATACGGGTATGGTCAAGTTTTGATGATGTGATGGTTTGTTGGATGCGGGCAAGGGACTAGTTATAGATGCATGATAAGGTATCTCCCCGTTAGTAGCATATGAGGGAGTGCGACACCGAGGAGTGGTAGCATGTGGCCGAGGTAGGCCTAATTGGGGTTAGATGTTACTTGACACGTAGTTTGAAAGCTAAGTTTGATGGTCACCCTCATCGGCGGATGGGATTCGATGACCAACACATGTTGTTTTCTGACATGTGAGATGACCATCACCTTGGAGGATATGTATAGGATCATGTGGCTACCAAAAGTAGGGATGCAGGTGTAGTCGATTTCTTCAGAGGCATCTGAGGAGCTGATGCTGACAATGTTTGGTGAGGGGCTGGTGGAGTTGAGGTTTCATAATGCCAACATGAGTTATGGAGATATGTATCAAGCCCATCCGAGAGGAGATGAGGCTAGTAGTTCTGATGATGGAGGTAGTGTGCTATTTTGCAATGCCAGATGTAGAGGGTGGGAGATTCCCATGATCATTGATGGGGGTTATGAATGATATTATGGAGGATAGGACCCGGTTTGCAGGGGTACCATCCTTTTTGTGTAGTCAGTATAGAGATTTAGAGGCCTATAGGTGATTGTGGTGGTTCATTCTGTGCTACACATTCCTACTACACTACTGGGTGTATGAGCACATCATGTGTGTGTATTTAGTGGGCATGCCCCGACTTGATGAATTTGAGCTGGGTTTTGTTTGGGTGGGCTACAGGTGATGGGTACCTATGGTTCGTGAGCACTGAGATGCTAGGGCTACACATGATGTAGCCTATTATAGGCATTTACTAGAGGGGTTGTCTAGCATGGACATCATTTTGAGGCCATATGTGGGATTCCTTCATACATGTAGATGGCCATGGAGTTGGATGGATTATAGCTAGTGAGATGGATAGAAGGGCATCATGGTGGTGAGCACGAGATGATCCCCATTGATAAGGTTAGGCGACAGTTGGGATTACCCCATGATATATCACCACCATTTCCACAATACAAGAGGGAAAAAGTTTAGCAACAGCTTGGGATTACTATCACCGACCCTTACATTACATTTATTTCAAACCCTATCAACATTAACATGCCACACGTTGGATTATGCTTATTTCGACCTTGACCTTGAATTCATTCATCATAAGTCCATCAAGGTCCAGCTATCTCTAACCAACTGGCAGATGCACCTCTTTTCGGAATCAACCTTTTAACTTCAATTTCTGATACGAATCCATAGCTACCCTCTCTTTAGATGAACTCGCTACCAAATGACCCTCTTCTTCGATGGCTCCAACTGTCGGTGTAGATGTGGGGCTGGTCTCATCCTCATTCCTCTTGATGGTGAACCTATGCCTTTGTCTTTTAAACTCGATTTTGATTGTATAAATAATATTTCTGAATATGAAGCACTTGTATTGGGTCTCCAGTTGCTTATGCCTTAGATGTCAAGTCCCTAAAATATCTTTGGTGATTCCTAATGGTAATAAACCAAGTCAATGGTATATACCAGAATCGTAATGAGATACTTTAAAAGTATAAACATCATGTAGACATACTTTTGATCACATTTGAATGTTATGAACTTCAAACCACCTCACGTTCTACCAATAAATTTACGCATACCATGGCCTTCTTAGTTTCTCGGATACTTGCTTTTCCCGTTGACTCTAAAATTTTTTCACAATGCAAAGGCTAAAATCACCCTCTTATTTACCTTGTGAAGTCTACTCCATCAAAACCATTATACCGACCCACGTGACCTTTGGTATAAGTAATATGCATACTATCTTTCCCTTTCTATTTTACCCGTTGATCTCACTCATAATGGACAACGGGCCTTTCTTAAAAGTGTCTCTCGTTATGTACACATCGGTGGTCTCTTTTCATAAGCGTGGCTTCAACAATATTCTCTTATGATGCCTTAAAATTTCTGAAATTCCCTACACCATTAAGGAAGTCACGATGGAATTTGTGGAGGTCACTTTAGTGGTTTAGATATTGGAAAACTCATTCTTCACCTTAGCTATTATTGGCCAACCCTAAATTGTGATTTTTGTGACTATGTCAATTTTTGTGTGAAATGCCACTAACATGCTAATCTTCATCACACACCTAGTCATGCCTTACAGTGCGCACGAGACCTTTGGATTTTCTCTCAATGGGGATTGGATCTTGTTGGTGAGATCAATCCTCATTCTTCACAATGCCAACAATGGATCATAACTGCTACTCAACATTACACTAAATGGGTAGAAGCCATCCCCCTCATTTCTAAAAAAGTCGAAGAAAATGTGTGAATTCATCAACCATCACATCATTTTCCTCTTTGGTGTTCCTCACTACCTCATTGTTGATAATGGAAAGAAATTCAAAAACAAAACCCTCTCGTAAGATATGTGACGCTTTCAACATCCAACTCAATTTCTCATCACCTTATTACCCGCAAACCAATGGCCAAGCAAAATAGACCAATAAAACCTTGAAAAAAATTCTTATGAAAGTAGTTAGTAATACTTTTGGTAAGGATTTTCATTCACACATTCCTTTTACCTTGTGGTCTTATCACACTAGTATATGCACTTTGAATACTGCCACACATTTTTCTCTGGTCTACGGTACCGAGGTTGTGTTACCTTTTGAAGTCTAGATTTTATCTCTCTCGCATCTCACTATAAGACATTCTCAACGATGATGACTTTTTCCAAGATCATTTGGCGTAACTTGATTTATTAGATGAATTCATCTCAATGCTCTTGACCATCCCCAAATCTACCAAAAATGTATCAAACGTTCCTATGAAAAATGTGTTCATGAATGAACCTTTTAGGTCGGTAACCTTGTCCTCAAGGAAAATATACATGTAACCAAAGAAGAAAAAAGTAAACGGGGAAAATTTTCTCCTAATTGGCTTGGACCCTATATTGTTACCCATTCCTATGGATCGGTGTGTGTACCATTTGTCTTCACTCGAAGGTAAACTAGAACCCGAGAGGTCGAGCCCTTAATGCCTTGCATCTTCAACCATTTTATTGTTGAAATCAAGTCCTATATCACTTTCTCATTAGTTAATCGATTGTCCCTTGAGCCCATTCACCTTCCATATTACTTTTTTTGAGGATCCATGACTAAACAAGAATCGTGTGATTACCCATCACTTTTAAGCCTTGTCTTCAATATGAGTACCACGGATCTACTCATAGCATGATTCTCATGGATACTTTTCATCTTCTTTAAGGTGGAATCCCATGGTCGTTCATCACTTGAAACCACCTCTTTCATAATTAACCTTTGTGTGCTATGGTCTTGTCTTCTAAACAAGAACCTAATCTTCCTCTATAGTCTTGTCCATGACTTAAACGTCTAAAAACAAAAAGGGATGCAACTCCTTGAGTCAAAATTCTAGAAAAAGATGACTCCCTCAAAAGGGACATCTCTTCACTCTATTTCCACCACTATGAATAGACTTATCCTCAAGGAAAGCTATATAAATTCATTGCAAAAATAAGATAAAAATATCCATAAGCTTCTGCATCGATCAGCTTCATGAAGACCTCAAGGAGATACTATACTAATCCCATATAGACTTCCCACATTGATCAGTCTATTAAAAATACCAAAAAAAACAAATGAAGAAAATGATGAAATTTTTGTTATGGACTTGCCTATTTTTGATCCTAGGTTTCTTGCTACAAAAACACATTGTCGTACACTAAGGTACACGCTAACCCACCCATTCACACCTCATTTCCTTTTCATCCTAGTTTCCTCTTTACTCAAGGGACTTGCCACAACCGTGAACTTTTGTGATTATGTGACTTTCTTCACCCTTAGAATAGTCCATTCTCAGTAAGGCCTTTAGGGCCTTACGTTCATAAGACTATTTGGGGTATGGTCGACTCATTAGGGTTCTTATAAATTAAGTGGCTCTTTTCTTACCTATTACTATTAATTTTCTTCATTACTTATTACTTATCCTACATAGGACTAAATATTCGACACCTATATTTAAAAACAACTCAACCATGCCTATGACCTACATTCACCTATGCCTAAACCTACCAACCCATTCCTCTACTTCATCATAATATTCCCTAGCTTATGGGAGAACTACATCATCCTGAGGCCCCTTTTCGTCAGTGGCTATATAGGTAGCACTTCAGGGCATGGGGCCTTGGAGGTTAGCTCGACCACTCTTTACGCTAACCAATTCCTCCTTTCACTTTCCTATTCACATTCTACCCTAGTTATTTTTCATCTTATATCAATAACCATAAATTAAACCAAACAAGCATCAATTAATACACATTTTTACCACATCATCGAATCATTCATTTCTCATTTTCACATTTCCATTATAGCACATATGTGGAAATTTAAATCATAACCTCGTATATAAATTTGTCCCTCATGTTACCTATAACTTGGACATTCAACCTTGCCTAAACCAACTCGAATCCACAATGCCTAAACTAACTTAAACATTAAATCATGCCTAAACCAACCCGACTCTACCATGCCTAAACCAACCTGATTCAATCATGCCTAAACCAAGCTAACTCTTTCATGCCTAAACCAACCTAACTCTATCATGCATATGACTTGACTCTATCATACCTATGACCGACTCCATCATTCCTAGTTGACCTAACTCTTCCATGCATACATGACCTTGACTCAATCATGCCTAATTCACCTAGTTTGATCACATACACACATAAAAATGGAAATTAAAAAGAAGTACACCATCCATTCTATAAATATCATCTTCTATAAATCATAATGTCTCGTGTATATATACATATGTACACATATACAAATAAATACAAACATCAAAAATCACTTAGATACATCCTCACCATCTTTGGCACACAAGCTAGTATATCATCAAAAATCTCAAAAAATATCATATACATCCTCGCCATCTTCTAGACACAGGACAATGTATATATATATAAAAATCAATATATAATGCCCATCTCCATGGACTAATCATTACCTCACCTAATATCCTCTGGGATAGCCTCACATGCCCCATCCTCTACTCTGTGCAACATCCTTCTAGCATCTCACCACCCACCATAGGCCTCGTATAACCTCAAATGGCACCTCACCAAACTAGCCTCTATGCACCGACACCTCACCCTAACCCCCTGGGACTCCACTCCCGCCCAGTACTCTACACTATAAGTGCGTAACCTGGTCCTCTCACTCAAAATCCTATTGTACTCTATACTCAATATAATATGGGACGTTTATCCTCGCGCCATCAATTGATCCTAATAACATTGTGCCTCACCTAGGACATCTTTGAACTTGGCCATAGGTATTCTCTACAAAGGTGCCATCACCTCGACCACCATACCTATACCGAGGGACCCTGTCCTACCCCTATCTCGTAAAATGGAACCATCTCCCTAAGCCTGTGTGGGTTCCTATACCAGTACCTATCCTCATGATCCCCGAGCCTCTTTAGGTACATGTCCCCGTGTTACTTATGCATGTAAGGCCGCAACCTGTGGCAACATGACAACCTATCCCTTTGACCCCTGTCAACTATCCCCGCACTATCCCCAACCGTGTTACCAAATTCACCACCCCTCGTAAGGCATCTCTTTGAACCGTGATGGTAGCCATGTAAGGCTTCCTTGGCCTAAGTGGTACTACTCACGCTTGTGCTTCCCACCACTATCTCGTACCTTTCGTAACTCTAGCATCATCATTCCACTAGTCTACCACCTACTCCTCCTACCCTATAGCACTTTGTCAAACTACAAGTAGAGGCATAAGCCTCTCCACGTCATCCCTACTTGTACTATGGAAATGGTGATGGTGTATCATGGGGCAATCCCAACCGTTATTTAACCCTATCAATGGGGATCGTCTTGTGCACCACCACGATGCCCCTCTATCCATCTCACCATCTTTAATCCATCCAGCTCCATGGCCATCTAAATGTATAAAGGGAAGCCCACATATGGCCTCTAAATGATGTCCACAATGGATAACCCATCTAGTAAATGCCTATAATAGGGTACATCATGTGTAGCCCTAGAAAATTGGCACTCTCGAACCACAGTACCCATCGCCCGTATCCCACCCAAAAAAAACCTATCTCGAATGATGTTGATAGGATATACTACCACCATTATCCTCATGTACTCAACCTAGTACCATGCAATAGTTTCCAACATGTGTGTACATTCAACTACCACTACCTTTTACCCTAAACCATTTACCTGCTTACTTGATTTGACCTTTTCCCTTTACCCAATGTGTTCAAGTGATCTTCATTTACACACCTCCTCATTTTATCAAACCACTCACCACTTTTGTATCTCACCTCATTGGTTCCTAGTTTGAGGGGGTTACCTTCACTCAAACTTGGGGAAACACCACCATCACTTACACTCGACACAACCATTTCCTATTTTTGTCAGTAGGCCGCTTATCAATAAAAACCACATGATAAAAGGGGGAAAATGTAGACACAAAATTGGGTCACACTCCCTCGGTCCCATTTCGAATAACCAACTTAACACATTCACCTAACCATGACCCTTATACCCCACATTAATATTATTAATTTAATTATTTACAATTAAATTAGTACCCATCCTCACCCCATTTATTAATTTAACTTAGTTACCTTAATTAAATGGATGCATACCTCACCTATATACCTCACCTATACACCTCACCTAGATACCTCACCATAGACTTATTCATAAAATTTTCCATAAATGAATAAGACTTGGTTATACCCTAAAAATCAAGGCCTATTATTCCTCTAACCACCTTCCCACTCATAAAAATGTAACGTCCATTCTAATCTATGGATAAAATAATGAACTGACCCAAATGATGTGAGATCTACCATTTTTAGTAAATCTAGGGAATCTCACCTTAAATGACGCCGGTCATCCCAAAAACGACCGGTCAACTAGGAACCATCATCGGTTACCATTTATTCACCTTGGAAACCTTGTTCCTAGTTGGTACATTCTAGAGATCAAGGAGACGAGAAGAGAGTTACATGCAAGTAGAACCAGATCCTTTTCATACCTACAGACATCCATAGACAACACCAAGATAGATCCATAGGTATTGCACTCATGGTGACATTCCAGAAGCATCACTATGGCACCAAGCTCCATCCCACCAACCAATCATCACCACCACATAGCCATTGGACATGCAACACTAGTAAGTACACTTTTTACCTGCATCATCTATTTCTACTTTAGTCTATTGGGTTCCTCTATTGTTGTTATCAATTTCTTACTTGTATTCTCCTTTCCCCTACCATTTACTTTCCGGTAAACCCAACCATTCCTCTACCCACACCATAAAACCACCCATACCCGACCTCTACATATTTTTGAGTGTTCCTAACATCCCCATATACCTCGTTATTCCCTCTGTCATCTCTTTCTAACCTCAGCTCAAACCCCATTGACAAATATTATTGAATCTTATCAACCCACCTCTACCGATGCTGGTTACCCATAACCATTGTTGGTTTTGCCTAACCGTCATTGGTCATACCTCGACCAACACCGGTATTTGTGTCTACCAAAACTATGTAAACCAAAAACAACCTATCTACCAAAATAACTCAAGAACCTTACTCAATCTTGCTAAGACCCTGTCTGTGACATGCAAACCACCTGAACAACCTGTAACCTGACCCAAAGACCTTGACCCACATTTTTTTATTATTTAATCAAATTGATGTTGATAGTGATCTAAGGTACCTAAGTCATAATACTAGTACTATATTCATTTATGTACGCATTTTAGTTATTTCATAATTTTTTATAGAAATAGTGGATTGACAACCTTCTAGGGAGTATCAAACTTCCCAGATCTAGCATACGCTAGGTAGTCCACTGTCATATATTGTTTAACTCTTCTTTGGTGGTATTGTTTTATATTAGAGGTATTTCCTCCTGCCAAAAGGAACCTCTCATAGTCAACATCGAGATCAATAATTCGAACACATGCATCAACCTCTAACAAACTAATGTAACAGGTATTCCTCCTTGCCCTTACCCTTATCTATTTCATCACATTCTGAAAACATAAAGAAAACGGTGAAATAAATGCATCTATAAAAGAATATATCTCACACCCCGTAACACCTTCTAATATTTCCTCTCGTGAATGGCATAGGAAAGGGATCATTCACACGTGCAACATTCAACTCCTCAGTAGTCTACACGCATCCTAATCGACCATATTTATTTATACTTGATCACCATTGGGCTAACCCATTATGATTTTTCCAGGGGCTTGATGATTCTAGACTTCAAAATTTTATCAATTTATTCTTTTACCTTTTCATGCAAGTTGGGTTTTATCCTATAGGGTCTCTTCCTAACCAGGTGCACACCTTTTTTAAGCTTTATCTTCATTTCTCCCAATGATTAACGCACTCATTTTAGTTCATGGTATCCCCTAGGAAATAAGTCCTGATAATCTCATAGTAACTCAATGATTTTTTCAACTTCAGAGTTAAACCAATAATCCCTAATTATGACCTCCTTAGGCTTAACATCCGATCTAATATTCACTTTATTTATTTTCATAGGTTCATGATAGGCACGCATGGTCTTATTTGCACTGTCCAAAACCTCACGCCTACCTATTGAATGGTCTACATCTAGATTTTATACTTCTTCATCATCCACTAAGTAGACCATCTTTCCTTTTTCTTTCTCAAGGCAAGCATGCTTAAGTAGTGTGGCATTTGTCTCTATTTCTTCAAAAATGCACTCCAAAGTCATTTCCATCAAATAACTTCTAAATGAGTTCTCCACCTTTGCACTATCTCCCATATTTAATGCTTTAGAAACCTTAATGCCTCTTCTATTGAAGGTTTTGTAGAGAAGTATTCAAATGTCTGGATCATTCCTGTAATCAAATCTTGCCAATTTCTAGTCTCTCTATGGAGTTCCGCATATACATACCAAGCACGCATGAAACCTTGTAAAGGGGAATAAAATTTTTGCACCCAGAGTGAAGGTGGTAAAGCTTCCTGCCCATCTGTCTAGAGTCTCTCACACTACTAAATGTGGTGCTGAATAAGTTTATTACCATGATAAGTACATATTTGAGTAGGTGCATTGCTCATAGAAAACTGAGTAGAAAGAGAAATCCTTATTTCATTCCATCATAGAAGATTATCTATGTGAACCACCCACTAGTGTGTTGTTGTCTCGTGTAGGGTATATGTTAGCATATTCTATCTCTCTAACTGGTCTATCCATTGTCCTTTTATGACACGTAAAAATACCGTAGGATCTCCTTCTCCTATGTATCTAGGTATTGATTAATTACCTATTCTCCTGATATAACGAGGTCTATTGTTTCACATAAATGTGCTTCTTACTTTATGCCCTACCAACACATAAGTACCATGAGCCAAATCATCACAAGAAAAAAATTTAGTATCGCTAATAGACTGTGTATCTTCCCACTAAAGGATTCCTTGTTTACATGGTTTGAGCACTTTTGGGTCTCGAATGGCATGTACATAAATCCTATTTAGATCTTCCTACTCAAAGGCTCAATATAGGGCACATATTTTCCAAATTTTAAAGGGATAATAACCCTTTCCTCCTTATTCTCAAAACTGATATAATCGTTGTTGAATCGAAGATCAACATTATTTTCATAACACCAAGGGCACCTAAGTAGAGCTGGGAAGTTGTCTACTTCTACAAGTGCCAAAACCTCAAAGTCCCCTATGAACTTGGCCCCTTGTATAGTAATGGATACATATTTTAAAACTCCAATAGGGGTTGCCTTGGTTTGATTATCCATAAACAACAGATTATAAGATGGTTGTAATGGGCGTCTTCCCATCTATACAAATGTATTTAAAGTAAGTACATTGACTTTTGCACATGTATTAATCAATATATTGTTCAAAACACATCCATCCATAAAGAACATTTAGATTAATTTCCTTTTCATAGTCTAAGCTATGGGGGAAGATTTTCATGTAGGATTTATTTTCTAGTCTCAATACGTGCACGCAGAGTTTTCCCTTTAGAAAATTCCCTAAAAATGGAATGATATTCTCTTGACACAAAATTTTGCACACCTCCTTCAAGTAATTAGTATCGATTAGACCGTATTTTCTACTTTCTTTTTCTCCATCTTCTATGATTACTCCTTTAAACATTGTATTTCACCTTGAAGATTTCGAGTACCACCATGGTTTCTGAGAAACCTCCTTCTCGTGGACAAGATCTGGGTACCATGCATGTAGAACATCCTCCTTAGTGATGGTAGGATTCTATTTTAATGCTTCTTTGCACACACCACTTTAGCGGTAGTGATCTTTATAGACAATACCTCGGTTATAGTTCCAACTTGGGCATCTAGTGATTTTTCACAAGGTCGTTGTATCCTAACCATCCCCGTGCCTTTTTTATTTTTTATGCTGCTTACTAAGATGCTCATATATGTCTAGGCATCCTAATAACTATGATTCTTTCCAAAAAAGAACAAGTAATATTCTTAGGATATTCATGCCTCGTGGGTGGTCGGGATATTCATGTATAACATGTTCCGTGAGGAAATTTTCCTCTTCCACCACCACACCCTCACCTCCAAATCCACCATGGTATCCTCGACCTCTCCCATGAAGTCCTTCAAAAATACTTCATTCTCGATCTTAGCGTTCTTAATTTTGATCCCATTCCCCATGCCCATTCTTGCCATTAGAGTTATCTCGATACTCTGTTTATCGCACACCAATACCTATAGTATTATGGATCTGACCAATCAGCCGATAGTATTCTATATCATGAGTCATAGGCCTACAAATTTTATAGTAGTAGGATACATTATTCCTTATCACACATTGCAATAATGGGAAGTGCCTAACATCATGTTTCAAATGACATATCTCATAGTCTAGCAATAATGAATGTACTAATTTACGGTGAAAAATATCCTTGGTGCGACCTTCCACTTCACAATCTATACACAAAAATCCCATGCACATCTCATGTGTTGAGTTTTCTGATATTTTCTCCATCTAATTTACCATAGCCATAATCTATGCTTCCAAGAATGTGTTGACTCTAGTGTCTATACTTCCAACTACCTCAAAGACACATAAATCTACTTCAAGTGCTTCATGTGGATAAGTGTATGTCTTATGTGGCAACTCCCTTATAAAAGGTGGAATTAGAGCTCTAATGAACCATTGTGCATGCTAGCTTAGGTGAATATCATAAGAAATATTAGAGAAAAGAATTTTGAAACATGCATCATACTCCCTGACACTCTGAGTAGTTCCTTTATTAATATCCTTGAGTGCACTTATACTTTTCTTCTAGAACTCAGAGATGTGAAAATATTTAAGGAAAGTATCTTTTAATGTTGCATAGTCTATGCAAGTCTGATTAGGGTCAAAGTTTATGTAGCAGCTATGTGTGCATCCTTATAACGTAGTAGAAAATTGACTTCACCTACGCTCATAAGCCATGATTCCTTTACCGCACCACAATATTTCACACATGTGCATGTGTTCAGTAGCATCTTTTATGCCCCTATATTTTGGCAAATGAAGGTACATCTCCATGTAAATATTATGGGGTTGGTACAGACCTTTCCCACCTGATCCAGAACCTCCTATGTTTCCTCTACCTCCAAAACCACCAGATCCACCGGAACTAGAACCACTTATAACTCATGATCCTCCACCTATAGCTGGAAGTAGACCAGAAGATGTACTTCCCTGTGTCCCAATAATAGTACTGAACTACATCCCCAGTTCTATGAAGTGTTACCACTCCTAGAAGTGAGTTTAAAATTATGTGTTCTCAAATTCTATGCAGATGATGCACCTTAAAAGGTACCTCCAAATAGCAACAAAGACATTTTCCCTACCATCGATGTACTTTTTATGTGACTTAATCTTACTCTCCCACTACCTAAATTATCTTGTTGACTATTTTTCATGATAGATACTGGAAAACCAAGTGCAATTGCTAGGTTTTCGTAGATTCGAGATGCGCCCGTGGCCTAGGTTGTCTTTTTTCCGGTGATTCCATGTGAGGTTGAGGAGGTGTAGTCATTTTTATACCCTTAAACCAATAGTATAATCCCATGTATGTCGGCCTATCACCCATCAAAGTCTTTGGGAACTCACCCAAAGAATGTGCGGGTGCCGAGCCTCTCCTTTATATGAGTCTTGTGAGAATGCATCATCTATGACAGACACTAAGAGCAAAGGAATGAAAAATAACCATGCATTATTCTTCTAGAACCTAGGATGAGTTATCATTTCATAATGCATCCATAGAAGAGGAATAACAAACAACATATGAAAATGGTTCATACATAAAGGAAATATACTAAGATCATTCTCATGAACACATATATGATTTATAACAAAGCCTTATATTCATATTGATGATTTTAATAACCACATTACATCCCTTGAGGTCATAATAGACCCATATAACATTGCAAATAAGATTCATGCATCAGAACTACACTATATCCTTCACATTACGAATATGAATACAACCCATCCCCTTAAATATGTCATCACTCCTATATTTTCACTAATCCCAACCACTAGATTACTTATTATATTTCTCGCAGAGCTTTTCCTTTCTTCCACTAGTCCACCACACTAATTACTATTTGCATCTCTTCTCCTCTCCCTTTATGTTATCCACAAACCTCAATAACTATCCTTTGTTCCTTCACCATCATGCTTTCTGAGGTAACATATCGGCTACCAGTGTCCAAGTGGTCCTCTAATGGAGCATGCCTCCTTTGATTCGAGCTCTCCACTCTGTGTAATGATGTTCTTATGGAACCTTCCATCACGTATATAGAATATTCCCTTTTTGATCCTACAGCCATCAAAGCACTTAAGATTGCACCTTATCCATTCGACATACTAGATGGGTCACACTTTTCTCGTGTGCTACTTGGTTTGTCAAATATGGCTAAGTCCAAAAACATGTCTTGCCTTATGCGTGTACCATGTGTTCTACAAAATCATGCTAGAACCCTTCCCTGAGTGCCTTCACCCCGCACACCCTTCTTCAAATAGGTCATGTGTGCCCATGCACCTTCTTGTACTTATTCAATATTCTCGGGGCCTAACATTACCCTACACTATGCTTGTTCTTCATCCTCGAAAAACTATTCAATAAATTAAATAATGGTAGGATCTTACAATGGTTGGAAAGAAAGAGTAAAGGGATAAAGAATTGGGGGAAAGAATGAAAGAATGGGGTAACTTTATTTATTTCTTGAGGAGGAGAGGGAAATCCTTCCCTAGTTCTACCTCTAACTTCTCCCAAGCATCAACCTCGTTCTAAGCTTGCTGACAGAGGTCACCCACTAGGGTACTCACTTCCTCAAAACTCAACTCCTCCCCTTTGGCACTCATGGTCTCAACAATACTTTCCAATTGATTTCCTAAGTCTTCAAGTGCATCCATCTTGAGGTAACTGGGGTATATTTCCTTTAGTGACTCTTGATCGATCCTCATAGGTCTCAATTTCTTCTGACTTCTTCTCCACCTTAGCTAAGATCTTATCTCTTTCTTCTCTATTCCCCTTATTTTTCTCTTATAACTCCTTGAGTTTTGTTTCATGGGTGGCAACCAATATTCTTGTCACTCTATCCCTATTAGTTCGGTTTTCATACACACTTTGACGACTTGTGTGGTGACCTTTACCTCTCGTAATAAGTTTAGTGTATTGAGCCATAATCTTGACAACCTTCATCTTGTTATCTTTCTCTTGGAATTCCCACGCTTATTCTATAGACTCTAAATCAATTGGTTTCCTTTCTATTGTGAGAACATGAGTCAAATCCTCCAGACATTGCAAGGCTGATTCATACTTCTACTCGGGTGGCACTAAGTTGGCGTGCTTCGAAATGGCATCTGTAATCATCTCCACCTTCTTGGAGACTTCACACACCTTTGATTTTTATTCTTTCATCTCATGCCTTAGCTGAGCACTGATCAACTCCTCTTGCTTTAGGTCCTTTCTCTTCTCCATGAGCTCCTTCTTTTTATTCTCCAATTCCTCCTCCAGGAATCTTACTCTATCAATTTTCTTGAATAGTCTGGCCTCAATTTCAAATGAAACCTTGTTAAGTGCATTATAGACCTATTCATTTGATAGATGTTGAGAGTTCACCAAGGGATTTACTCATTTTTTTCTTTCACCTTCATTAGTGCTCTTTGGATTACATTAAATTCAGGTTCATCCATGTGGGACTCAAATGCACAAGATAGAATCTTTCTTATGTATCGGTATGCACCTTCTTCATCAAAATATGACATAGCCAGGATTTGCTCTATTGGTATGGTGCTTTGGAAACATGTGTGTAACACCTTGCTAGGATCATAAATGTATCCCATTCCCTACCCTTGTGCCACCACTATGCCTTTATCACGTATTCATGCATATTTTGGGAAGCTCACTTCCAATTTGGGATCCCCATCAATGCTACCATACTCCTTCCCAACACTTTCTTCTTCGATCTCCTTTATAATTTCATCTACGCTCCACTATAACTCCTATTCCACTAAATCCTTCATGATTCCTTCCACTTCTCTCTCCACGGATTTCTCTACTTGCTCCTTGGTGAGGCTTGGGGTTCTTTCATTTTTGGTGGTTACTTCTTTGCTCACCCCCTTGCCTTGATTTTCAACTTCTTCCTCATTTTTCTTCTCCTCATCTTCCTTTTTATACTCCTCTTCATTTCCTCCCTATTTGGAATAAAGTACATCATATATTGGATGGTCTTCACCTCCTTCAGGCTCATCATCATCCTTTTCACCGATGTAGGAATCTAAAAAAATTATCTTCCGAGTTTGCCTCATCTCTGTCATCTTCTGCTTTCTTCCTTCTTGGATTCCACTACATGAGATTCTTCTTTCTCCTTCTCCTTGATAGGTGACCTATTTATCGGTGATTATTCATGGGTGAGGTGTTCTTCATGCTCCATTACCTCTTCTTCTGGGGTCTTTTCCTTGACAGGGGACCTCTTTCTCTACATGTAAGTGCTAGGCTTCGTGATCGCTTTGTGCACACCCACCGATTATGTGGTCTACACACTTGGTGATTTTTTCTCCCGCCCTCTTCACTTTCTCTCTTCTTTTGCACAACCTTCTTTCTCCCTATGGGATCTTCTAAAATGGAGACATCACTCTCCGTATACATTCCTTTCTCAAACTTCCACCTTATGTGAAGATACACCCTTGTTGCATGTCCTTCCGGTGATCGCACTTTCAAGGGCTTCATCATTTTTACTTCATGTGAGACATACTTCTCCATGTATGCATGATTTTTAGGTACAAGAGCTTTGGGTGAATATTGGGGTGGTATTGGTCCACCTCACTAAGGTCAAACCTTAGTATTTTTCCTTCTTTGAATTGTTTGATTCTAGCCGAGAAGTATTCTCAGTGAAGGAGAAGGGTAGCTTGCACCATGGACTTGTACGATAGAAAAGTGATAGGAGAGGATGATAATTGGCAAGTTACCTTTCCCATACCAACCTCTTGAGGTTGTGCTTTAGATAGCCGGTGGTTTGAATTACGAGTGACTTAGATGAAGCCACAACGAGGATTATGGTCAATTTTCTGCAATAGAGAAGTGAAAAATGAGGATGACAATTGGCAAGTGACTTTCCTATAGCTAACTATAGGAGGATCAGTGACTATGATCTGGTAGTGTGATCTCCTAGTAGCTGAATTGAAAAAGGGAGATTTATAGGCTATCAATGGGTAGCGTAAATTCCCTATGGTTTGTTCTCTTAACTAGAATTTAAGTGTTTAATCTAGTTTGAAAACTCTGAATTAAATTATACTGAAAATAATAATTTATACTACTGCTGAAAGGAAAACTAATCTAAACAAAATACATGATTGAAATATTATAATTACAAACAACTTATTTAAATTACTTTATACTAAAACAAAACAAGAAAGATAACTTGGTGTGGTTATTCACCCGTGTAAATGTGTGAATCTAGATGAAAGACGACTAATTAACTTAATTAAAAACCTTCAATCTTACCTCATAAGTGAGGAATAAATCATAGTTTCTTAGAAACTATCATTCCCCACAGCTTCCCTAGTAATATTGAAAGTGAGCTTTAACTGAAATAAAATGATTCACTACTCTATTTGAAATGTTGTAATTACAAATTTGATAGTTCAAACCTAGAGTTTTACAGAACAGTGGTAAATATAGTTGTGTCGTGACTTATCCCCTCAGTGTGATCTCTTCATTCCTTTGTGTTCTTGTGAATCTAGAAAAGTGTGAATGTGATAGCGTTAGCGAAGATGATACTTGAACAATGGTAGTTTTGGATATAAACCAAATAAAATTAAAGTAGGAGAGGGATAGTGCATGTGAATAGATCTTGACTATGTGATTCCTAGTAGGATTTATTATGGGGATATAACATAAATATACCAAGAATTCTAGGATCTATTTCTTGTGACAAAACAACAAACTGCAACTCTAAGATTATCAAATGAACTCTAATCTAGAATTAAAACTATCTTATGGTAAGATGAATGTAGGATAACAATGGAGAAAATAATGAAAGTGTGAAGATCAAGAGATCTCTAAAGTAGAAAGGAGATACTAAGAATTCATGCAAAATCTAAACCTATTGAAACTTATGGGAGAACTTCAAAACACACTGAATAATAATTCATAGAGGGAGAGGGTCCATTTACTTATAAACAAGTTGGGTATTTATAGCATTTAGATTTACTAGAGGGTAAGTTTGAATTGAACTTTTATCATACAAAAAGAGAAATCAGTATTTACTAGGTAGCCAAAACATAAATGTAAGCAAGAGTGGTTGAGAAATGTAGATGCAAATTGAATTTTTACGTTGATGAAAGCGTTGGAGCATTCGGGAAAAAAACACCGAACCGCCACCCTATGTAAGGAAGTGATTATAGGACCACCACCCTATCCTATGTGGCAGTACAAGACCGCAGCCAAGGCAGGGTGGCAGTCATGTAACTTAAAGACTAAAATGCAAGGAAAAATGAGGCAGAGGTTAGAAAAAAACATGCAAAGGCTGGATAAGGAATTTTATGATGCAAATGTATACTTGGCGAGCTTTTCTGGATTCCAAACACCTTGTGAAGAGATCTGAATCATCATTGGGGTTTCCATAAAAATTCTGATTGTACAATACATATAATTTTGGTTACGTACATGACCCATAGTCCCATTTGTTAATATAAATCTAGCAATGTAGAAGTGTTGGTAAACTACAAATTATGCTTCTCTATTCAAGAGCGAGGAAAATTATCTATGATCCTCCACTCTACCCTGAATGCGCTCACACATTTTTTCATACCAATTCTCTAGGCATGCCTTGTGAGTGACCGTCATAGTTTCACAAGTGTACTTTTCAAACCTCTTTGCGGGTAAGGGATCTTCTTCTCAATACTCCCAAACAAATGTTTTTGGCCCATCAAGCACTCTAATCTCTCGAGAAGAAAATGGTGAGGATGATGTTGAATAATATATTCTCTCCTTCCTATGCACTACTTATGATATCATCCGTAATGAAAGCAAACAAGTTATAGATGGTTCCCTCTGATATCTTCTAGCATACATTTAGCCATGCCTTGTTTACTTACATCCATCATTCTTGATCATTAATATTGGTCACCAAGAACATAACCATCCTCATAACAGGTTTGGAATCTCTACAATGCTAAATTATCATGAACCCTTCTTATAGTCATATACTATTACCGTGTCTCCGATAGCCTCCTTGTCACTCAGTCATCATCTATACTTTCTCCCTCACAAAAAGGCCAAGAACTTGGATATCAACTATGGTGTTATGTGCATCTTGTGTCTTGAAAAATAGAACTGATCCTCATGCATTCATGACATCAACCATTGATAAAGGTCCTCGGCTTTCCAAAGTAAGGCAACTCATACACATACAGAATAACCTTACTTTCTCTAATTTGACTTTCACCTCGTCAATGTATATAGACATCCTATCTAGTGTCCATTTTTTAGTTGGATGCACTAACCGTAACACCATTTCCTTCTCATTTGTACTTGTGTAATCATTATAATTTCTCATGTCCATTTGTCTTAAGTGTGACACCCACTCCTTCCCTAGTAATACTCGATCTAGGTATTGCATTTCTACGTACTCATTCCTCATTGGAGCTCATGATGACAAAGTGGTTTTTTTTTTTTCCCTTGCCCTTATATTTTTTTGGTGAAACGGTTGCCCTCTTTGGTGTCATGCTTTATTTTAGGATAAACTAAGAACTCCTTACTCTACTCTACTATTCTTCTTAACTATAAACTCAACTCCAAAGCTCA
The DNA here is from genome assembly GCA_018340775.1 of Taxus wallichiana var. yunnanensis. NCBI lineage: Eukaryota > Viridiplantae > Streptophyta > Pinopsida > Cupressales > Taxaceae > Taxus > Taxus wallichiana. The sequence continues at coordinate 156,555,855 of CM031243.1, read as the reverse complement.
ACTCTCGGAATAAATCCTTCTATCTCCATGCCCTAGCTACAAAACCCTAACTAGAAAAACCTTCCACGAGACAACGCACTATAAACTAACTTCTCTTATTCATATGTACTCCTTCCTCCCAGCTTTTGAATCCACTCTATTCACCCACTTATATCTCTCGATTCTTCTTCATTCACACAAATCTCTTTTGATGCCCTAGTTTGTAAGAGTTCTTCAAATTTATAATAGCATTGTAGAATAAAGACTTGTCCAACCTTATATTTATAGTTTTTGCTTCCCTCTAGCAATAAATGTTATACCACCTACTAACATAATTTAACATTAAATGCATATTTTTCCACTAGGTCGACTTAAAGCACCCTTACCCATTAGCCCAATCTTGCACAAAAACCTTCTACAACCTTCTAGAACACCAAAATCTAATCTAGCCAAAGACTATTACACATGCATCTACAATGCCAAAGGCACTTCTTCTATCCTTTACCTATTTTTTTCCTTACCTACCTCATGTTTTTTCTATTCTCTTCATCCTTTATACGTGGTCTTTGTTACAACCTTCTTGACACCATAATTTATTATCCATCATTTCTTCACATACTTTGTCAACCTTGCGTGCTTCCTTATACTTGGGCCACTCAACTATATTACAAGACTATACTTTTCTTTTTATTACTCCACCCCAACCTAAAATAGATGTGCATTCCTCCGAACATACACAACCTTGGAAAAAAATGTGGTTACCAATGCACAAGGCACAAAACGAAAAAAAAAGAAAGGAACAAGCAATGAGAAAGGGAAACACAAGAAAAGAAAATCATAAAGGGAAATTCTAAGCTAACTGGAAATATTGCCTTATTTACAAACACCAAGAAGACTTATTTATAGTAGGGATTCAACCTACTCCCATTGAAATGACCTAGTAATCTCATCCCATCCGGAACTTGTAACTGGAAAGCACCTGAATCAAGAATGTATGAGATGATGTAGGGTCTTTTTACGATTATCCTTGCGGATGAACCATTAGAGTCGTAGGAAACCTTAGGTTGGTGAGACGTGCACCCTAAGGTAACCTCCATATTTTAAAGAAGTTGGATCTTCTCTAGTGGTATGAGATGAGGTTCAAAGAAATAAAACATATCACAAAACTTAACAAAAAGTGATGTGCCAAAAGGAGTTAATCAAGAATCCAACTACCTAAAATAGAGAAAAGGTGAGCCACTAAAAAGGGTGGAAGAAATGCACCACATACTAGAGAAGATCACACAGAACACTACTTCAAACTACTTAAGCACAAGTTCTAAGATAGTAATAAAATTATAGATGTGCACAGTTTCTCATCCTGTGTGAAAATAAAGGCAATAAGAGACAACAAAGATATGCAAAGGATGGAAAAAATGCACCACAGGGCATATTATATTACTCCAAAACCCAGAAATACAATAGAAAAGCAAACAGTAAAATTCTATTACAAAACCCAGAAAGAAGGCTAGAGATCCAAGCCCCTTATTTTTACGAAAAAGAACTAAGGCATAGAAGAAAAGCTCTCCCTAGTGTTGAGACCCGATTACAATATATAAATGAGGAAAAGGGAAGATTCTGATCTTGAAATTAATTTTTCAACCACCTGTAAGATGTAATAAATGAATGTAATCAATGGTACCTTTGCTTATGAAAGACTCCTCTTTCTGTCCTATAACCTGTAGTAAATAAAATGATGGCCATACTAATTGTTCGCATTCCTACCCACTTTCCAACTGTCTCTTTGAACTGGTCTCATTTTCTAAAAAATATGCCCTTGAATCTTTGTTAATTCCTAAATGTCTTGAATATTGTGCATCGTGATCAAAGCCACAATTCCAATGACACCAATTTTGTGAAATTTTGTAAATAAATGCCTTAGTTATGGTTCTCTAGAGTGTAGGTGGGTAATTTGAAACTCTCAGAATTTGGTCTTCATGGGACTGTGTATTTAATCTTTGGTTGGGAAAAGACAACTTTAATAATTCCTCTTCCCAACATTCTGCATATCTTTTGAATTATTTTTTCATTTAATACTGAGGGGACCATTCGTTGATTTCTTCATGCTTTAATGTGAGAGAGGTTGGGTTGGGTTTCCAATGTCCCAACTCTTTCCATCTCGGCATATAGCTCACTAGGATGGAACCTCCCTCTTCATTTCCCTAAGTGGTGGGTTTCTACCTTTGCATTGGGCACTGGGTACTCCACCTTAGCACTCTAACTTGGTGTTGACTCACATTTTCCCAAAACATGTCATTGAATACTTTACCCTTCCATGTACCAAATAACCTCTCTCCAAAGCCGAGTCATACTTTAGATGACGAGATCCTCTTTTGGTTTCTAACTTGATGACTTGGACATTGACCTCCATTCAATGCACAACCATCCCATAACCCCTACATGCCGAGCTCATTTATCTCCACCAAAGTGTAGAGTCTCTGTGTTAGGCATCATTTGAAACCACCGTGACACTCATCAACTCAGTTTCCTTCACACCTGGGCTGCCTCACCACATTGACACACATGCACTTTGAGATACTTCATGTCATACCAGTTCCACAATCCTCACTAATTTGTATATTCAATGATCCATGTGGAGCTTCCTTGCATCATTGGGGATTTCTCCTCACTCGACCTCCTAGTGTTGCATCATGTTTCCACGTGGCATCCTCCTT